>CAKMXS010000042.1:12500-515062 GCA_928852645.1 Mycosarcoma mackinlayi | reverse complement strand
CTAACCCTAACCAAGCCATACTTTGCCGGGCCGTACCTCGGCCAAGTATTAATGAACTTGCGTAGGGTCTGATAATCAAAAGTACTTACTTTGGCCTTCTCTACAACTTTACTTAAGACACCCTACCCTGTTTTCCGGACAGGACACCTTGTAACCCTAACCCTAACCCTAGTCTCATTTTTGAATTGATATTACGTCTCGGGGCAAACCCCACCGTGTGACACATAATGGAACCCTCAGAGATACAAGGATGGCTGTAAGCTCAACTTGATCAAAAACATTGACGACAATACGAAGCGCAAGAAAGTAATGATTGCATCATTTGTCGAGCAAAGGGGAAAGATCGACGCCGGGACGCGGGATGCACCGCACCTTGAACGGCTTGGGACGGACGCTGAATGCGCGCCCATCTTGCACTGCTGTGAGAGGGTCAATGTCGTATTCGCCTTCGGGCACAATGTCGAAAAAGTGGATGAGAAAGACGAGCGTGGTGTAGATCTCGCGAAGAGCGAGGAAGACGCCAGGACACATGCGACGACCCATGCCAAAGGCGTAAGAGTCGTTGCCATTGCCACCAACGCCATAGTTGTCGGTCCTGTGGATGAAGCGCTCGGGTTGAAACTCGAATGGCTGAGGAAACCTGGTTGGGTCGAGATTGCATGCCCACGAATTGAGGAAAAAGGTCGTACCGGCTGGGATCACAGCGTTGTTATAGGTGACATCGGTCAAGTTGGTGCGTGGCAGACAGATGCGAAAGACGGTAAAGAGACGAGACGCTTCCTTGGCCATGGCATGCATGTACACCAAATGCTCGGATTCGACATTGGGAAGCTCGTGGTTTGGATAGTACGCCAATAGCTCTGCTTGCGCTTTGCGCTGGATCTCAGGATGCTTGCCCAAAAACCCAACGGTCCAGATCATCGCTGCCAAGATTCACCAGCGGAGAAAGGGAAAAACAAAGGTGAATGAAGGAAAAGAGCGCGCTGATCGGAAGCTGTCGAGTGAGAGTGAGCGACTTACTGTTGGCGAATGTGTCCAAACCCGCCGAGACCATCGAGAGACAGATGGAATCAATCTCGCCGCGCGAGAGCTTGATTCGTGACTCGGAGTCTCTGAGAATATTGCCGGCTGATGGGGCAGAAAGAAAAACAATCGATGCTGACGACGTTCAACATTCCCACTCAAGATTTGCCGAATAGGAAACTGAAACCTACTGATGCAGCTTTGATCCTTTTCCTCATCGACGCGCTGTTCAAGCTGTTGAAATAGTTCGGACATGAACTTGTTGCGACGTAGACCATACTCGGCTGCTGCTTTGCTTGTGGCATTGGTAGGCAAGTAGCGCATGATGGGAACGTAGTCCTGCAACGAACCCGTCACGGCACGAACACTATCGAGCATGAAAGAGAGAATGTGATCAGCGATTCAAGTCGACGTTGGGCGCGTCTGAAAACGATACATACGAGGCTACCTTTGCAATCACCTCGGCGATTTCCTGAAACAGACCGTCGTCGCGCTCACCCATACGAAAGCCGTAGTTGACCTGAAAGCTGGTATTGAGCGCCAGGCGCTGAAAGTAGCTGTACGGCACAATGGAATCTTTGCCTGCATTTCCATCCTGCAGAATACGTCGAACAGCATCCAACGACTCGTCCCGGATGATGGGCATGTACGATTGTACTGCAGCGCGGTTGAGGGCGGTGGCGGCAGCTTTGCGCTTATTCTTTGTACTCTCGCTCCAGGCCGAGGTGCCGATGGTCAAGGCAGACGATTTGGACAACACGCCGTGAAAGGTGTAGAACCACGGCCGCGAGATGAGCGAAGAGCCTTGCTCGTTGAACAGCACGTGTGCTGCCTTGGGCGAGTTGACTACGACCACAGTACGATTACCAATGCGCACCTTGAATACCTGTAGCGCACACATCAGAGTCAAATTTAGTTGTTTGTATTGGTAACGCTGTCGAACGGAAGCAGAGCAGCACGCACATCACCGTACTGTTTGGCCGCCTGACGAAAGTATTCAGACCAGTTGTTGCCCAAGTCGAACCAGGAGCCGACGATTGGCCACCCTCGCGGACCAGGCAGATTGATGTTGCGATCGCCAGGCAGCAGATTCCTCGCTATAATTGTCGAGAGGATCACGATCGCCAGAGCTACAACCACTGTTGAGTTGGAAAGTCTTTCCCCGAAATGAGGCGAAGAGAAGCAGAAATTTGGCGTGACAAGCAATCGTGTCGAGTCCATTGCAAAATGCGGCTGGATGTGGTCAGGACTCCGGCTAGGATGGCAAGCTGAAAATGAAGGCAATGCAACCATGCCATGACCAATCTTTATGTAGAATGAGCCGGTCGACCTGCTACAGCCGACTCGCTCGGCAATACTACTGTGCGAATGGGTTGGACGGTTGAGAGGATGGACAGCGTCATGTGTGATTTGCGTCACGGTTCGAGGTATGATCAGCGCGTGACTTGCACACACGCAGCCCTGACACCCCGTGACGCAGATGCTAGCAACAACCGTTGTCGACTTTGGCTCTCGACGAGCGCTTGAAGAAAATTCAAGGTCTGGTTTGCAGGGGAACACAGTTTGCAAAAGGTTCCCACATCCGCTTTCGGCGGGGATAAGGCTAGCAAACCCCGAGACTGCCTCACCGCCACAAAACGGTCAGCCGAGCTTGGCTTGGTGCTCTTCGTTCATCATCGATTTCGAACAAACATGTTGCAAGCAAACCTGCGCAAGACCATCCTTGGTACCCCTTTGCGATCAGTACGACCGGTTCGAGCCGGGTCGCAGCGTCAGTTGTCGGTAAAATCGCTCGACCATGTGGTGATCACCTGCCACGACATGAACAGAACGATCGAATTTTACAAACGGTTGGGCATGAATGTGGTTCAGTTTGGACATGGCCGGAAAGCGCTCGAGTTTGGAACGCAGAAGATCAATTTGCACCAGAGAGGCAAAGAGTCGTGAGTAACGATGCGGCCGATGCCAGCAAAAGCACAGAAACTGACCGACTAGATCAAGAGATTGTCTACTTCCCCCAGCGAACCAAGTAAGTTGTATCACATTGCTAGAAATGTACCGAAGCGCAAATGACTAACAATACAGCCTCGACAGAAGCGTACACTCCGCAACCTGGATCGCAGGACCTGTGTTTCATCATTGGTGAGAGCATCGCCCACGCGCAGGTATGTATTCTAGAAAACGGTAGCAGCAGCCCAACGCATCGCATTGCACTAGTTGGGCTTACCCAGACCGACATTTTCCTCTGCTGCATCCACACAGAAACACTTGAAGCAGCACGGCATCCCTGTCATTCAGGGCCCCATCAAGCGTACTGGTGCCGTTGGGGCCATCTTGAGCATCTATGTTCGCGATCCTGACCAGAATCTGATCGAGGTGAGTGGGCGAGGGCCGCAAGATACGGAGAAACTATGTCGAACCTCACATTCACCAACATGCACAGACACTTTCTACAGCTTTCGTCATACGAGGATGCGGAATGAGTGGAATGAAAATCATCATTTGTATTGCCCGCAAGCAAGGGCAGACTCTGCGTGTGATCAGTTGCTTTGCTGCAGCAGCACACGATCGATCCACTGCGAGCACTGGCCCAAGTAGTTTGCCGGGTCGCACAGTTTTTCGAGCTCTGCGCGATCAAGTTTGCTTGCAATCTCGTCGTTTTCGAGGAGGACATCGACTAGCGGTCTGTTTTCAACAAAGGCGGTTCGACAGCATTCATAGACGGCGTCGTGGGCGTATTGGCGACCGAGGGTGGTGCCGAGGCCCATCATGACGGCTTCGGAAACAATGAGGCCGTTGGACATGGCCAAGTTGCGAGCCATTGCGCCTGGGAAAACCTGGAGACCTTGGAGCACAAAGTCGGCGTTGCTCAACGCGGCCAAAGTCCAGTTCATCATGAGGGGGAGTTGCACCCAGATAATCTCCCAGGGACCTGTGCCGCGTTCGTGATCGGACTGCATGGCGTCGAGCAACGCTGCTGTGCCCTGTCGAACGTTGGCAGCGCAGGCATGAATGTAAACACACGAGATTGGGTTGTTCTTCTGCGGCATGGTCGACGACGAGCCACGGTTCGAGATGAATGGCTCGCTCACTTCACCTACTTCGGTCTGAGACATGAGCTTGATGTCGGTGGCGAGTTTGGCCAGTGTGCCCGTGAGCAAACCCAGAAAAGCGCCCACTTCAGCAAAGCGGTCGTGCTCGGTATGCCACGCTATCTCGGCGGGGGCCAGATCGAGCTTTTTGGCGAGCGCATCGTGCGTTGCAATCCCCTTGTCACCCAACGACGAGAGATTGCCCGCCGCACCGCCAAACTCCAACGTATATACCCGCTTCTCGAGCTCAGCCAAGCGCTGCTCATGGCGGCGAAGAGTTGCTAAAAAGCGTGCCATCTTGAATCCAAATGTGATGGGTACCGCCTGTTTTAGATTGGAGCGCGCTGCCATGGGGAGATGACGATGCTCCTTCGACAAACGTTCGAGGCTGGTCACGATGCTGGCCATCCTCTGCTTGATGAGGTCAAACGACTGGCGGATCTGCATGATGGTGGCCGTATCGGTAATGTCTACACACCCACAATAGGGTCAGTCTCGATTTCTACGATCATCTCTCGGCATTGCTTGCTGTGCTCACCTACCTTGCGTAGTGGCCCCCCAATGACAGTACTCTCCCAACCCATCCTTGCAATTGGCAACAAGCTGCTGGACAATGCCCAAGACTGGATAGCCGATCAATTCGGTCTTTTGCTTGTAGAGCGCAAAATCGATCTCCTGGACACGGCAATGCTGGATAATCTCGTGGGCTGCGTGTTTGGGAATGATGCCTAGCTCGGCTTGAACGTCGGCGAGGGCTGCTTCGATCTCGAGGTAGCAGGCAACGCGATTCTGATCGGACCAGATGGCGCGCATCTCCGGTGTGCCAAAGACATCGCTCAGGGTGCCCGCCGAATCCGAGAGGTCGGGTAGACCGGTCAATTTGAGACTTGGCATGGTCGACATGGCGAGCTTGCCCTGCGAAATAACTGCAGCAGCTGTTGGGATAGCGGCGTTGAGACTCGGGGACGTCGTGAAGCGCTGTCGCTGGCGGAAGAGCAAGTTCGATCGACGCCGTGTCAGACAGGAGCCATACTGAACGAGCCGTGGCACCGTCATGATGATTGGAACTCTGTTTTATACACAGTACAGTACAGTACAGTACAGTACAGTACAGTACAGTACGATAAGGTACGATGGGTCGGGCGAGGAATGACAGTTGACAGCTGACTGACAGCTGCCTCGCTCGCTACTCTGACTTGGTGTATGACGACTAGGCGAGTTTTGCCGTGCAGATCTCTCTCTCCTTGTCTCCCTCTCTCTCCCTCTTCTGAGCAAAAATCTGGCTTTTCAGAGTAATTCGACTCGTGTGCTCAAGTCACGCTTTTGGTCCGTGAGCGCTGCATGACTGACGTGCATCTGTCTGCATTTCCGTTTTGGCATCCCAAGAGCGATCGATCTACAGTAGAAGGCTGAACGATCACGAGCACAATACAGCTGTCAATCACAACCCAACAAGTCACACTCTACACACAGTTGGGCAGAGATAAAGACAATAGATAGCTACTGCTTCACCTCGAGCAGTCCGAAGCAAAGAACGGATGTATTCGGTTTTATATTATATCGAGCACCAAACACATCAGGTCTGTTTGCGAGCCGCCCACTTTTCGCCGTAGAGGTAGATGAGCGCTTGACAGCATACACCGACGACGAGTGTGAGCAATGCGCCCAAGGTGAATGTCCAACCTGCACCCATAGCGTCGATCATGGGTTGCACCACGGCGACAGCCACTGCGCCGATCGAACAGCGTCCTACATTGACCGCAGCCGTAGCACTCGCGGCTTTGCCAGGATACAGATCCACAATGAGCGTATTGACGTTGGTGAAGTACATGGTCGAAAACATGCCGACTGTTGAAACCCCCAAAACATGTCAGCCTGCTGCATTCTAGGCAAGCGCTGCTTGGTCGATTGATCGACTAGAAAGTCCCACTCACCTGTCAACTGAAACACGATCGGAGCTGCGATATGAGTCCGCGCACGAACACACCATCCATATGCCAGCAGCGAAGCCGTGTAGCACGGCAAGTAGATCCATGCCGACTCTAGTCGTGCGCGCGTCATCTTGACCTGCTTGTTGCGCATCGCTCGTCGATAATCCCAATCCAAAATCTTGCCTGCAAGCACCGTACCAATGGCACAACCAACACCGCTGGGGACAAAGCATACGCCAATGAGTAGCTCATCCAGGCCATACACCTTTTTAAACAGGTATGGCAGCGATGAGGATGACATGTAGTAGGTGGTGTAGACCATCGAATAGGCCAAGATCGCCAAACCCGTCTCGGGACGAGCAAATACCCTGAACGGATGAAGAAAGCCAAACTCGAGTGGACGCTCAGAGTGAAGCGCACTCTTGATTCGAGGTCGTGGCGCATTTGCAGCAGCGGTGACCAGACCAGGTTGCACCAACGGCCGATAGATGCCCGAGGTGCGTGCACTGCCATTTCCCACAAGTGCACGAAGCGTTTCGACCAGAAACAAGGCCATAAAGATGACAAATGGACCAGAGACAGCTGCCAGGAAGAAAAACGTGGCGTGGTAGTCCCATCGCTGCGAAAGCGCGCCGCCAATGACCGGGGCAATGGCGGGAGCAGTGTACTGAGCAAGCGCATAGAAGCCCATGTAGCCGCCGCGCTCCTTGGCTTCGGTTACATCGCCAATGGTACCTGCACCGATTGCAATCGCGCTGCATGCTCCTGCCGCTTGCACCATACGCAACACCACCAAAAGCCAATAGACGTTAGTGAATGACAATCCGAGGTTGGCCACGAAAAAGATCGAGAACGTCACAATATAGATGGGTCGACGGCCAAATACCTGCGTCCAAGCAGCAGAGCGAATCAGCATCAGACGCAACCCAACGAGAATGATAGCGACAGAGACCGAGGCGGCAACTCACATCTGAAAGTGGAGCCCAGATGACCGGAGCAAAGCCCTGTGCAATCATAAAGACAGTCAAGGTGACATTGGTGGCGGCTGAAAACAGGTGCAACATTCACAAAGCTGGTCAGGAAAAGCTTATCCATGTGTTGATCCTAGGCGTGCGTGATTGTCGACTCACCCTCTGATATGTTGAGAGAAGAGGCAATCTGAGGCAAGGCGGGGATGTAGATATTGATGCAAAACGGCGAAAAGAAGCCTGCCGTCGAAGCTGTCAAGACGATGAACAGCTTTGATCTTCTTGTAAAGGCACAGTACAGTTGCTGCTGCTCTCGATTCTGCTCAACGTCGACCTGTGCTGGCTCCTCTTTGGCAACAGGGTTGGATGATGGGTCATGGCTGGTGTTTGTCGCTTCCGACCGTGTTGGTCCCTCTGACGGTACTGTGGTGGTGACTGCTGGAGACGCCATGTCGAGACTGATCCCGTGTGTATGGTGGGTGGGAATGATGTCTGTGTTGCAACGACGATTGGCCATCTCTTGAAACAACCCTTGAGCTTAACGCAACGAGGGTGCCCAAGGGTCTACTTATATCAAGTGACAGTTTAGGCTCAAGCGGTTCATTCTCGCCACCCGAGCCAGAAGTGTCAAAGTCCATTGCTTGATATGCTCCGGCGGAACACGATGTACAGACACAGCGACAGCCTACAGAGGATACAACTTCCGGCGGAGCATGATCGGATGAGCAATCAATGTACTACAGAGTGTGGTGTTGATCGACAGCTTGTGACTGTTATATGGGCACTGCCGTCTTGCAAGCTACAAGCACAAGCGGATTTAAAAGCGGACAGCGACATTGGCTTTGGCCGCGCTACCCAATTCCAAAGTTTCTCGTCAGAAATTTCAAAATCCGACACCGTCCGAAGCTGTTCTGAGCCAATTCCATCCGTGGTCAATCTGTCAATCAATTCTATCAATCGTATAGCAACCAAGCAAGCGTGGATCGGAGATTGCCAATCACGGCGACTTGGTTCGAAGCCGAAGCCGGCTATGTTCCTTCCTGCCCACGCTCATAGTTTGCAAAGCGAGAGAACAGATCACGCTTGGGCACGCAACAAGCAGCGTGACCGGCGCGTGCACCGTCGCAGCGCGCTCTTTGACAGGGCAGCCCCGCCGCCGGTCCACATCCTGCTCACTCTGTCCTTGAATTGACGTCCAGCCCTGCATACCCCTGTGCAGATTGACCAGGCTCTGGTAGATAAAAATGACAGCATGTTGCGATCGAGTTTGCCAATTGTGCTATGACAGCCCTGGCAACTCGTCGACTTTGCAAGAATGCTGCAGGCAGTCGATGCGTCCATTTACCGCGCAGGCACCAGTCGAGGTCTGTTCCTGTTGGCCAGCGATTTGCCATCCGAGCCAAGCGATCGTGATGCAGGATTGCTATCAATCATGGGATCCGGTCATCCATTGCAGATTGACGGTATGGGAGGTGGCAATTCGCTTACGTCCAAGGTCGCCTTGGTCTCGGCCAGTGCAAACCCCGCCAACTTTGACGTCGACTACCTCTTCTGCCAGGTAGGCATCACCGAGCGCATCGTCGATACAGCAGCCAATTGCGGCAACATGTTGACTGGAGTCGCCGCTTTTGCGGTGGAACGAGGCATGGTCAAGCCTCACACTTTGGCAACAAAGTGTCTTGTGCGCATCTGGAGCCTCAACTCGAATCAGGCGTCTCATGTCATGCTTCCCGTTGAAAACGGTCAAGTTCACTATCATGATCTAGACCCACTGCACGCTCAACGTCCTGCTGCTCGAGCCAGTTTGCGCTTTCTCGATACTGAAGGCTCATGCACGGGCAAGCTCCTGCCCACGGGAAATGCCATCGACCGCATCCACGGAATCGATACATCCATCGTCGACTCGGCTGTTCCTGTCGTCTTTGTTCGGCAATCAGATATTGGCATAACCGGTCATGAATCGCCTCTGTTGCTCAACGCCCATGTCGAACTGCTATCTCGGCTAGAGCGCATTCGCCTCGAAGCGGGTCGACGAATGGGACTGGGCGATGTGTCTTCGAGTGTTGTGCCCAAGCTGTCGCTCATCGGTCCCGGTATCAACGGCACCACCTTTACAGCACGATGTGAGTTGGCATCACAATGTGCTTTTGGCGCCGTGAGTGCCCTAGTAACACACAGCCACTGACACTCGTTTCGTTTGTTTTTCTTCCCACACTTGTACAGACTTTACACCCAAGCTTTGTCACAATGCGCATGCTGTCACAGGTGCCATTTGCACTGCAAAAGCGGCATGCATCCCCGGAAGTGTGGTCTCGAGCATCTTGCCGTGTCGCAGCGAGAACGATGTTCGCATCTCGATCGAGCATCCGAGTGGCGTGATCGAGGTCAGCCTCGTAAACACTGCAAAACAGACGCCAAAGGCAATGTCCGAAACCGTGGCTCTCGTCGAGCGCTCCGTAAGCCTGGTCGCCCACGCACGCGTGTACTTTTACCTCAGTCCCGATCGCCGCCGTCCATCCTGCGCGGCAACCTCCCTCTGATCATCTATTGTCACCTGTGTTGCGTGTTTGTGCAATACAATTCCAATCTCAAATCACCTCCCCTTGACTCGCCGTTACTGAGTTGTCGATCCACGCGCACGACTGCGGTGTCCACCCTCATCCGGGCGGTTTACCAAATCGGACCTCGTCAGAAGAGCTGTCGGAACCAAGTGGCTTTTGTCGAGCCCCGTGCAGCACAGCCCTTGCTGACAACCAACAACAGCGCCAAGTCTCAAACCGACCGTTGGTCGGCGACTCGAGTGTGCCAAACTTTGCTCAAGCTTCTTTGTCTTGGCATGCCACGTTGTCACACGTTTGAGCTTAGAGTGTCAAGCCTTCCGGATAAACCAAAACGAGACAAGCAGGGGAGGGGGACGTGGCCTTGCTTATGGAGCCGTTCATAAAACCACCTCTTTGAGACGCTGGTGCTGCTCCTTTGCGGGCACTGCCGACCTCTTTTGTTAGAACAAAGACCGACTCGACCGACTCTTTACCATGCAGCCGTCGTCCCGCCGCAACGTATCATCCACGGTCTCGGTGGTTGCCGGAGCCACCGCTGGCGCCGTCGAAGGTGGTGAGTACTCTTCCTCAACATCGACGGCATGATTCACACTGAATTTGCTTTCAATTGACCACCCTCTACCCTTCACGCAGTCGCCACTTTCCCCATAGAGTATCTAAAGACCGTCTCGCAGTTTGCGCCACGCGATGCAAACGGCGTTCAACAGCGTCTTTCGCCCGTCCAGCTCGTAAGATCCACGCTACACCAAGAAGGTTACAGAGGCCTCTTTCGTGGTTGCCCCGCCATGGTTGTTGGCAACGCCGGAAAAGCCGGTGTCCGATTCCTCGCCTTTGAGAATCTCCGGAATGTGCTCAAGAACGAGTCCACGGTAGGTGAATGCCCCTGTCACTGTCGCCAAATGCCGGCTGCACGGACGATGGACTGACCGTTTTTGGTGCGACCCCAGGGCGACCTGTCTGGATGGGACAACTACCTGGCTGGGATGGGTGCCGGCATGTTGGAAGCCATCTTTGCCGTGACGCCGAGTGAAACGATCAGTGAGTTGTCTTTCGCAAGTCTTCTTGAACCCAGCCAGAACCGCACAGACTGACTTCGAAACCACGCTTCTGACCAGAAACAAAACTCATCGACGATGGCAAGCGTTCGCAACCGCGGTACGAACAAGGTCTGGTGCGTGGAACCGCTTCGATCATTCGTCAGGACGGCCTCGGCGGGATCTACCAAGGGGTCATGCCCGTCGTTCTGCGCCAAGGCTGTGCGTCAGCAATCCGACTGGGAACGTACTCTGCTCTACGCGATGTCCTGCTTTCTCCCGAGGCACCAACCAGCGGCAGCTCTCGATTCGCCAACTGGCTCACCACCTTCACTATTGGCGCAGCCTCGGGCGTCGCAGCAGTGTACGCAACCATGCCGTTTGACGTGCTCAAGACGCGCATGCAGGCCATCGACGCTGGCAGCAGATACCACTCCACCTGGCACTGTCTCACTTGGACGCTCCGTTCCGAGGGTGTAGCTGCCCTGTGGCGCGGTTCGGTCTCGCGCAGCATGCGGCTTATCGTCAGCGGCGGCATCATCTTTTCCGTATACGAGCAGGTCGTTGCGCTTCTCGCTGGTCCGGACCTCTGAATATTCTCGCATGTCCTCTGCAATCACAGTCAAAGTTCTAACATGCTCGACAATGAAAGACACCGGTCAAGTAAGGTCAGGTGAGCAGTATCTCACAGGGCTAGTATGTACAGAGTTGGGTGAAAGCAACTCTGTTGCTGTTCATCAACGACGTCTTTTGTACTTGTTCGACTTTCCCGCGTCCCGGTCCTGTGACGTTAGCTCGTCATTATGCGTGCTAAGCTTCGAATGAGATCGCATGGGCTCCAGATGGCTAGGCAGCTCCAAGAGCAGCGACAGAATTGCCTGCTGCAAATCTCGTTTCCAAGTGTGGCGGTTGGCAGAGCCGTTTGTCACACTTGGTGACAATCGCTTGCTCGTTGCTTTGCTGTGCTGGCGGACTCTATTTTTGACCTTGGATCGTGCTGTTGGCACTTGAGACCTTTGTCTTGTCTGTGTTGAGTCACTAGCTTCACTTTCGCGCTCGCTGTCGCTGTCGCTGTTTGATTCGTCAGAGTCGCTGCGATAGTCGAGAGTGCTGCTGACGGTGTCATTGCAGCTGTGATCAGATCCCTCGGGACTGCTGGAAGGAGTATCTCGCCGGCTGCGCTTAGATTTACATCTCGGACCCCGCGAGTCATCGCAGGTTAGCGTGGATGTCTCTGTCGCACTCGTCGAAGCGCAAGTAAGCAGTGAAGTTCTGTGCGTGCTCAGCTTGTGACGAGACATACTGCTGCTTCCAGTGGACGACGAAGCATTTGGAAAGAGAAGATCATCCAGGCGAAATCGCGAAATGATCATGGTACTAGCATGCAGCTTGCTTCGCAATTCACGGATCTCGTTGCACGCTTGTTGCAGTAGAATCGATTTCGAGATGGCTTTGGCGCTCGAGTCTTGGTGAAGGACGCTTTGCAGTGTCTATCGAGAGTCAAAGTTCTATCAGCCTGTCGTTTCTTGCGCTTGGGCTTGTGGGTATAGGCGGGCGACACTCACCGCAAAGCCATTCGAGATGCTTCTTCTCCTGTCTCTCTCTACATCAGAGTGTTTTCGTTTGCTCGGCACTGGTGTAGTTGTGTGAATTGGCGATGATTGAAAGCTCGTTCCCATTTGAGAGGCGTCATCTCGGAGAGATAGGCACGTTTGCACGTCAGTTGCTGGTGTGATGCTGGACGTTGCAGGAGCTAGATTGCTGGTGTTGGGAAATAAGGTGGACGTCGCCAAAAAGTCAAATAGGTAGGCGCAATCGTCGTTGCTGCTGACATCGTGCACGTTGTTCACGACGTTCATCATCAGATTTCGCCTTTGTTGTCCAAGAATGACATACAACAGTTGATTGACGAGAGCATGGCGAGAACAATGAAGCAGACCATCTTGTTCTTTAAAGACGTCTCTCAGCTGCAGCCACAGACAGTCACGGTGAGACCACGTTGAGCGAGCGCATTCGTTGACATTCGGTTGTGAGTTCGGGACAACCCCCACGACGCTTAAGCTTCCGATGTTCGCTTTGCTGATGGCAAGCTTGACGCAGTTGGTTTAGCCGTCAAAGGCATGGCTTGGATCCTGTGTCGTGCAGTAACTTGCGGATTGTGTCAAGCACAGCCGCCCGATCAAAAGCCATGACGGACTCGGAACTAGGCGAGCGAAGCCGCTCGTGGATCGCTTCGACAAGATTCGAGCCCGTTTCAGAGGGGCGTTGCGATCCCAGGTGAACCTGATGTGAATCCAAGTCGCGGCGCAAAGGTACCGTCTTCCAAAATCTGTCTTGGCGAGGTCGAAACGTCCTGAAAGACAGTCTCCGATAACTCATAGCAGGCAGTTAGAAGTGGTCTTGTATACGTGGACACAGTCAGGCTGGTTTCTTCCGGCCATGTCTTAATCATCTTCTGGCCGCTCCGGGATCTTGACCTGAGTCAGCTCAGCGCAGTCGATTGAGCAGACATCTTTGCACTCGCTCATCGCTCATCGGTGGATCGAGATGACATGCTCTGAATTGGGTGGGAGCGGCTTGGCAAACGCTGTTTTGCTGGATTAGCCGTGCCAAGGAGAAGGCAGCAGAGTTTCGGTTTGGTGGGAGCTGTTCATCAAACGAGTAAACGCTCGGCATTGCATGTCGCATCATGTTCGTTGACGTTGAGTCATGCTCGGCATGAGCTTGACCGTCACAATGTTCGACACGTGGCAATACGGTTCGTGGCTGCGCTTTACCTCTGGAGCGTATACGGTGGCTAAAACTAGGTGAAACGTCGGTAATCGTACCATCATCGTCAACCAATATATGATACATGTTGCAACCACTCGTCATCCTGCTGAAGGTGCGCCCAGTCTTGTTCTCGCAAGCACATGCCCACCGTTGCGCCGTCGGATGAGCGTTTGGGCATGATATACATCAGACTCTCGACTGGGATGAAGCAAGGACGCCGAACAGCCCGAGGTGGCCCAAGCTCGAGACCGAATTCCAGGTCGTATAGCTTGACAGAGGCCCACGAGCTCAGCATGATGCCGGTCGATGCATCCACAGGTGCCGTGATGCTGAGACTCCCTTTGTCCTCCAATCGATCGAGCACTGTCGCCAAAGCACGTGTATCACGGGCCAGGGTGGACGAGTTGAGTTGTCGACGAAGATCAGCGGCAATCTTGCCCAGAGGCTCTCGGCTGATGGCGTGCAACGAAGAATGGTTGTAGGTCATGTTGGTCAATGTGCCAGGATAGCTCGGTGGTACATGCATACGACTTCGAAGGTCGACGGCGCGCGCAAAGACGGTGGAGCACGTTGGATCTATTCTGGCTGCTCTTGCGCGAGAGAGGAACTTCCAGATGAAAGCACAGACAGCATCGTCCGAAGTAATGTAGCTGCTGCTCGGATCTTTGGTTTCTGTTGCGATCCGTTTGAGAGCTGCGACTGAATCTGTCGAGAATGCTACGTAGCCCCATGTGACAGGGTCGGGGCTGGTAGATGGAGGCGGATCCGTGTGGTGTTCCGGTGCAGGCCTGATTCGCAAGCGATCGAGCCATTCGTCGTCCGGAGTCCAGGCCTGGTCAAAGAGAGACAATACCCTGCTTTTGTCCATATTGGCAATGGTAAGCTCCTCCGGGTTCAGCTCTACCCCTTGACAAGCTTTGGAAAGCCAAGTCATGACGCTTGCCTGACCAACCATATCCATCACATTGTGCTGAGCTACAATGGTGAGAATGAGGCCATCCGACATGAAATTGACTTGCAAGGCGAGCACCGGTCCGGTCTCTGCCACGAGACCAACTGTCTGTCCCGGTAGATTGAGCGTCATACATGGCGCGATGAGCTCTTCGTCGAGCAAGGAAAAGGGATACCGAGCATCGTCGAGCTTTTCGAGAGTCAAAGTTGCCATGTCGATTTGGTCCAGATGCTTGACAACGAGCGGAATTTCGGCTATCTTGACGATGCGAAAGGTGCCTTTCCTGCCTGGAGCCGCATTTTCACTGATGACCTTGCCGCTCAGCCACGGTAGCTGTGCAGACAGAGCATCGAGCCCACGTCGTAGAGTCGCCGTGACATGAGGTTCGATCTTGGCCTGGTCCCTGTCCTCGAATGCGTAGATGAGCGAGATTTGCGTGTACAGCTTGAACAGCGATGGCACACTGCCGAGGATATCGAGATGCTCATTTTCGAGACGACGTGCGGCAGACATTGAAGCTTTGAATGCTGATGGAGGCGTGTTGAGAATGCACCATGTTGCTGCTGCCAAACTATCTTCTTCATTAACGGAAGGAGCTACTAGGCTGGTCCGCGGAGTTGGTGAAATGAACCGTGCACGTAGCATGCTGAACCCTTGAATTGTGACTCTGACTCGAGAGGGCTCAACATCGTTCTCGTATCAAGGGCATTGCGATCTGATCTGCATTGGAAGGCGTTTTCGGGCACGGACAAGCGAGATGTTCCATCTCTTCATTTGTCGCCTCGTCGAGCACAAACTTGTACGCAAAGTGATCAGCAGTTCTGGATGATCTATCCGACTTGCGCTTCTGAGCGTTGAAAACGATGTCTCTGTGTGTGGGTGGGGTGTTTGTATGTGCGTTTATCAATCATTACTATGAGATCTCTGAGCCACAAAACAAAAGGCGACCACCCTATTCTTGAACAGCCTTGGACGACGCTCTCGCCTCCTCCCCCTCTCCAGCAACAGCCTGTGCACCCGGTGTTGTCTGAACAGGTGCCGATTTCTGCACAAAAGTTGCCGTGCGTCCGCGCTGTTTTGTCGAGTCGAGGATCCAAGCACCTGGTTCAACCATGGTTGGGAAGCCCTTCCAGCGCCTTGTCTCCACCTGATGTTGCGCTTCACTCGTTCCACTCGTTCCACTCGCTTCACTCGCTCCATGCTGATACCATGCGGCATTGGGACCATCCAACGCTCCCAACTCTTGCCAAAGCCACGCAGCTCCACCCAATGCGGCAGCGATACCCAACAACGCCGTCGAGTTGACGTGATCTTGCTCTGCCAGTGGCAGTAGCAGCACAACAATGGCCGCTACGAATCTTGGAGCAATCCTGACCGGTTTGGAGAAAAAGAGCTCTCCGGGCGCATCGTGTTCCTTCTCCAACATGACCAGAAGCGCCGTTGAGACGATACCGATGGCATAGGAAGCCGAAAAGATCCATCGAATTCCCTGAGCCACCTCGTTTTCCTTGACCAACTCAGCGGTAGCATCGCCACACAGAGTAATGGCGGATACGAGAGGAAGGTGTAACGCAAAGTAGGGAATCGCGTGGCCCATACTCCTCCGGATCGGATGGGTGATGTTTCTACTACCCGCTCCGCAGCAATAGATGCCGTGAAGTACAAAGGCGATAACAACTGTGAGGATCACCCTTGCTACACCCGAGTGCATTCCGTGACCTGCAGGCTGACCAGAGATGACGCTGTAGAGGAACTCGCCATGAACTAAGGTGACAAAGTCGGTGAACCTGTCGATTTCGTGTTCGATCGCCACGGCCGAAGAATACCGGAGTTTGGCCAAGCGTTTGAAAAGGGGACTGTAGAAGAACATCCAGGACGAGTACTCGAGCACCAATGCGACCACGACCATGGCAATGCAGGCATGCACCGAGACAAAGATGCTTCCGATCCAAAGAGCTAGCACCAGCAACCAGACCAACGCCTGCGATCGAATCTGGATGCGGTATTGGCAAATGTAGAAGCTGTAGAAAGTCAGGATACCAAAGACCAATCCTCCGGCCAAGAGGTAGGATCCGATCGCGGTAGCTCGAGCACCCGACTCCTCGATCGTCTCCTCGGCGGCTGTAGCATTGTTGCCGTACACCACCAAACATGCCATCACCGCCAGCACCAACACTCGTTGCGGCAGATCGTCAACAAAAAAGGCGTTAAAGACCTCGCGCATATAGTTCCAGATCATCCAAGCAGCCGTATACGTCAGAATGTACCTTACAATGGCATCTCCGTTGTGCTCATGGATGGCCTCCTCGGCCAAAGTGGCAATCAGACCGACAAAGACCAGATCGAAAAAGAGCTCCAGTCTGTGCGAAGAGCGTTCTTCATCTGATCGAACGAGAATGCTGCCGCGAAAGTACTGGAGTGCACGAGGACGTCGAAAGAGGTATCGGCGCTGTTGGTGGAGCTCGCGGTTGTGCGCATCTTGACGCTCCATGGATCGCCATTTGCGTGCCTTTGCATCGTGACCCTGTTTCGTCGAGGACGAGACGCCGGATGAGGTGGATGCGGTGAGACTGAGATTGTCGGCTCCTGTTGTGGTAGTGGCGTTATCGATCGTAGGCGAATCCTCATCGTCGGAATCGTCTGGTAAGAAACCAGTGGCGACCACATGACCATATTTGAGATGGTGCGCTTGATGCGATTGAGGGGCCGTCGTCGACGAACCTGCTGCCGAAGCGATGGATCCGCGGTGCTCGCTCGTCATGATCGCGGTATGGTGTGCAGAAAGATGGTCGTAAGCAAGACGCTTTGGCAATCGAAGTTGAGAAAAGCTTGCATCAGAGCCATCAGAGCCAAGCAATGATAGAGTCAGGCTCCTGGAACATGCTCCCGAACGAATTCGGCTAGTCTGGGCTGGAATGCTAACCGAAGCTAGCCGAGACGGCGGGAAAGCTTTTCCATCTTTTTTCAAACTGCGGACCGGAAAGCTCTGTCCGACACCGACTGCGGATGTTGGATGCCCTTCTTGACGCAGTCCTTGGCACCATCCCAGGCTTAACATCGCGAGAAACAGCGGAGACAGACGCGTGCCTCCCGTTTAGCCATCGAAACAGCAAGCATTGCCTGGCTCACAGTTCTGCAGAATACCTGTACAGCGAGGTACAGCGACAATCTAGTGGGCTATCGGCTGGCGAGCATGACGGACCGTGTCCGCATGCAAACAAGGAGCGTACGTCGTCTTGACTAAAAACATAAGAGTACATGAGATTGAGCGCGACGTGCAGGTCAAGCAAGATCGTTGTGTATGGGCTCTATCTAGGAATCTGTTCCAATCGATTGTACCGATGCTGTTGCTCTTGCTGTTGGCGCAATTTCTGCATCGGGCATGGCTGGACTGGAAGTGACAATGTGAGGTCGAGACTGGGACTTGGGATCGTCATCGTTGCTCGAAGCTGCTGTCTCGGTGATGGGCGCGTCTCTGAGCTCCTTGTCCTTGATGGCGCCCATCTTTGCTTTTTGGATGAGATCATCGAATTGCGACTTGTTGGACTTGATCCAGGTGGTCTTTTGCTTGTCCACGAGCGCCGAGTGATCCTTGGCCGACGACTTTGTTCGCTCCCAAGCTGCGAGCTCTTTGCGGAGTTGCGCAGCGGTGCGTCGTGCCTTGGTCGAGTCGAGGTTGGCGTTCCAGAGGTTGACCCATTGACGATGGCGTTCGACGAGCTTTTCTCGATCGCCCAAGGTAGGCAATCCAGCGTCGTCGAGCAATTTGCGCAGATCGCGATCGGATTTGAGATTATATTGCGGGCGGTGGAGTCGCTTCTCATTGGCCATAATCGAGGTCGCATCCGGGTTGGTTGCAGAGGAAGCGGCACCGGATTTGGTGAACCAGGAGGAAGTGGTCTTGGTGGATTTGGGCGCCAAGCCCCGCTCTTCGGGAGACGGTTCAGGAAAGCCAGGATAGCAGCCTGCAGAGTCAAGATGCCGGTTCAGAGCCGAGACGGTGAATTTGTGACTGCAGATAGGACATTGCACCAGATCGTCGGCTTTGAGGTCCCGATCGGAAGCTTTTGTGGTAAGATCTTTACTTGCGCCATGTCCTCGCCGCTTTAAAGGCGAGGAGCGTGTGTTTGCGAGTCGGTCGACATAATCACCATCACGGTCGTCATCGTCTTGAGCGGCCACGGCCTTTCGGTCATTGAAAGAATCGGATTCATCGTCGGTGCCGTCGATAAAGTCCTCGTCGTCGTCTTGGATGGTGAGAGGTGATGAGCGCGAGCCGGCGCTTTGATCGGCAAGAGACGCAGCCAATTCGGTCTTGATGCGCTTGGATCTGCGTGGACTTGCTCCGCTCGGAGAGGTTGCGCCATTGATTGCATGCGGATCGGATGGAGGACGCTTGGATGTGCTCGCAGCTGCAGTGCGACTGGATCCGGCTACTGGTGAAGGTGGTGTTAGCTGGCGTGCGGCGTGCTCAGCCTGGAGGCGGGCGAGAAAGGAGCGAGACTTTTTCCACTCGAGCGCAGTGATCTCGAGTACGGGCTGTGGCATCAACTCGGAATCGTACGCCTTTGTCTGTCTGCATTTGGGACAGAAGCTGCCGCTGTTGCCGGATTGGTTGATGTGTGTGCGAATGCAAGTGGAGCAGAAAGTGTGGTTGCAGCTCTTTATCGAGACGGGCGAGGTGTAGATGTCCTGCGGGGAGGTGGAATCGGACAAGGCGAGGCAAAGTCAGCGTTGAGCGTTGAGCGAAATGATCACCAAGGAAGAGGAGGAGGAGGCAAAGGGCAAAGGGCAAAGGTCGTATACGTACGAAGCAGAGGTCACATCGCAAAGAAGCATCGAGGTTTCGGAGAAGCACAAACTCGTCTTTCCAGTCGGAAGGGTCGGTAACGTCGTCCAACAAGCTGACGACCGATGCTTGCATGGTGGCGCTGCCCTGTCGCTGCGACAAGAACGATGGCAGCAGTGCTCTTTCCCGAATGCGGCCTTGAGGTCAGTTGCGGGGAGTGCGTATGAAACGGCAGCGCCGATGCCGTTGCAATCGACAAGGCAGCGCAGCAGCAGATGGGGCGCGATGGGGCGATCGATTGCGATCAATCCGTCGGAGCTTAGGCGATAGGGTAGGGTAGGATGCTGAGGAGCAGTGCTGTGCTGGTTGTGATGATCGCCCGGAATCCGTATCAGAGGAAATTTGTCATGGTGTTCGCCACTTCCGAATGACTCTCCAAAACACTTGACCCTGTGTTTTCCTGCTTGCTTGCTCAGCGTTGCCGGCAAATCAGCCGGGCCAAGTTTGCGAGTGAGTGATGCACGACACTCGAGCCAAAGAAAACAATTTACGCGAAACCAAACGTCACGCGTCTATAAGTCTTGGTTCTTCTCGTCACTTCCTCCACTCGTCGCAGGTGCTGCCACATATGTGCATGCCACTTGGTCCTAGAGCCACTCACTATAAACGCAGATTCGTCGCCCCCACTTGAGGCGGTTTCTTAGGCGCACTTGGTTAGCTAGCTCAGATCGAAAGTTGTCATAAACGCATAATATTCGTCCCAACATCAAGCGGTTTCTTGGCGCAGTTGGTTAGCGCGTCTCCTTAACAGTTAGGGTCAATTCGGCCGTTACAGTTTCCGGAGGAGGTCGCCGGTTCGAACCCGGCAGAAATCAATTTTTTGCCTTTTTTTTCTGCCTTTCTTTTTCTGCCTTTCTGTTGCTTGTGGCTTTTGTTCTTTCTGATTTAACTGAACTGAAGAGGGTTCAACCACTTTGTTCGCCGTGGGGAGTGGCGGCAGGCGAGATAGATGGGGGGGAGAGGTTGTTTGGTCGGAGGCCGGATTTTGCACTTGGCTGTCGATGTGGGTGGTTGTGACTTGCCTGGCACGACTTGCAGCGAAGGTCTGCTTGTGATGTTGCTTGCTGTGCAGCTTGTGAGGTAGTGGAGCGCGTTGGAAAGCGAATCAGTCTGTACGGTTGTCGAAGATCAGACGACAGCCGAAACAGCGCTACTGTGCAACTAAACTCTTATAACGTGATTCAGTGGGTGTTTTTGGTCTCGAGACATGGTTCTTCGCTCCTGGTGAGGCAATAGAGCTATGAGTCGAGATGGCAGAATCTGTCCATGTGATGACGACCTGCAATGGCGGAAGGCCGCATCGAAGTCAGACGAGCTTGCGTTGCAGCCAGCTAGGCAGGCTTGAAAGCGATGCACGCTCAGCACGGCCAAGCCGAAAAGTCATGCGGAGAGGCGGCGCAACAAGAGCCAGCTAGCAAAGCGCAAGGCTGCGAGGACGCGAGGACGCGAGGACGAGAGGACGGTGCTTCCGACATGATCTGTGGTCGGCTTGCAGCCAACGCCGAGCTCTCTCCCTCTTTCTCTCCCTCTCTCTCTCCTCCCTCTTTTTCGCTCCAACGAACTTGACAAGGTCGTCGGCTCGACATTGTTGCGAAATAATTCAACCTGAAATAGAACTAACTGGCTCGGGCGTTGGGTTGCAAGTCGAATTGACAGAGTCGTGCACCAAGCATCTTTTACTCTTTCGTTCCTCTCGCTCTCTCTCTCTTTTACCGAAGCAGCTCATAAGAAAGAAAGAAAGAAAGAAAGAAAGAAAGAAAAAAAGTCGCGACACGAAAGAGGCCCTTTCTCTGAGCGAGAGGGAACCAAGCAGGAAATTTGAGAGAAATCAACTGGGCCCGCCGACGTCGTCCGGCACTGGCCAGTTCGAGATGTCTGATCGCGACCGGAACTCTACCGCCTTGTGCTTGTCCAGAGCGCGAGAAAATTCAACGCCCTTTGCTCTGTCTCGATTTTAGCCAGTCAGAGCGAGTCGGGTCAGTTGGTTTGAGTGTGTGACAGTGCACACAATTGACACACGCTTGCCGTCGCCGCCGCCCCCGCCGCCGCCGTTGTCGCCCACCCTGGTGGAAATCCAGAGCAGAGCCAAACAGCGAGGTCACATGCATTACTGCATTGTCGTCGTCACCACCACCTTCCTTCCACCTTCCTTGACACGTTGGATTCCCTCATCGTCGACCAAGAGGCTGTGAGATTTGCATTTCCATCGCCGTCGCTCACCTTGTCTCTCATCTTGGCGCTGTCTGACTGTCACTGACGTTCGGACCAACCCTCGTTTACTGGGCCGTCACCTTCGTCTCGGCGGTGATCCCGACTTCTTCTCCACCTCAGCTTGCTCACCATCGGATCGTCTCCGACCTCATTCATTCCCTCTTATCACACTCGTCTCGACGTGAATCACTCAATCCCACCCGACATCATCGGCAGACCCGCTCCACGCTTGATCGAGGCTGAGTCTACATTCGACTACCGCACCATCCCTCTCTTGTTCCTTATCTCATCGCTAAGCGCGTCCCATCGCTAAGCGCGTCCTCGCCAAAGACTGACCGATCCATCGACCCATCGACCCACCGACCAGCAACACCATCTCGGCCAACATGCGCCTCTAATTCAATTGTCGACACGAATCTCAACACACAGCACAGCAAGCAAAGCATCATCCCCGCACACCGTCTCCACTCGCACGCTTCACCGTTGCAAAACCCCTTTAACAAGCCCTCGGTCCCTTCGCCGCCCTGGCCTCTGTCGCGTCAACCTCGCTCCTCGGTCTCTAGTTCTGCAGCATTGCCACCATGTCGGGTAAGTTTCGATCCAATCATTGGCCCAGCTTCCTTGCCCCGATTGGACGCCAGCAACCTTTCCTTACAAGCTCCCTTGATCCACGCCTGATGGTGACTGACTCTGATCGTTGATCTTCCATGCCTTCCATTCCTCACAGCACCAGAAGAGGTCATCAAGCGAGAGGCCGATAGGCTCTCATCCCCGCCGGGCGCTGAAGCCGCCGCACTCAAAACCGACAACAATGCAAGCTCACCCTCGGCTCCGATCAAGACGGATGAGTCTGAAGAACCCAAGCTCAGCCGGCCACGACGAGACTCTTCCCCGTTATCCGACGTGTCGCAAAAGGGCGAGCCCCGCTCCGCCAAGAAGGAATCTGCCAACGATTCTGAGGACATGGACCAAGACGATGTGGATGAATCCAAACCCTACCATCAGCAGCTCGACCGCGTCAAGGCAGGCTCCCCTGCCTCGTCAAGGAACAGCACTCCTTCTCGTTCTTCAGTCAAACCGGACCGCAAGCATCTGCTCGAAGCCGAAAACGATCCGGATCTTTACGGCCTAAGACGCTCCGGACGCGCCAGCAGAAAGTCCTACACGGATCTCAACGACGAAGGAGCCGACTCGGACGATGCCGACGCTTCCGTCTCGTCTCGACGTCGTCACCTCGTCAAAGGTGGCCGTGCCTCGATCCGAAGCTCAGTACAAGCCAGTGATGACGACGGCGATGATGGCGCCGACGATAGCGACGATCAAGACGATAGCGATCACGCCGAGGACGACGAATTTGGCCCCGCCAAGTCCAAGAAGAAACGCAAGCAGAAACGTGCAGCACGACTCTCCTCCGCCGACCTCGAAGCCTCTCGCATCTCGAGCAGAAATGGCAAGCGCATTCCTAACTACACGGACGACTATGGCGATCTCGGTGACGATGATCCGTTCGAAGACGAAGCCGACATGCAAGCACAGAGGAATGCGCAGGAAGCCGGCGATGTCGAGGAGGAAGACGTGATCGAAAGCATTGTCGGTCACGAGCGGCACGAGGATCGCCTCGAAGACAAGGAAGACATCCCCACCCAAAACATGCGCTTCATCGTCAAGTGGAAAGGCTACTCGCATCTCCACGATACGCACGAGACGTACGACTTTCTTCGACGCTACCGTGGCTTCAAGCGGGTCGACAACTACATCAAGTCGGTCTTCATGCGCGAAAAGGCGCTCCTTTCGGATCCAAATGCGTCCCGCGAAGACATTGAAGCGCTTCAGATCGAAAAAGAGAGGCAAGCCGAGCTCATCGAAAGCTTCAAGACCGTCGAGCGTATTATTGCACAACGCGACAACGACGCTAACAAGGACATTCCATATCCCCATCTTGCCTACCTCGTCAAATGGAAAGGTCTGCCCTACGGCGACTGTACCTGGGAGGCCGAGGAAGAGATCAAGGAGATTGCCCAGGAGGCGATCAGCGCCTACGTCGAACGTTCGGCTTCGGCTACCGTCCCTTGGCGTTCGCAAAACTTCTCTCAGGGCCGTCCAAAGTACACTCGTATGACCGAGCAGCCAGCTTACATTAGTGCAGGCACACTCAAAGATTTCCAGATGACCGGTCTCAACTGGCTTGCCTACCTCTGGAGCAAGAACGAGAACGGCATTCTTGCCGATGAGATGGGTCTCGGCAAGACGGTCCAAACCGTCTCTTTCCTCTCGTACCTCTTCCACTCGTGCTACCAGTACGGCCCCTTCCTCGTTGTGGTGCCGCTCTCAACGCTGCCTGCCTGGATGAACCAGTTCGAGCATTGGGCTCCCGACCTCAACGCTATCGCTTACATGGGCAACAGTGCCAGTCGAGAAATGATTCGTGAATACGAGTTTGGTCCTCCCAAAAAGATGAAATTCAACGTACTCGTCACCACCTACGAGTTTATCCTCAAGGACCGTGCCGAGCTCGGCCAGATCAAGTGGCAGTACTTGGCCGTCGACGAGGCGCATCGACTAAAAAACTCAGAAGCGCAGCTGTACGAAGCGCTCAACAGCTTCCACGCTGCGGGCAAGCTGCTGATCACTGGTACACCGCTGCAGAACAACGTCAAGGAGCTCATCGCCCTTCTCCACTTCTTGCGTCCCGACCAATTCGATCTCGACGTCGACTTTGACATCAACAACGTCGACCAGACCGTCATCAAGGAGCTGCACGAGAAACTCGACAACGTCATGCTTCGGCGTCTCAAAAAGGACGTGGTCAAGGAGCTTCCCACCAAGTCGGAAAAGATCCTTCGTGTCGAAATGTCGGCCATGCAGCAGCGCATGTACAAGGCCATCCTGACACGCAACTATTCGCTCCTCAGTGGTGCAACAACTGCCCAGTTCTCGCTTCTCAACATTGCCATCGAGTTGAAAAAGGCGTCCAATCATCCTTACCTCTTTGACGGCACCGAGATCATCTCGGACAGCCGTGAAGAGACGCTCAAGGGCCTCGTGATGCACAGCGGAAAGATGGTACTGCTCGACAAGCTCCTGGCACGTCTCAAAGCCGATGGACACCGCGTACTCATCTTCAGCCAGATGGTCCGCATGCTCGACATCCTCTCAGACTACATGTCGCTTCGCGGATACATCCACCAGCGACTCGACGGCACTGTCTCGTCGGAGATTCGAAAAAAGGCAATCGAGCACTTTAACGCCGAAGGCTCGCCGGACTTTGCCTTCCTGCTTTCCACGCGTGCTGGTGGTCTTGGCATCAATCTCGAGACTGCCGACACGGTCATTATCTTTGACAGCGATTGGAACCCTCAGAACGATCTTCAGGCCATGGCGCGAGCGCATCGGCTCAACTCCAAATTTCACGTCAGCGTCTTCCGCCTCCTCACCAAGGACACGGTCGAAGAAGATGTGCTAGAGCGGGCCAAGCGCAAGATGGTGCTTGAGTACGCCATCATCCACCAGATGGATACCTCTGGCACCAATTTTGCACCAAAGGCGTCTGCCAAGAACCAGCAGCAATTCAGCAAAGAAGAGCTCGGCGCTATTCTCAAGTTTGGCGCGCAAAACATGTTCAAGAGCGACAACGAGGACGGTCAGCAGAAGAAGCTCGACGAGATGGATCTGGACGACATCTTGTCCCATGCCGAGGCACACGAGACCGAGGCGGATCCCACGGGCAGCTCAGCCGGTGGTCAAGAGTTCCTCAAGTCCTTCGCTCAGGTTCAAGACTTCAAAGCTGATCTCAGCTGGGACGACATCATTCCGCTCGAAGAGCGTCAGAAGGCGGAGGAGGAAGAGCGCAAGAAGGCGGTAGAGGAAGCAGCTGCGGCTGCCAGTTCCTCGCGCCGCCGCGCTGCAGCTCAGGTCGCGCCAGGCGCCTATGACAACGGCGAGGGCGAGGGCGACGATCGAGCCACTTCTCCCGGTGCGTCCAAGGATGCCGCCAAGCGCTCGCGCAAGACGGCAGCACAGCGCTCTGTCGAGATGAAGGAGCGCGATCTGCGTGTGCTCATCCGCGGTATCCAACGATGGGGCGATATTCGCTACAAGACGGATCCGATCATCAAAGAGGGCAAACTGCAGGATAAGAACCGATCGGTGCTCTACCAGATCTCGGACGAGCTGGTCAAGACTTGCGAGGATGCCGTCGCCGAGCACCAAGCCTTCATGAAGGGCAAGCAGGAGCGTGGCGAGGAAATTTCGTCCGCGCTGCGTCAGAAGGCAGTGCTAGTCTCGTGCCGGGGCATCACGGGCATCAATGCCGAGACGGTGCTGATCCGACACTACGAGTTGCGCCTGCTCGCCGAGACGTTGGACAACGTGGAAGATCCGCTCGAGTGGCGTGTACCATCGGAGCATCTCAAAGCCACGTTGAATTGGGCGGGTGGCTGGGATGCCAAGGATGATGCGATGCTGCTGGTGGGCATCTGGAAGTACGGATTCGGAGCGTGGGAACAGATCGAAGCCGATCCAGACTTTGGCATGGCGGGCAAGTTCTTCCTAGAAGAAGGCAAGAAGACCAACCAAGAGCCCCACGCAGCCGAGAAGGATGCTCCCCGCAGCGGGACCTCGGGGCCTCCTCAGGGCAAGCCGCGTCCGATTCCGAATGCCATCCACCTGGTCCGTCGAGGTGACTACCTGCTCAAGGTGTTGCGCGAGTACGACGACAATGCCAAGGCATATCAGAAGAGCTTGGCAGAGGGCGGCGGACCGAAGAGCAGCAAAAAGGCGCGAAAGAGCCCTTCGCCGTCGACCAATTCGCCCGCTCCCGCTGGCAAGTCTGGCAAAGGTGGTGCTGCTGGCGGTTCTTCAGACAAGCGACGACCTGCACCAGTGTACTCGTCGGACTCTTCGGACGACAGCGAATACTCGAGCATGGACGAAGCCGAATGCAAGGAGCTGATGCGCCCGTGCAAGAAGCAGCTGAGACGGCTGAGGGATGGCACAGATCACCTGGAACGCGACCAAAAGGTATCGGTGCTGAAAGAGTGCCTGTCAGCGGTCGGCGGACACATTGATCATCTGCTGGATACCAAGTTTGCCAGCCTGTCGTCCAAGGAGAAGGATCGATGGTTCCACCACCTGTGGGCGTTTAGTGCCTTCTTCTGGCCCAAGAAGGTCAAACCTTCGAAGCTGCGAGCTATCTTTAACAAGCTGGTGATGAATGGACCTGCCAGCTCCACCCCGGCCGAATCGACACCGGCAGCAGCAACAGCAGGCGCGGCCAACGGTACAGCAGGATCGCCTGTCTCGGCAGCCGCAGCTGGAGCAGGTGGACGGGTCAAGTCGGAATCGGCTGCTGCTGAAGGAGGCGGCGAGAATGGAGCGAGCCACACACCTAGTGCTGCTGGCGGAACACCTTCAGGCGAAGCCAAGCGAAAGGCCAACCCGCTGCAAGATGCGCCCATTCCCAAGAAGCCACGCACGTCGATGGAACCGTCGTTGAGCAGTGGCGGTGGAGGACGAGGAAGTTATGGCAATGGCTACGGTGGCTCGTCCGGTGGAGCCAATCCGCCGTATCCGCCCTCCTACTATCCGGGGTCGTCCTCGGCAGGATATGGACCGGGCGGGCATGGTCACGGCCATGGGTACCATGCTGCACCTCCGCCACCGCCTCCACATCACTATGGAGGCGGACGCGAGTCTTATTTACCCAGCTATCCAGATCGACGAGATTCTCCGTACCGAGAGGGACGAGAACGAGAATTCCGGGATGGAAGATACGCACACCCACCGCCCCCGCCACCGCCCGCCGGAGCCGGTTATGGAGGCTACCAAAACTACCAGCCACCTCCTCCGCCTCCTCCGTCGCACGGATATGATTACCGTCGTTGAACGCAAACGGAGCACAAGAAGTGTATGAAATCGAAATTGAACAAGTGATACGTAAAGAGTCATGTGTGTGCATGTGCGTGTGGTTGTGCTGCAAGATGGTCGAGATGATAGTGGCAAGAGAGGCAATAGAAGACATGGCGAGGAGGAGCCGAGGTGGTGCCCGATTGGACGACCATCTGCCGATTTGTCACGTCACAACTGTGTTGGTCTGCAGCGTTGCAGTGCGAGTTGTGCGTATGCGTGTGGGTGTGTGTGCGAGACGCTGACCGCCAAAAAGTGTTGGTTGATTGAACCGTGAATTAAGGGAAATCTGGTCAGTGCCCCGTCTGTGGGCTGCAGCAGGTTCCAGAGTGCGTTCCGACATCGTTCAACACTTTGGATTCAGCAAGTCGACCGCATTGCTTGCTTGAATTGTATCACCTTCACACCACCACCCTATCGGCACTTCCGTCGTTACCAAACAAAAGGACGACAACAGCCATTTGACGTGACTCATCCTCTATCGGCATAAGCGCCCGACTCACCACAGACGACGACGCATCGACGTGTTCTCCCATCAACCGCGTCCGAACAGGCGCTGCCATCGTCACTTCCGATGCTATCCATTCAGGCTGAGTAATCGCGATCCGAATCATGTCGGCATCGTCGGCGTGGGTCTCTGACAATGCCCACACAGTAGCTGATGCCAACGACATGGACCCGTGGGCTACGGCCAGCAACATCACCACCACCATCGACTCGGATCACCTTCACCCCTCGACGTCATCGTCACAGCTTCGTCAACAACTGCGTAGTCGCAGATCGAATCTAGCAGCAAATGCTCAGGTAGTCGACCGACATCCTTTGCGCTCCCCATCACCCGCTGAGGGCTCCTTGGCTGGGCCTTCCAATTCATCCCGACCTGGTTCAGCGCCTCGGAGACCTTCTGCCGTCGCATCTGAATGGAAGGCTATCAGTGCCGGTCTCGCTGGCCTTTTTGGAGGCTCCTCATCCAATTCAGGCTCAGCCGGCTATCAATGGCCTGCTGATCCATCGTCTTCTCACGGACAATCTGCAGCACGCGCAGGGAGACTTATCTCCACAGACGACGATGACGAGGATGACGAAAGGAGGAAAGGTCGACCTGCCAATCCGATGGAAGACACCCTTGACCGGTTGGAAGATTGGTTCGGCCTCAAGCAGCAGCAGCAGCGTCGACAGCCGACCTCGTCCGCAGCAGCAGTCAGGTCCGGTCAAGACGAGCAAGTGCGCGTTCTGATCCATCCCGTCGCTCCAACAGATACCCTGTCTTCCTTGGCACTCCATTACGGCGCCGATATTCAAGTGCTACGCAAATCCAACAAGCTGTGGCCAGGCGATCCGGTACAGATCCGTAAAGTCATATACATTCCCGTCGACAATTGCAAACACCGTCCACCAAATGCAGAGATCAAGGTGGTCCCCACCACGGGAGGCGCGGTATCGTCTTCCGAAGGCGCAAACGCTGCATCTGCCAACACGCTCATCTTTGTCTCCAAGGCGGAGCAGGAGGATCTGCTTACTGGCACGCCCGCCACAGAAATACCGCAGCCGAATTTTTTGGTCGATAATTTGGCTGCCATGCGAGTTTCAGATCCAGTCAACGACTTTATGCCAGACACCAATCAAGCATACACAGACTCAGCGGCTCCTACATTTGGTACATCGCTCACACGAGCTGGCTCGATCAACGGAGGTAAACAGCCGTATCCGGCCAGCTTGGCCCCGGCGCTTCGCACTCTCAATCAGCAAACGAATTCTTCACCCTCTGGCGGCAAAAAGCCGGCAAGCAGCGTCGGTGGAGGCTCAAACACGCCCAGCATCGCAGCCTCGGCCTCAGCCGCCAGTTCGGGCTTCGTACCACCGCGTCAACCGCTGCACGTAGCTAAAGTACCTGCCGATCAGCTACGATTCTTTGCCAGCGATGCCAAGCCTTCGACTTCAGGCAGTCGAAAACCTGGTCCCGGTGACGCAGACTACCGACCCGGCGAAAGCGGCATTGACGATCTTCTGGCTTTGAGTACCACTTCTCATTTGCGGCAGCAGCAGCAGCAGCAGCAGCAGCAGCAATACAACGGATCTGTCGTACAAAGTGATCGTCCTGATTTGAGCCGTCAAACCTCCATCAGCAACATCTCAGGCTTTGGCGATCGTGATGATGACGAGGAAGAAGACGAGTGGAAGCCCAACACGTGGCATTTTGGCGCCAGTTCCTCCATCAGCAGCAGCAGCAAGCAGAAACGTATGTCGAGCCACGTGAACAGCAACACCGGTGGCACAGTTGGCTTGGATTCACTTCAAGATTCGTCTTCCAACAGCCACTACACAGGCTGGAATGACGCTCCTCCACCCAATGCCATCGTAGCTAAGGCGTATGATGGCGGGAAAGCGTATCAAAAACGACAGGCGCAGAAATCGCATCGATTGCTGTACGATCTGGCAGCAGGGCTGCCCGCTAATACGGGTGCGGCTAGCAAATGGGCGAGACCGATCCAGTTTGGTGATTCGCTGCCGAATGGTCCTTCTGCTGGCATAGGTGGTGATGGTGGTGGTGCATTGCCTTCGTCTCGGAAAAGCAGCTCAAAAGGTGGATTCGGTAAGTTGCTCGACGATACCGTTCGCGGTAGGATCAGTGTCGAAGCAGCGCTCGAAGGAGCGTTGGAGGGGGTTCGAGGCAAATCATCGTCCTCGTCTTCGACTCTACCACAGACGAGAACGGCGACAGCACCAACACCACCGCGCCAACCTCGCTCTCAATTCTCGGCAGCAGGAAATCTTGCCGCACCTCCTTCTTCTTCGCTAGCGCCGCCTACACAGGTTGCCCCAGTGTCCGCGATCGATCCACTTTCGTCTTCACCGATCAAGTCGATGCGAGCATTATCGTCAACGGGACTAGAGCAGCGCAGGAAGGTCGACTGGACCAAAGGCAAGGATGATTAACATTGTCGACACTTTGCTCGCTCGCAGTTCAATATACAGCAAGTCATATTAGTTTGCCCTACACGAAGCTTTCCATTGTTCCTTCTTCATTTGTGTGAACTTTGAGGGGCAGTTGCACTACGGTTCTGGTTGCGAGATAGGAGACAGTAGGGGTCGAAAGCCAGTACATAGCCATGGCCAAAGCGTGGTCGGTGCGGCGAATCCGGCATAACACTCGCTGCCAAGTCAACGGCGGAGAAGCGTCTTCCGGCGGAGTAAGAAATGACTCGAGAAAATATGTCCAGAATTGCCGAGATGAATGCCGAACTGAGCGCAAAGACCAGCTGAGCTTGTTTGTACTACAGTACAACTCGTTCGGACGCGAACCTTGTCTTCTTCCACAACACCACCGTTGTTGACTCTCTTCATTGCGAGAGGACAGGATACAGGATGACGTTGGACGCGGCGGCCATCGCGCCTTCGCCGACTCTCGGTGAGAGGGACACGACTCCTGCTGCGAAAGCTCCCAAACCCATAGAGACACACCCGGCTAGGAAACCCATCATCAAACTCGACAGCCACGCTTTCTCCAACCTCACATTAAGCGTCCATCGCCATACGCCTAGCTCACCCGTATCCACACCACTGCTCACCACATTTATCGAGCTCATCAACGCTTCCTTTAGCGGACCTATCCATCAAGCCAACTTCGGCGACAAACCCCGCTACAGATCGACCGATGAGCTCCTGCAAGATTTAAACCACGGCGATCAAGGTGGGTGGATATTCCTCCTTTCCACTGCTGACGGGAGAGCTGTTGCCGGGGCAAAGGTAACCTTGAGCGGAGAAGGGATGGATGGCGGACCTGGAACGCATACAGTGCTCAACCCGGAGTATCGCTCCCCCGAATTCGCCGCTCATCTGCCCGTGTTCTGGTTGGGCGCCCTTGGATCTATCGCCCCCGGCGCAGGCGCTCAGCTCATCTCCCACATCAAGCACTTCCTCTCCACCTCGTCGACCCCTTCGTTCGTCCTCAAAGCCTTCACAGTCGCGCAGTGGGGTCAAGGGGCTCAATCCATCCCGCAACATGCACCGCTGGTCACCTGGTTTCAAAAACAGGGTTTCCAGGTGCTGGATTACAGTTGGAAGCCACCAGGTACATGGGGGTGCTATTCCGGCGCCTACTTGTGTAGCATCGAGTACGTACATGTGTGAGAAACACGGTCCGAGACGAGGAATTTGGAAGTGCCGCGATAGACACGATCAAAATTAACAGCAGCGAGCCAAAATAGAGGCCAGCAAGGGCAGGACAGCGTTGACATGGTCTTGAGGAGATTCGGAATGCAGCGGTGATCGGATCGACAACCCGGCAGAAACTCAAGGGAACGGGCTACGCGGGTACGAGCGCAACCGCATGGAAGGAGAGACCATTGCCATTGCCAACAGTGGGGCTTGCAACGAGTCTCGAACTCAAACCCCTCAACGGCACGAACAGCGCTTCTTTGACGCACACGACAACCAGGCCAGTGAAGGCAACACGAACCATCAATGCCATCTGTTGCGAATCCAAACGCCTAGAGATGTTGTCTGGTAAGCGACAGAAAAGATTGCAGGCCTTGCAACAATCTGAACTGCGTACTGAATTCGGGAGGCGCAAGATACACTACAGTTGACGTCGTGCGGCCAATCAGGTCTCGCCTGTCTCCGGGCTCTCGGCACGTCTCGTCCTTGCTTGTCGAGACAAAGCAGCCTTTTCCGCTGTCCTCGCGATTGCAAGGCTCAAAGGTGCAAAAAGTGCAGGGAGATTAATCTCGCTCCGCCTTGTGACGTTTGCCCTTGCCCATGGTGCGATCCATTGTGTCCTTGGGTGCGTGTGGCAGTTGCTCGGAAGAGTTTTTGTGGCCCGCCCACTGTTTGGTGCGTCGCAAAAGCAGATACAAACACAACCCAGGTCTTGTCAGTGGCTGTTCGATCTCCGTCGTGAGACTTACCAGCCGAAACTACGTGGACCTGAGACTTTTGGCGAGGGGCGAGTGAGGTAGATGCTACGTACCTTGGGAATGTCATCGTCGAGATCCATCACTCGTTCGCCGTAGAAAATGTGTGCCGTTGGAGCAAAAGCGGCGGGAACATGGCTGTCCTTGAACACAAAGGACGAAGGATAGCTGTGGTTTTCAAAAGATGTTGGCGAACAAGTGGTAGACCAGGAGTCAGAAAGGATGAACGCAGAGTGAGGGCAAACGAGAAAGTGCAATAATGGTGACTCACGCCATGACCATGTTTCGTCCCTCGTCACTGTGAAAAAGAGATGAAGGTAAAGGGATCAAAGTCAATTTTCGCCGTTTTTCGTATGTATGCTTCTGGTGTGCGACCATTTTGACAGGCAAATGATGCCATTGTCATGCGCGCAACTCACGCCATGGGGCTTCGACAGTTGCGACAGCTGATTTTGCACGGCACGCTGTGTTCGCTGTGACCTTCCTGGGTGCTGAAAAAGTCAAGGTTGAGCGGATCGCAATGCTTGGCGAGTCGAACTGACGTCTTATGGAAGAGTGCAGCCCACTGGAAAGGTGCGCCGTGAAGGCGCTGGCATTGGGTGCAGTGGCAGTGCTTGGCGTCGATGGGATCGCCATGATATTCGAACTCGACTGTAGGTTTGGTAGCGGTTGGCGTTTGAGAATGTTAAAACAGGGAAGCGCAGCAAATTGGGTCATTGGCATTGAGAGGTTCCTGACTCCGTGATGGAGAGGCTTGGGAAACTGTTGCTGTACCTACGTTTTCCGCACCAGCACTTTGCACGGTACTTGACTTGGAACTCCTCCGACTCCCAAAAGTAGGGCGGCTGTTGAGTGGCAAAGTTGTAAAGGCGGTCAGTCTGCACGGCTGCTTAAAGATGTTTTGCGGCAGCCGGGTACCAAGCCTACCTTTTGCATATAGCCCTCTTCGCGGCCACCCTTGCTGGCCGGAACCGGACCCTTCCAGCCGGCTGTTTTGGACATCAAATGCATTGGAAGTCAGTGTTGATATCTTGCAAGTTAATTGACTCGGGACTTGAATATATGCCTACTGCTGGGAGGTTCTTTTAGCTCATGACCTTGACTAGTCTTTTGTGCACCGGCCTTGTCATTGCCGTTGCTGCTGCTGCTTTTGGTGTTCTGGCTAGGCATGGCGGAGAACAGTGCTCGTCGATTGGAAAGAAGCTGCGATCGAAGCTCGAGCGACCAGCTGGCTGGGGATACGGAGAGTGTGAATGGCAGTGGAGCAGCGATTTGACGTCGAATCAAGTGTGATGCAGAAGAGCGAATCGATGCAAGAGAAGAGCCAAGAAGCATGCTGTTTGCGAAATGTTTCAAGGAATGATGGAGGGATCCGAAAAAGCCCAAGCTTGTGTGGAAGAAACGGAAACCTTTGTTATATCAGGTCATCATTCCAGGAAGCATTGCTGGGCCCGCTCTCTATCGCTGTCTCTCCACAACCTCAAGGCAGGGCATGGCCACTGAGTGGAGCAGGCGCAGATAGTTTCGCAAGGCTCTCCGCAAGAAGAAGATGGGCGGACAGCCCCATTAGCGAGACGATCAGAGCTTCAGGGAGCGCCGCTCCATCCAGCTGGCGGGGCAGCAGCAGCAGCAGCAGCAGCAGCATCGGCGGCCGGGGCGGGGCGGCGCCGTTGGCGAATCTGCTCACGTCAGATTGAGCCGCTGATGCCAGTGAAAAGCAGTTGCTGAGTGGATCGGATCTTCTGTATGCATGCACTGCAATGCAATTCATGTCGCGTGACAGCTCAAGCTGCTGTTGTGGACCCTTTCGATGAGAATGCGCATCAGAAGCACACCCAAAGAGCAAGATCACAGCCGAGCGCAGAAAAGGTGCAGCAAACATCAGTCATCCATCATCATCATCCACCAATACAACCAAATCACTCGGTTGCGTAAGGTCAGTCACATTCGGTGATTTTCACAAAGCACAATTGCACACATCACTTTGCGCCGATCCAGTCCAATCGTTTCCAACAAAAACAACAAAAAGGTAGATCTAAATCTTGTCCAAATTTCTTGCCAAAACAAAAGAGGTCGCGAAAAGATGAAGCATCATAACAAAAAGTATGCTCCGTACTGGGCTCGAACCAGTGACCTTCCGTTGTTAATAGAAACTCAGAGTCAATCTGAGGCACCGTGTATTAGACGGATGCGATAATCCAACTACGCTAACGGAGCACCACGGCAAACTTGTCAGCTATTGTATATATATCATATTGCATCAATCTTGTAGGAAACGCAGACATGGGCGACGTCAAGATCTTAATTGCATGGGGTACTTCACTTCTTCCAGACGATTATGCCAGGCTAGAATAACGTGAGCATGATGACCGGGTTGCTGGACAAACCTTGATCAGAGCAGAAGCGCCGGCATAGTGTCGCGAACGTGTTCAGACCGCATGTTGTCATCTCAGGTGCGTCTTGGATTACAGGCGCTGTTGACTCGAATCAGTCTGGACGGCGTGTCTCAGTTGGCTGCAAATGCCATCACGTAACTATCAAAGGAGATTGCATTTCGTGGTGGATTTTCTATCGACAAGAAGAGACATTATGCATGGATGGCGAGATCAAAGAGCCGAAGCACCGGTGATAATGTCGACCAAGTCGTTGGTAATGGCAGCCTGTCGACCACGGTTGTAGATCATGTTGAGCGATGAGATCATGTCACCAGCGTTCTTAGAGGCGTTGTCCATGGCATTGCGCTTCGAGTTGATCTCGGAAGCGTGACCCTCGACCAGGGCGGCGTAGATGGCGTTGGCAAACGAAAACTCGGCAAGGTCCTTGGTGACATCGTCCTCCTGCTCGTACAGCTTGAACTGGGGAGCGTTGCGCAGAGCTTCCTCCGAGTAGACTTCCATGACCTCGGACTCGAACGAAAGAGCCGAGACGTACTTGTTGTAGATGAGGTTGACCTTGTCAAATTTGATGCCGGACTTGATGATCTGGTCGGCGATGGCGGAAGCGTCAGCGAAGGTGGGCACATCCTTGCCAATCTGGTTGAACGAGAGAGCGAGGTTCTTGGGAAGAGCACGGCCGAGCTGAGCCTTGGACTTTTCACCGAGGACAACGACGGCGGGGCCCTCAGAAGAATTGGCGTCACCGGCGGAAGAGCCGATCTTGAGGAACTCGGCCTTGGTGCGCTTGGTGACGGACGAGTGGATACCACCACAGAGACCCTTGTCGGACGAGACAACAATGAAGAGCTGACGACCTCCTTCGGGAGCCACGGCCTCGGAGTTGGTGAAGATTTCTGTTGGTGGTGGATTGAAAGGGGTGCGGGATGAATGTTTAGTCGCACTGCTCTTGTGGGCACTGGCGGTGGAGAAAGCTGATGGAGAGAGAACTTACCAGTGTTGGCAGCGCCGTAAGCCTTGGCAGCAGCCATGGCACGCTGAGCCTTGTTGAGCTTGGTGGAGGCGATCATCTTCATGGACTGTGATTTGGAACGGGAAAAGGATGGGCAATCCGTGGCAGAGAGTCGTGTCAGAATTTGTTGTACTTTGTTGTTGCATGCATGCTATGCCAATGTCGATGCAGTTGAAGTCGACAGCGGGGTTTTGGTGTGTGTGTGTGTGTGGGTGCGGGTGCACGTTGAATGTAAAATGCGATATGCTGGTTGCTAATTGCTGATTGTTGAATAGGCAGATGCAAAGGTGCGAAGTGGTTGCGTGTGTATGTCGATGTCGGTGCCATGTACGGAGGACCTACCTTGGTGATCTTCTCAATGTTCTTGACCGACTTGATTCGCTGTTCGGTCTCACGGAGGGGAGCAGCCTGAGCCGAAGAAGAGTGGAAGCCGGCACGGGCGGCAATGGCGATTGGAGCAGCCGAGTTGAGTGCCGCCATGGCGGGGCGGGCAGCACGAGGAAGCATCGCCATTGTGAAGGTGAGAATGAGTCGAGCAACAGGAGCGAATAGGGTGGATGAAGAAGGAGAGGATGGTGGAGAGAAGGTTGGTTGTTGTAGATGGCGACGACGACGACCACGACGACCACGACCAGGACCAACCTCAAAATTGACCAATTCGAGATTGTGGCTCTAAGAGTAAAAGAGAAGCAGCACAGCACAGCGCGGCTGCGACGGTTCTTCTCGCGTGTTTGGCTCTCTGCGCTTCCACAGACTGGAATTCTTCGTTGACCACTTTCTCCCGTTCGACTGACTGGCTCCTGCACTGGCCGTGCTCTCCAATTCGGTTCCGGCTTGTTCCTGTTACTGCTTCTCTCCAAGTTCGGCTTGAAATCAGTCAAAATTCAAAATCGATCACGAATCCAACTTTTGCTTGTTCTCCACTCTTTGACTCGCGCGATAGAGAAGTCCGCACCGAAGAAAGGGGCCCTTTTGACATTTCCAAAGCGCGCTGCGTTTTTGCTTTTTCTTCTCTCTGTTAGCAAGCCAATCAAGCAACTTGTCGAGGCTCAGTCGTCGGCCAGTCTGACTCGCTTGATCCGACGCCGTTACCACGACAGCAACCACCACCACCACCACCATCACCACGACCCCTTCGGCCGTCTTTGCTTTGTAGAGAATCTCTCGAAAAGGAAGGCTCAATACCACACATCTGGATTCGGATTGACCGCGATTTCGCATCTCGGACTCGACCGCACATCACGTCTCGACCCTTTCTGTATAGCTTCATTTGCATACGCCAGGCTTTTCCACCATGTCAGACGCCGACACACTCCAGAATGCCGCTTCCTCCACCGCACCAGCAGAGCAGCAGAACGACTCGGCAGACCTTTTCGGAGGGATGAAGAAGAAGAAAAAGGACAAGAAGAAGCTCGATCTCGACCTTGATCTTGATGAGGATGACAACAAGGACGATGCTGCCGATGCCGATGCCGAGCAGACCAACGCAGCCGCCGCAGAGGATGACGAGCTCAACGTAAGTACACCCTGCTTTCACCCCAAGCGGTCACTGTGTCACTGACATTCTTGCTACAATCGCTATATTTCCCTTGATGCCTCAGTTCGGCGAGTTGAAAAAGAAGAAAAAGTCCAAGAAGAAGGTCGCTCTTGACCTTGACGCCTTCGAAAAGGAGATTGGAGAGGCCGATGACCAAGCAGAAGACGGAGCAGAGGTCCCCACCAACGACGCATACGCTGAGGCCGACGAGGAAGAACTCGGCGAGAACCCCTTCGCCCAAGAGGCAGCAGACGACGCCGACGCAGCGACAAAGGATGACTCGATCGAAGCATGGCAGGGTACAGACCGCGATTATACATATCAGGAGCTCCTCGGTCGCGTCTTCAAGACGCTTCGTGCACAGAATCCCGCTCTTTCGGGTGACAAGAAGAAGTTCACCATGGTTCCTCCTCAGGTCGCCCGAGACGGCTCCAAAAAGACTGTCTTTGCCAACGTTGTCGACATCTGCAAGCGTATGCACCGTCAACCCGAGCACGTCATTCAGTTCCTCTTTGCCGAATTGGGTACCATCGGCTCCGTCGACGGTTCCCAGCGCCTCGTTATCCGTGGTCGTTTCCAGCCCAAACAGATTGAAAACGTTCTCCGGAGATACATCACCGAATACGTCATTTGCAAGACCTGCAAGCGTCCAGAGACCAAGCTCTCTAAAGAGAACCGTATCTTCTTCGTCACTTGCGAAAAGTGTGGATCTCAGCGTTCCGTTAGTGCCATCAAGAGCGGTTTCCAGGCCCAGACCGGCAAGCGTTCCAAGACCAGGGCCGCTGCGGGTGCTTAACCTTTGGATCGCGCATCCATTCCGTCCGCCGATTCATCACCCAAAAATGGCACTCAGCTTGTGCCGCTGTCACACAGCCCCGCACACGCATACGTACACTGCATGATCGTTCCGGCATCTGTATTTGTTCATTCATATCGCATCCCCCTGGGGTCCCACTCGTGCCTAATGGTGACCACGTCTTGTACTTGCTGATCTGATTTCTTGTGTGCTCAACGCGAGCTGCTGTGTGAACATGATGGCGACTTCATTCCTTTTTGTTCTATGAGCAGCCGAACCAGTAGCGTCCCAAGTGTCTTTTGCTTCTCTTCTGGCGAGACGTAGGAAACCGAACGCCAGCAAAGCTTTGCAACTTATACCCGATTTTGAGCGCAAAGATGACCGCAAAGGGCTCGTTAGGCATGCTGCCAGGTCCATTCTGTCTACCACGTTCCTCGTATGAAACAGCTCGTGTTAAAACAGCTGCAGCGGGCGGAGGTCAGATTCGGTCGCTCGTGTCTTCTCAGTCCGAATCCAGTTCCCGTAACGATGAACATGGTTCGGCTTGTGTCCTTCGCCTCATGGGCACCCAGCTTCATAAAGCCCGAAAACTGATGACGCGATCCTAATGGGTTGGTATTTGTGAGACAGAAAGGAGCGCTTACTCCTTGTCAACATGATGGACGCGAAGCAACATATCTAGTCGTATGCTGGCAAAGCCCACCGGCATCAATAGCGTCGCGACCAAAATCTGTTTACGGCGAACGGCATGGCCCATTTCTCGGATTCAGCGACTTGCATCGTCCGAGCCGTGAAGCCGAGAGCTGGTAGATCCAATCCCATCAATTGTAAGGTCAAAACAACCGCGTCTATAGATCTCGAAAGCTTTGTTTTCCATTCAGGACTGCGTGCATCCAGCTGTGTAGATTTTTCGAGCGAGTGACAGTCTCTTCGGGCTAAGCACGATCTAAAAACAAACGGCAAGATCGAAAATAATAAGCTTCTGACTCAACATCCTGAACAATCAAAATGTCACACTTCGCATGCTGTGTGGTAATGTATTCACGTAGAAAGTCACAATCAATCTAGCCTTGTGTCGCGCGTTTCACTTAATCGCCGTTAGGAGGACATCACTTAGCTGACTTCAGGAGTATAGTAGTGGCTCAAATGTACGTATATGACTTTAATTTCGAATGCGACTAATTTTACAGTGTGGACGTAGCGAAAGTATGACAAATGGACCTTCAGACTTTCTAGAAATATCATCGAGAGTTTTCGTGACAAAATGAGAACAAGTATTTGTTGACTTCGTTGCCCGTCCATAATTTACTGTAAATTTTCGGCAATACAATAGGCAGAAATTAATCAAAGTGACAGAGAAACCAGTCATCATTTTGGTGCAGATCAGACAGAGACTTGCATCTATCTGTCTCAGGGTTCAGCCTTGTTCAAAAGCGAAGTGGTCCTCTGCGCCAGTAAAGCGCGGACCTTCTGCTCCATGTTCAGTGTCGCTTGAATCTTAGGGCCCTATTTTGTGAGTAAATTCTGTGACAACAAAAACCGCGGACACTAAAACTTGAAATCGAACTTGGGATAGCCATATACCACGCTGCATCATAGACAAACAGAGGGACAATGCGTGCAGGCATGTGTCATATGGCTAGAGCCGAGTAACTTGTGCGGATCAAACAAAGTAAGAGACACAATCAACTCGGCACAGAACCTCGGAAAAGTGAGTCGCAACTCAGTCTTGAAGGCGAATTTCACATTTAAGGTCGCTGTATACACATCATTGTAATATGTGTGTGAAAGCTGAAAGATTAGAAATGGTATTTGCATACCGGCGTCAGCGATACGCGCAATACGGATTCAGCCTATCTTGAAAATGTTTTTCCATGTATACTCATAGTGACGAACAAGAAGAGTGAGCCTTCTTGCCACAGGAAAAGGCGTTTTTTCGGTAGCGCTGTTTACATATCTTGAGACTTACTTTACACTGACAACACTAATCCACCAGAAATTACTTGATCAATTAATACCAAATATGTTGAGGAACCGTGTCAAAAATAAATTTACAGGCATACTTGTCTTCATCTGAAGCATTTTAGTCAGCAATCGACCATATCATCTGGCATTGTACGGGAAAGAAATTTGCCTCATCGATTCTGTATACTAAAATGTCTTGTTCGTATCAAGTTGCGCTGTACGAAGTTTTTCAGAAAGTCAAACAGAATCGCGACCGCTCATGTAGCACATCACCGAGATCTATCACCGCACTATGCTGCTCGACGCCTTGGTAGACTTTTGTGGTGGATAGATCTCAGTCGACTCGGAATTTGTCGACCTGTACTTCAAAGAAGACGTGGAGGAGGGGCATGTACAGACACCCCTGTCGTCTTGAACCCTCGACCATCTTCATGAACACTGTGTGGAAAGTGCAAGAAGGTCACCGGAACGAAACTTGTCCATCCGACTCACGATCATCATCTCAGTTACTCTATCGGTCGCATTCGCCACCGGAATAGTGTTCCCATAACTCTGTGAGCGAAGAATCTATACACAATTTAAACTACAATGAACGACATAGGCAGTCCGATATGCAATCTAGGATGAAACACGGGCAGAAGAGGCTAGAGTTGCTGCTCCATAAGCTCGCGGTATCGGCCGCCGCGGGCGATGAGGTCGCCATGTGTGCCGCTCTCGCGAATCTTGCCGTCTTCAACCACAAAAATCCAGTCGCACTTTCTGAGACTGCTCAATCTATGTGCGATCGTGACGGTGGTTCTGTTGAGGGCAGCGCGGTCAAGTGCACGCTGCACCTGAATCTCAGATTCAGCATCGAGAGCCGAGGTTGCTTCGTCGAGGAGCAGAATTCTGGGGTCACGTAGAAGCGCCCGGGCAATACAGAGACGTTGCTTCTGACCTCCTGAGAGCTGCGAGCCTTTGAAACCGATTTCGGTGTCGAAACCATTTGGAAGACCGCGAACAAAGTCAAGAATGTAAGCATCCTCACAAGCCTTCTCGAGTTGCTGCTGAGTGACAGCTTCGGGATCGTTGGAGCCAAGCGAGAGGTTCCAGCGGATGGTGCCCTCGTACAAGATCGGATCCTGCGAGACGTAAGCCATCTGCTGACGGAGCAGGTGGATGGGCACCTGACGCACGTCTACGCCTCCAAACTCGATGCTGCCTTGACACGGATCGTAGAAACGTTGCAACAATGCTAGAATCGAGCTTTTTCCTGAGCCCGAGGTACCGCAAAAGGCGACACTCTTTCCGGCAGGAATGGTGATGCTGAGCTCCTTGAGTGCGGGATGGTTGGGTCGCTGAGGATAGCGCAGCTCGATGGAGCTCAACGTAATGTCTCCCGATGCATAGCTGCCGTCCAGGACCTTAGCTTGGGAAAGTTTGTCGAGCTCGGGCATGCCACTGTGATCGGCCACCATTGGCTTGCGATTGATCCAGCCAGAGATGGTCTTGAACGAGTTGCTCGCACGACCGTAGTCGGGCACAAAGGTAAAGAGACGTCCGGCAGAGAATGCAGCGATGATAACAGCTTCGAAAGAAGCGTAGAGCGCAGTAATGTCGACCTCTTGCTTGCTGAGAAGAGTACCTCCCCAGTAAAAGACCAAAGCAGAGAGCAGCAGAACCATGGCCTGCGAAACAGCGAACCCTCCAGCGCCAAAGACGAGGTACCGCGTGCGCTTGGGATCGGCCTGAGCACGCTCGTCAAAAATTCGCATCGTCTCCGCCTCTCGACCCAGTGCAGCGACCGTCTTGATTGCGTCGACATTTTCAGAGACGTACGAAGCAGCACGATCAGCCGGTTTTTGGGCAACTGCCTCGTATCGTTCAAGCATGGCAATGTTGAGCCAACCCGAAAGAAAGAGGACAAAGATGGGAGCGAGGCAGACGACCGAAGTTTTCCAGGAGAGCACGAGACCGAGGATCACCGAGCCGATAAGGTTGACGACGCCAATGATGACCTGCGCTAAGACCAAGCCAGTGGCTGCTGCGACATTGGCAGGATGACTGGAGATGGCAGCACTCATAGCGCCACTGGCGTGCTCCTCGGCATCAAAGAATCCAATCTCCTGCCGCATGAGCGAAGAAAATCCTTCCTTTTTGAGCTTTCGCATGACGTGCTCTGAGGCGGTCTCGAGGAAGAAGCTCCCTATTAAGACGATGATGAGATCAGCTAGTGCCAAAGTGAGGAACCAGAGCGCCCAGCGGTTGGTCTCGCGCTGGAGCCTCGCATTGTCTCCCTCGATCGAAAGCGAGTTGACTGCATTTCCTGTCAGCCATCCGGCAATGGGAAAACTACCACCAGTCGCAGCCGCGCCTATGAAACCGATGAAGAACCAAAACTTTTGATCGTTGATGTAACGGAGGAAGGTTCTGCGGAGACGGCGCTTCTCTTCTCTTCGCACGGCTTTGCTGCGATGATCGCTGCCCTGCTTGCTGGCCAAGCTCGTTGCATCCTCAGGATCAGCCTTGCTCGCATGAGATTCAGCGGTTATGGCAGGAATGACAAGCTGCGCGCCCTTGGCACCGATCGTAGCCTCTTGAGCATGCTCGTGCAGACCCAATGCGTTGCCCGTGCGCCCAGAGAAGGTGCGGTACGGAGTATCAGAGGCACGGCCGCTGCGATGTCGCTGACCAGAGTGTGCAGGGCGAGACTCGTGTCGGAAGCGCGGCTCGTTTGGAACGACGGAAGGTGAGCGACTGGTCGAGACCCCGTCAACTCTGGTCCGCGTGTCGTCCGACAGTGCGTATATCGAGCCGGCTTGGTCTTCGTCCCGGGACTTGCCATCTGGCTTTGAATCGTCCGACACGGCATCCGATGGAGAATCACTGGAGATGTCCGACACGGGCTTCGCGTCGAGCATCGGATGGCTGGTGGTCTTCTCGTCGACCGAGTCGTTTCCGTCGTTCTCGGCCTCGTATTCGGCGAGATGCCTCTGCTGCATGACCATGCGGCGGTAGGTACCTCGTTCACCGGTGGTCTTGCTTTGCATCAACAAGTCGTGCGTACCTTGCTCGACGATGCGACCGTTCTTGAGCACGACGATGTTGTCAGCATGTTCGATGGTGCTAAGACGATGAGCGATCAGGATGGTGGTCATACCGCGCTCTTCCTGCTCTCTGTGCAATGCTAGTTTGATCTTGCTCTCGGTGTCCGAGTCTAGAGCGGAGGTGCCTTCATCTAGACAGAGCAGGCGAGGCTCGCGAACGAGCGCGCGAGCGATGGCCACACGCTGACGCTGACCTCCGGAGAGAAGACCAGTGCGACCGCCAGACACAGGCGTGTCCATTCCTTGCGGCAATTTGGACACAAAGTGCCAGGCCTCTGCTTTCTGAAGGGCGCGGGTGACCTTTTCGCGGATGGCCGCCGTTCGAGCAGGGTCATGACCAGGAGCGTTGAGATCTCCGTCGACATCTGGAAGGTATTCCCATTCGGTCCCTGTGAGACCTGTCGCGACGTTCTCAAAAATGGAGGCGGTGAAGAGCTGAGGATGCTGTTGCACGATTGCGATCTGCGACCGCAGCCATCGAGTGTTGAGATTGCGGACATCGTGGCCTGCAAAGAGGACCTTGCCTGAGCCTTGGATACGGCCCTTGGCGTCGGCGCTGGGATCAGACTTTTCCGCATCTTGGCTAGCCGCAGTGTCTCTTGCCGGTTTTCTTCGCGAGAAGAGGGACATTTTCTTGTTCTTTTCGATCCCCTTTCCCTCTGCTGCATCGGCGTCAGCGTCACCTTGCTCAGCCTTGGCAGAATGTTCGTCTTCAGCATCATGAGCATGAGGAATGTTGGCCGTCTCTGGGTCGTACTCTCGAAGAAGAAGGCTGGTGATGGTGGACTTCCCGGAGCCTGAGGGCCCAACGAGAGCGGTCACCTTACCGGGCTGGAACAGGATAGAGACCTGCTTGAGACTGGCGACATTAGGTCTAGACGGGTAAGAAAAGGTGACCTGATCCAGCTCAAAGCTCGGCGACCAATCCTTCGATTCGGTGGCAGGGACGATGCCGCTCTCCTGGCGAATGTCGATCTTTGGTTCACGCTCGATTGCCCTCCTAACTTGTTTAAGGGCGGTCCACGCGTCAAAGATGCTAGCAATGTGTGGCACAATGTTGGCAAGCGAGAAGAGAGAGTTGAAATAGTTCCAGAATGTGGTAAGAAGCGCTCCGATAAGCACTTTGCCCTCGACAATGTTGATAGCTCCCCACCAAAAGGCAAGAGCGTAGGTGAGGTTGAGCATAAAGTAGACTGCGCTGGTCTCGAGACCTCGAATGGCGGATTTGCGCATGCCAAGCTTTTCGAGCGGTTTGAGCATGAGTTTGTCAAAGTGTTGCAGGAGCTGTGAATCCATACCAAAGGACTGAACGACGCGGACCGAGCCCAGGACCTGTTCCAGGAAGGTAGAGGATCGCGCCTCGAGGCGAAGAGCAGGGGCTCCCACGACCTCGGTCGCTTTACCGAGCACGCTGAAGATGATCATGGTGAGAGGAAGGAGGGCAAAGAGGACACCAGCAATCCTCGGCGCCTTTGAAAAGCCAATGATCAACGCCACGAGCAAGGTGGCGCCGGACCAGCAAAAGTAGCCAAGCTTTTCACCAAAGCCAGCGCGGATGACAGAGATGTCTTTGCTCGCGCGATTGGCGATCTCACCGGCTCCGTGAAGATCAAAGTGCGAGGCATCTTGAGCCAAGACTGAGGCGACGTATGTGTGTCGAAGCCGTTGGGTGAGATCGTGGGAGGCACTGGAGAAGCACGACAGGAAGAGCCAAGCGAGGAAGAACTCGCCGAACCCGACGATGGTGCAAACCCAGCCGATGTAGGAAGCAGCATCGCGCACGGTCTGCGGACTTGCTGCGCCTGGCGTAACTCTGTCGGTGTAGATACCGTACAGCAGATCGAGCGCTGGCATACCGCATCCCGCCAAGAGAGCCGCAACAAAGCCGATGGCGTAGAGGACACCTGGATGTCGCAAGAAGGCGCGTGGTGATGTCAAGGGCGATGGTAGGGACGGGCAGAACGAGAAGAGGTAGAGAAGGGTCGGTAGTCGGGTGCGGTGCGCCTCGAAAGGAAGGCGCGCAACGGCGCGAGGCCTTGCTTGGTGCTGCGTGAGCTGCTGCTGATCACTCATGGCGTCGTTGATGGTGGCATTGGTGATTGCAGTGGAGTTGTTCGGACTGTTTCCGACAAGTCTAGATCCGGTTCTACTAGAAAGGCAGAGCCGCTTCTGCCGCTGAATTTCAGACAGCCAGAGAGAGGTAAGAGATGCTCTGCAGGAATGTACAGCTCAGCGGACTACGGTTGTGGTGGTAGATGCGGTCGAGGGAGGAAGCGCGTGATCCACCAGTCTTTGACTCAGCCTCTCGGAATGAACTCCGTTGGTGTAGATGTCGCCCGATGTGACGGCGAAGAAGAAAGCTTTTTGGGGCCGGGCCCGAGGCCGATACAAGAGCAAGGCGTCAAGCGCAGCAGTCTCGATATGTGACAGCTTCAAGCTGTTTAGGATGTTCCGCAAGGGAAAACCAAATGGTTTGGTCTTGCTTTGCAGCCAATATATCCGTTTTTCGCATTGCTCAGTGGGCGGACGCTTCGGTGCGTTTCCCGCGGCAAAGTGTTGACTTTCGCTGAGTTTGACGCAAGGCTGTATGAGTACGTAACGGCGATGCAAACAACTCTCAATACGTTTGACGTTTGACGCGTGAAGCGCCAAGCGCTTTTCGGTTGCGTTTGCGATTCGCGATCTCTGTCGAGACGCGCTCTCTCGGCGAACGCGAGGCGAGTCTTCATGCATCACATACATAGAAATGCGCTCCTACCTTACCGGGTCTACTGCCGTCCACAAACAGATTCCATGACAGAGTGACAAGCTGACAAGCTTGTCTTGAAGTGCAACTGTCTCGAATCTTGTACGAATGTCGGTATTGCGATTGAGTCAGTGTTGCGCTGTCAAGGACGTCGACACGCTGGGTTACTGTTGTGGCCGGACAAAACGATGATGGCGCTTGTCAGCTGCGGCCTTTTCACCGCCTTTGTTTGTTTCACTGCCGCCGTCGCCGCCGCTGCCAACCTCTTGCAGCAAAGGCGCAAGCCCGATCCAGTCGCCCGACGCGTTCCTGCTGAGCACCGAATAGATGCTCTTCAGCATCGGTGTACCCGCCACCGCTGGCGAGAAAGGGTTGGTGGTCCCAACCAACAAACTCAAACAGCCAGGCATTGTAAGATCGTTGCTCTGCATCAAGATATCCGAGTCCTTGACAGATATTTCTGTGCCGTCAGGCAAGATCACCTGAACGTTGAGCTTGGTGTCGCATGGCATTGAGTACACGATGGGCTCAGTCTCCGTTTTCTTAACCTTGGACCCCAGTCGACCCATAATGGCGTCCGTCCGCGATGCGGGCAACATTGACACCGATGAACCTGTGTCCACCAGAAGGTCCACCGGATCTGTTACAGCAGCACCTTGCGCAGTGACCCTGCTCTCTGACAGAAGCCATCCGTCGTCTTTGTCCACGCGAACCTGTAGCAGCTTCGGATACCGGGTGAAATCGTATCCGCCAATCTCCAGTGTAGGCTGGGCACCCAATTCGAGCGCAACTATCTCGTTGAACCCTTTATCTTCCTTGCTGAAAGTATCCAGCACTGGCTCGGGTGCTGCGTCCAAGCGTCGACCAAGACCAAACAGACCGTCATGTTCGAGCTTGCCGTCCTTGTCAAACGTCCTGTTGGCGCTTCCGATCGTCGCGCTCTTGATGGTCAGTTTGCCGAGACTGACGACGTCATTGTACAGTGTCAGATCCATCTCGCCATCTCCATACGCTTCGTGGTCGCCTCGCAGCTTCCTGCTGGACGTCGACTTAGCAGGATCGTACGTCGTCTTCGTGGAGACGCCAGGGCAGTCTGCTTCCTTGCAAGAAGCTTGCACCGCCCAAGTGAGCATCGAACCGGTATCAGCGGTCAGATTGAAATATTGTGCAGGTGTGCCCATCCCCACCACCGCATTGAACGTCTGACCAAGCATCTTGGGATAGCCACCGACGGCACGCAAAGGTAAGATTGTACCCCGCTGTTTTACCGGAGCTGGAAGCGGCTCAACTACCTTGAGCTCAGCATAGAGTCCGCTAGCCTTGGAAGGCCCTTGCTTGCTTTTGCGCTCAGTCCATGAGGCATAGCGGGCTGCTACATGTTTGTAGCCTGCTATGATGTCGGCAGTGTCGATCGAGCGTTGGGGGACCTGCTTGGCGCGAACTAGCCCAAGGCAGCTCAGACCGACGAGTACGTTGATACTGACTGCTCTGAAGAAGTCGAGCAACATTGAGGGATGATGCCGGAAGGCCGACGTTTGGTCAGGGACGTTGCCAAAAACACTCCATATAAATAGACTTGTTGCTCTCAAATTCGGTGCCAGACTTGATCATTCTCTGATCTTTGATGAAGTCGAGCGCACTCTCGTCCCCACCGACACCTCATTCGTTGCCGAGTACCCCACGGTTGTCGGCTAGACTCGCATCCACAGATGCAATCGTGCCGCTGTGCACCCTGAATCCGGCACGTTCGAACACTGTACCTTCTCAATGGCGAGCTGTGCGACACGTCAACGAGCTCCACAATCCTTCTTGCAGGGCACTCGTCTTTCCTATGGGGAAGCGTTCGCAGAGCGAGAATCGGCTCGGTGACGCCAAATGCACGCTCCCACTTTCTGAACAACGAGATCCGTCAAGTCTTTGGAATGAGATCAATTTCTTATTGAAAGCTCGCACCTTGGCTGCGGTGACAATGACCTGCAGCGCCGAGCGGTCATTAAAATGATTCCGCCTCACAACGACGCCAAATGATCCCTCGCACGCTTTCCTAGCTCAATCTTTGCCTCCTTGTACCCCTGATCGTTCCAATCATTGACGACAAGTTCGTCACCTTCTTGCATGCTGGTCGCTTTGACAAATTCGATCTCGTGGGCGCTGGACATTCGTGCACAGATGGGGAAGAAATTCGAAGGTCAGTGCTGGAACACGCTGTTTGGGCAGGAAGCGTCTGACTCTTACAGAACGACCATGACGTCGGCACACGCCTCCATGCGCGATAGTGCAGCGAGCGTTCGCATAGCCTTATCCGGGAAATCCTGCATGCATGACGCTTTGTCGTCCGCAATGGCACGGTCGGTAACAGCTTCGGCACTAGACCTATCAAAGTAGCCGGGGGTAGCGCGCCGATCCGTGTCGCTGGAATAGGGCGGCTCGTCGTATATCGCAGAGGCGGGGGAGCAGAGAAATTCGGCATTGAGTCGGAGAGGAGGTGGGAGTGGGTGGTAGAGCCCCTGCTGGTGAGATGCGTCTCCGGAGAGCAGCACATAGGTGGGCTTTGGTTGAGATGCGGTCTTGGCGAGCAGCACCGAGTGACCATGACAGTGCTGCGTTTGTCAGAGATAGAATAATTTGTGTCAGTAGAAGAGCCGCAGGATAGCAAAATTGTCCGAAACCGTTCTGAGCGTGCAACTCACCCCTTCAGCTGAGGCGATGACAACACTGCCATCACCAAAGAAATCCCAAGCCTGGTCGAATGGCCCAACCTTGGTCTCTTTGATCCGGATCTTGATCTTTTCGCTCACGGTACTGCTGCCGATGCGATCCATCTCGATGAAGGTTCGATCCTTGAGAAAGCTACTCGGGAATGTCATCAGCCCCTTCTCGCCCTTTAAAGCTGCATCTTCGCCACCACCGATCCAGTCCATCGTTCCGGGACCAACAAAGACAGGGAGCGAGGTCGGATATTGCAAAAGATTTCCATAATGATCCATGTGAGCATGTGAGAGGATGATGCCGGAAAGGCCGATCTTTTCGATCGAGTCGACGTTGAACTTTTTCATCAATACATTCTGCAGCTGTCCGTGGTCGTGCAGTTCCGGGGCCAGAAACTTGCTCGAGCCGCTCGAGAACACTGTTGGTAGCACGGAAAAGTCCTGTTTGACGTTTGACAGCGACTCAGTAACGTAGCTTCTCTATACAAGCTGAGCATCTCGAAGGCAACTTACATTGCACATGCCCAAGTCCCAAAGCCATTTTTCGCCCGTTGGTTCGTGTTCGATCAGGGCGCTTAGAATCGGTAGTTCGACGGGCTGCTTGGATTTCTCGAGGCGACTTCGGACATCAGTGTCCCAAGTGTCGTCCGCCCAAGCTTGGCGATAGCTCTTGATGCTGCCGAGATGAAACAGCGTTACAATCACTCGGGCTTCCGGACTTGCATCGGAAAGCGCCTGGAAGGAAAGCGAGCTGGGATCAACCCGCGCCGAAGCTGGGATGTATTTTGAGCCCGTAGTGGGGTCGGTGGAAACGCAAGTTTCAAAGCACATGGTTTGTAGCAGTCGATGGCGAAGAGGCCGCAAGACTGAGCGCGGCAATGCTGATCTTTTTGTGTTGATTTACCTGCACGGTTCTCATTGATGCATACGACATTACCGCATCGTTGCAGCGGAGTTCAACATGATAACCGCCGCCGGCAATCCAAAGAGCACGACAACTGGGAGACGTCGAGGTATCCAAATGTTAGTTTATTCCGCTCTAAAACATAGAGTGAGTGAATAACAACAGAAGCGAGAGCAACACCGCTTCAGAGAGAGGGAGAGAGAGAGCAACACAACCGGCACAACCAACTCATACTGGTGGCGTGCCTCGAGACAAAATTGTGGAGAAATGGAGGCCCGAGCGGGCAGCGCGGGTGGCTAAATTCGGCTGTGCTCAGCCCCTGAACAGACTTGAGAGTGGTGCCAGCCAAATCAGCTAGTCTCGACCTCACCTTCATTCTGCTTTCGAGCACATTCGCCAGCAACGAGCGCCTGCACCGACAACGAACATGGGTAAGTATCTCGGGATACAAGCATTGAAATGAAAGCAACATATCTCAAGAGACTGAACAACATATCTTGCGCTTCCCTGCCACAGCAACAATTAACAATCTCGATATCGCGGCTGCCAATGCCGCCAGTGGTGCAGAAGGCCAACCTCCCAAAGAGCCCTCTGTCCGAGGAAGACCGCGCACGACTGGAGCGCAGTCTGGGACACCGTCCTGACCGTCACGAGCTCGAGGAGAAGAACATCCTGAAGCCCGGTAACCTTGCTCCTTCACTGCAAGCGGCTCGCGACGAACTGCAAAAGTCGCAACTCGCCGACAAGCTCGAGGGTCGACTGGATCGTCGTCCTGAGCGAGACGATCTCGTGTCTCGTGGCATCCTCAAGGACCAGTCGGTGGCTCCCTCGCTTCAGGCCAAGCGAGATGAACTGCAAAAGAGCCAGATCACGGACAAGCTCGAGGGAAGGCTCGAGAGGAGACCAGAGAAGGAAGACCTAGTCAACCGAGGTATTCTGAAAGATCAGTCGGTCGCACCAGCTCTTCAAGGCAAAAGGGAGGAGCTCGAGAGGGCCCGTCTTGGAAACCAGCTGCAGAAGGATCTCGCATCGAGGCCCGATGTGGATGCGCTCCGCCAGAAGGGTATTCTGCCGCACCAGGAGCAGCAGTAGCACTGTATCCGACATCCGTAGCGCTCTGTTGATCCGTTCCCTCGCTGATCTTTCCGTTCCCAGCCTCTGTCATGCTCGCCGTTGCAATCTTTGTTCTCATCCCCGTGATCATCGCAGCGCTCTATACCCTTTACAGAGCTTGAGAGAATCAGCCGTGTCGAAAATAGATCTTAATGTTAGGAAGACAAAACCAACAGTGGATAAACGTTTTCTTTTGCACGTCCGGATACGTAGTGTGAAAGTGAGGATTCAAGGGCGCCTGTCGCGCGATGCTCTAACGAGAACAATTGAGCTCAAATTTCAGGGAATTGCAGTTCGGATTAGACCGACTCAGCTCTGCAGGGCGAAATTCACACCGGCACTTGCTACAACTCACTGACCCGGTCTTGTGGCAACCCACTACCGAACATCGGCTTCTGATTGGCCTTTTGACGTTGCCCTTGGCCATCACCATCACCACCATCCATCATCTACCTTCATCCCCGCAGCATCACACGGCTCCCTGACATTGCAACGCGCGCGCGTGGTGGCCCACCATGTCCATGTCAGACCTCGTCTCAGGTGGCGCAGGCTGCGGTCCCTCCAACCCGCTTCAAAACATCGGCAAACGATTTGGTCAGGATCGTGGTGCGCAGCAAGACACTTTTGCTTCCAACCCGTATGCTCAGCAGCAAGGGCCCTCCTTCCGATCAAACACCGGCGCTGCTTCCTCGCCGCAGCAGCAGCAGCAGCAACAGCCTTCCTTCTTCCATGCTCCTGCCCAGCAAGGTCTCTTAGCTTCGCAGAGCAGCCTCCACGATGCATTCGACGTCTCGCAGCTGCGTGGGAGTCTTCCCAATGGCTCTCGCATACCCTTGCAGAGCCAACATTCGCGTCCTGTACCAGGTCCAAGCATGGCCGATCTCGAAGCTAGCTTCCGTCCTTCATACTCGAGAAGTTCCATTGTACAAGCCGCCCCACGCGCTGCTGCTCCGTCAGGCTGGGCTACTGATTTTCTGAGCGCTGAAGCCTCGCAGTCCAGCGTCCAGGCTCAGCCCTCACAACAGATGCACATCGACCAGCGATCCTCGCACGCCATTCATCCGAATGTCATACCTATGGGCATGCGCATGGGCATCATGTCCATGCCTCACACCGCACCGAGCATGCACTTCACGCCAAGCCATATGCAGGACACCCCGGAGCAGCAATATCAACATCAAAATCAGCTCCACGCAACACCAGCACCTCAGCTCGATAATGCAAAGTGGGCCGAAGCTTTCACCGCTTTCGAAACTTCTTCTCAGTCAGCACAGCAGGCACCTGCACTCATGGAGGATGTCAAGCCGACCGAAAAGGCCGACTATGCTGATCCGCAGGAGCGGGACGAGCTTGCTCGAACCGCTGGCCGACTCGTCTCCTCTGTAGAGCACGATCAGAGCTCCAAATTTCGTCAGAGCAACTTTCTCGATCTCATGCGAAAGATTCGCGACAAGCAGGCCGGCATTCAGGGAGACAACATCGTTGAGAATACCGAAACATCTGCGTCTACACTCGACAAGGGCAAAGCCAGAGCGCACGACTTCAGCGCATCCTCTGCCACGCAGCAAGCACAACCGCAGTCGCAGCAAGAAGCCTATTCGTGGGCAAATCAGTTGGCAGCCAGCGGTGGACTCTCGCACCTGCCGCCTAGCGTGCAGAGATCGTTGACCAAGAACAACCCGCAATCCTCCGACCTCCCCCAACATCTGCGCAACGAGCAGCAGATCCAGAACCAGCAGGCGCTCAACGACCTGTGGGCCGAGGAAGACGCACGCAGCGAAGCTATCGAACGGCAGGCCATGAATGAGAGCGCTCAAGCTTTCATTGGCGACGGCGGCGACGTTACCGCTAGGATGCGCGAGGACGAAGCCGACGCACGAGAGTTTGAGCGATATCAGCGCATCGGCGCCAACATCCCACACGCAAGCACCTTCAACAGACAATGGGAAGAGGACATGAACCGACGCGTCGATCAGATGGAGGACGAGGAGCTTGACTTTGTCGGTCGGCGATGGGAAGGAAACAAAGGCAGGGGATATCCGGGTGCGCAGACGGCCGAGTGGGACAAGCTTCAAAGTGATTGGGACAATTTCGAGGTCACCTCTGCAGGCATCAGGCCCGTCACGCTTCCACAACGCACCGCCGCAACCACGTCGATGCAGCCGGCCCCTGCATATCGTTTCCTCAGCGACAATCCTTACATTACCTCGACGCGACACCACGCTGCCCATGCTGGTGGTCTCCCAGCAGGTCTCGAGTCGGTGCTCGAAAAAGAGGCTGCAGTGCAGCAGGACCCGCAGAACGCCTCGGCGTGGTACGACCTTGGTGTCAAGCAACAGGAAAACGAACGAGAGGTGCAGGCCATCGCAGCTTTGCGCAAGGCGCTCGACCTGGACGCCAACCTCAGGGACGCCTGGCTGGCGCTCGCTGTCAGCTACACTAACGAGAACGACCGTACCGCTGCCTACGAGGCGATCGAAAGGTGGATCGACAGCAACGACAAGTACCGCCAAGTGGTCCAGCAAGCCAAAGTCGAATTCGCCGCTGGCAACCTTGGCGACCAGCGCGCTCGAAGCGACAGCGTTTCGTCGCACAGCACCTCGGACTCGGTGATGGAGAAGCACGCTCGACTGACCAATCTGCTGATCGCTATGGTGCGTAGCGGTGGCGAGAGTGGTGAGATCGATGCTGATGTCCAAGTGGCCCTGGGTGTCATTTTCAATTCGAGCGAAGACTACGACAAGGCCGTTGATTGTTTCTCCACGGCATTGTCGGTTCGACCTCAAGACTGGCTGCTCTACAATCGACTGGGTGCGACCCTCTCGAATTCGGGACGAAGCGCGGAAGCGATCCAGTACTACCATCATGCGCTCAACTTGCAACCCGAATTTGTGCGTTGTCACTTTAACCTTTCGATCTCTTGCCTCAACCTCAAGATGTACCAGGATGCCGCCGAGCACATCTATACTGCGCTGACGCTGCAGCAGGCTGAAGCCGATACGTTGGGGTCAGCGGCCGAGAAGGGCGGTTCGACAAGTGGTAGTTTGTGGGAGACATTCCGCGTTGCGCTCGAACTTTTGAACCGCAGCGATCTGGCTGCCAAGTGCAGCAGGCGGGACATCAATGCGTTTGATCTGAGCGATTTTGTTGCTCCTGCTGCAGCGCACGGTGGTGTGGGAGGTGTCGGGGAAGTCCCTTTTGATTATTGAGGCAGGGCAGGGCAGAGATGTTGCACCGCATTGGAATGACTGTCTCTTGTTCTCTCTGGTTCCAATCCATGCGTGACAACAATGACCGCGAGCGAGGAATGTGCATGTCTAGCCATGTTCTTTTTCTACACTGCAAATCCTGATAGTCAGGCACGTCACGCTGATCGAGTTGAATCGGCGATCCTGCACAGATTCTCGCACCGGCTGTATGAGTCAGCTTACTCCTTCGATGGGGGGCCTCCTGATCAATGAATCTGTGCCTGAACACACACACGCACACACACGTCAACAACGGGACAAGATGAAGTATCTTTGTTAACACAGCTCAAACGTCAACGTCGAGGTCGAAGACGGACGGACGACTATTGCAGGTCAAGCTGAGGCCCCGAAAACCACGAGCCGAGGTGAACTATAATGATGAAATTGGCAACTGGACCTCAACCACCAACGCGTTGAGTAAATGATTTTGAGTCGACACGTCCAGTCTTTTTCAATTTTGAGCTCCCGCTTCATGGACAGCGAGTAGGCAATGCAGAGTGACACTCGAGCGGCTGACAGCTCAGTGCGGGAAGAAGGAAAAGAAAAAAGAGGTCGCTTCTCGGCCCTCCACGCGTCGCACAGCAACTCCGCCTTCAAATGGGAAGAAGTCAGACCAAAGCCGCAGGTGCGCATGTCACTTCTGAACGCACGGGTGCGACTTTTGACCGAAAAAAAAGGGACCATGTAGAGCGCGCTCTCTTCTCTCTCTGCTGCGGTCACACGGAAGCAACACAAAAGTCACATTTTGCTAGACATCCTTCGGCTTCGATCCGCAGTCGCTCCCACGACCTCCCGCGTTCCTACCGCTCTTCCTCCAACCTCGGACCCTCGATCCACTCAATTTCAGCTTTCCTTCCTTTCCTGACAACCATCACATCCCCGCCAGGCTGACTCTTGTCTCGGTGATCGCAATCGCTGCGAATCCGCTTGCGTCGCATTATCCATTCATCTGCTCTTCAGCTTCCACCAGTCGTTCATTCCACCTCAACAGGCACATATAATTGCCACGTACACTCCTTTCCTGCAAACGCTGCTGTTCGACTTCATTTACATCCGCATCTCTCTCCCCTTGGTTGACAGCGCAAGCTCGTAACTCACCGCCGACAGAGTGGTTCGGATTCGCAATCGCGTCTTTCGACGAGACCTTCTTCTTTGACGCTGGCCGGTCACAGGTATCCTGCTGGGACACCATACTCTGTCTTTCGTAGTTCGCAAAGGTGTTCGTCATACACGTCTTTTACAAACCTCTGCGAAGCATCGGCGAATCCACCGCAAGGTCTTCTTCATCTTCAACTGCCCTCCCTTTCCTTTGCCAACTCAGCATCATCCCCGCTCAACGGTTGCTACAGAATGGCGGGCATTCAAATCAAAGCTGAGCCCATGTCGGCTTCGTTGTCTTTGTCTTCCACGAACGGACATGCAAAGCGCCCAGCGAAACCGAGCCTCTTCAGCGACAGCGAAGTCAGCTCCGACGATGACGACGATAAGCCTCTTGCCAAGAGGCCCAAGGTGGAAGATAGCGATCTGTCCAGCGATAGCGATGCTCCCCTCACTTTCAACGCCACATCGCAGAATGGCGTAAAGAAACGCGGTGGTAGCAGCGACGACGACGATTCGGATTCTGACTCAGACGCACCACTCACTGCTGTCGTCAAGAAGAGCCGTGACAGCGATGATGACGACGAGGACGACGAGGACAACGAAGACGACGACGAAGACGATGATGACGACGATGATGACGACGATGACGACGATGACGAAAAGCCGTTGAGCAAGTCGACAAAATCAAATCGAAAGCCGCCAAAGACAATGTCCATCACTGGCTCTGGCGAGAAGAAGTGGGACGTCCTCGTCCACAAGGGTCCCCGCTTTCCAGATCCATACGAACCGTTACCCAAGGCCGTCAAGCTCAAGTACGAGGGCAGGCCAGTCGACCTACCACCAGAAACCGAGGAAGTCGCCATGTTCTACGCGGTCAAGCTCGAGACCCAGCACGCACAGAATGCCATCTTCAACCGCAACTTCTTCGACGATTTCAAGGCAGATCTCAAAAAGTACCCCCCTCGAGACGGCACGCAGATCAAGTCGTTCGACAAACTCGACTTCCGTGACATGTACAACTACTGGCGCAGCCTCAAGGACGCCGAACTCGAGCGCAAGAAGGCGCTAGCTCCCTCGGCACGCAAGCGCGAAATTGAAGAGCGTAAGGTCGAAGAGACAAAATGGAAGGTCTGCCTCGTAGACGGTGTCGAGCAGCGCGTCGGTAACGTCAACGTCGAGCCTCCTGGCCTTTTCCTCGGGCGCGGTGCCCATCCCAAGGCTGGCAAGGTCAAGCGCCGCATCTCGCCTGGCGACATCACCATCAACCACAGCGCAAGTCATCCTGCTCCACGGCCCCCCGCAGGCATGGGCGATTGGGCCGAAGTCGTCGAGAAGAAGGACGTCACCTGGCTCGCCTACTGGAAGGAGAACATCAACGGCCAATACAAGTACGTCTTCCTCGACGCCACGTCTAACTTCAAGACCAATTCCGACCGCGAAAAGTTCGAAAAGGCACGAAAGCTAGATACCGTGGTCAAACAAATCCGCCGCGACGTCAACAAGCATCTCAAGTCCAAGGTGCGACACGAGCGACAGATTGCTACCATTGTATGGCTCATCGACAACTTTTCGCTCCGTGCTGGTAACGAGAAGGGCGAGGACGAGGCCGAGACGTACGGCGTCTGCTCGCTGCGCTGCGAGCATGCCCAGATCAAGATGCCCGATGTCATTCACCTCGAGTTCTTGGGCAAGGACTCGATGAAGTTTGAAGAGGACCTCAAGATCACCAACCCGGACGTCTTCAAAAACATTGCCATGTTCCTCAAAACCAACGGCATGAAGGACAAGTCGGGCAACTTCATACGCAAGAAGCCCTCGGACCCAATCTTTTGCGCACCCGAGTCTGGAAATGGCAAGATGCAGCCGCTGCAGCCTGGTTCGGTCAACCAGTTCCTTTCCAAGTACATGAAGGGATTGAGCGCCAAGGTCTTCCGTACCTACAATGCGTCGGTCACGTTCCAGGGCTTGCTCGAGCAGACAGAAGAGTGGCTCAAGTCGCGGCCGAAAGCAGCCGAGCGTGAGATCAACCAGACCAATTTGCGGCTAGCCTACAACGAGGCCAATCGACAGGTGGCTATCTTGTGTAACCATCAAAAGACGGTGAACCCCATGATCCTCAACCGCAACCTCGAGCGAACGCAGGACAAGATCTTCCAGATCCGCTACGAAATTATGAAGGAGCAGCAAAAGATTCTCACCTTCCACAAGATCGGCGAGCTCAAGAAAGAGTTCAAGCCCAAAGAGTTCCCGTTCATGAAGCAGTTTGACAAGATCATGCAGAAGCAGGACCTGGATTCCGAGAAGGTCAAGCAGCTCGAAGAGCAGATGATTACGGACAAGAAGTCTAAGCTCGAATCGACTTTTAAGCGCCAGCAGTCCGAGCTGCAGTATCAGCTGGAGCAGAAGGGCCTCACTGGCGACGACGGCACGCCCAAGAAGGGCAAGAAGGCCAAGAATGTCGAGGAGGAAGTGCGATCGTCGATCAAGGGATTCAAGGACAAGAAACAGGTAGACGAAGAGCTCAAGGCACTCAACGAGACAGCCAAGCGACTGGAAAAGGAACGCAAGACCAACAAGTCGCAGGCGACCAGCTGCAACTTTGCCAGTTCGGCCAAGAAGATCCTGAGCAAATACGAGATGATCAAGAAGCAGGAGGCCGAGTTGGTCAACAAGAACAACACGTCGGACGTAGCGCTGAGCACGTCCAAGCTCAATTACATCGATCCTCGTATCACCCTTGCCTGGCTCAAGGAGTGGGACGAGCGTCTTTCCGATCTCGGCCAGGGCAAAGGTGCGCCCAAGAAGAAGGTCAAGAAGGAAGAGGAAGAGGAAGACATCAAGGCCAAGAAGAAGGACGGCAAGGGGGCGAAGAAGGGAGCCGCCAAGATGGGCCTTGCAAACTCGACAGGCGACAGCGAAAAGATGGAGCTCGGGCTGCAAGTGATGAACATCAGCCAATTTTTTGCCAACGCGTTGCAGAAAAAGTTCAAATGGGCGGCTTCGGGCGATGACGGCCGTGACATCTCGGCCAAGTGGGTATTTGTCAAGGATGCCCAATCCAAGATGCGCAAGCTCGACTCTGCGGAACGCAAAGGCCAGAACGGCAGTTCATTTGCTGCCATGACGGATGCTGCCGACACGAAAGAGGCGCAGCCCAAGGCCAATGGGGTTCTCAAGAAGCAGACGGCGGCGGATCGCAAGATGAGCAAGCCAATCAAGGCGGTGGACAAGGCTGAAGAGAGCGACGACGATTTGAGCAGCGACAGTGAGGACAGTAGCAGTGACGACGACGATAAGCCGCTCGCCGCTAAGGTCTAGTCTGGTTCTCCACGTTCCCTCGTTGTTCCCCCACGCACACTCAACACACACTTATGTGTGATCTGAACCAACGCATCGAAGTGACTTTAGACGTTCTAGCGTGCCGAAAGTCGGCTGATTGAGTGTGCTGTTCGCTTCAACAGGGTCAAGTGATCTTGTTCTTTGCACGACTCTCGGCGCGATCAGACAAGCCGTTTGCGTCTGTTGAGATTGCTAACGTCAGACCTGTCTCTTAACTCATAGCGAAGAGCACCGAGTCCGGCTGATGCGGAAAGTCAAGCTGTGGAGAGTTTTCGATTGCTTTCTTTTCCGTCTTTTGGCGTTGAACACCTTTACGAGATCCATTCGCCTCCATGACACCATGGCTGAGCTTTCTAGCTCGGTAAATCACGGCACACAACACTCTCTTCCCACACATGTATGGTGCGGATGCTGCGTTGATCTCTTGCGCGTGACTTGCGCTCAACGTTGTTTCCTCTGCACAAGTGCTTGGCACCGCATCGCATCTACGAATGTAGGGAAAAGTTTCTTTTCAAGACGGCCAACTCGGCACTCGACTCTCTCGCATCCAGGGCAATTCACCTTTTTGTGGGCGGTGCTGGTCCGAGAAGCACCGTGATGATCGTGGCGTGTCCGATGGCATCTCTCTTTCCGTGGCAGTTCTGCACGCTGCTCGAGAGATCCCTTTCCCGCCTAGGTCTTTCTGGCCTTTTTCACGGGTGTGTCTTGCACGCATGTTTACGGGAAGGCAGGAGAATGAGACCCCGCAAAGGTCAGCTCAAAACGCTCTCAATGTGATGTTTGTAGACGCCGCGTTTGGGGTGGTGTCTTGGGGATCGTGCATTTGGTCAGCTCGTCCACAAGCGCGAGCCTGAACCATGGATCTCCTTTTTAGAGCCATTAAGGTCTTTCTTCGTGCCTTCGATCGTCACAGACGACGCAGACGATGAACGACAAACAACAAATGCAGAGAATAGGGGTACGGCAAAACACTGCATGTGGAATCCTTTCATTGAGGGCCAGTCTGCATAAAAAAAGCGTGGATGCAGTTGCGTCTAGGGCAAACGAGAAAAATGGTCTGTGTATCGTGCACCTTTTTTCAGATGAGCGACTGAGCCTCGAGCAACAGAATGATCGAATGAGTGATCTCGGCGACGGACTGTCGGCTGATGTCTACGACCAGATCGGCATCGGTGGGCTCCTCGTACACGTCGTCGACACCGGTAAAGCCCTTGATCTGACCAGCGCGGGCCTTGGCATAGTTGCCCTTGCGGTCGGTAGCCTCGCAGTACTCGAGCGGAGTGGCCACATGGATCAAGAAGAAGTTGCCAGCACCGCCGGTCTTTGTGATAGTGTCACGAGCGGTGGCACGCGACGCCTCGTACGGTGCGATGGGAGCAGCGATCACCGCAGCGCCGGCACGGGTGAGTTCGGCGGCGACAAACGAGATGCGCTGAATGTTCTTCTGACGGTCCTCGGGCGAGAAGCCGAGTTCCGACGAGAGTTCTGAGCGGACCGTCTCGCCGAGCAAGAGCGAAACGGATCGACCCCCTTGCTCGTTGAGCTTGACCTGCAGCGCGCGAGCAATCTGGTCCTTGCCAGAGTTGTGGAGACCGGTGAGGAAGAGCGTGAAACCCTGCTTGGCTTTGGGCGGGTACGACTCGCGGAGAGTCTTGACGACAGACTCGTACGAGAACCAGTCAGGGATGGCAGCGCCTGTGCGCAGACGGCGGCGCAACTCGGTACCGGAGATGTCCATGGTTTGGGTGCCGGGCGTGACTTCGTCGACCGGCTGGTACTCGTCGGTGGAGGGAATGTAGGTCATCTGTTGGAAGGGAACCATTTCGATGCCGAGCTCCTCGGTGTACTTGGTGACCAGCGTCTGGGCATCGTAAGGGCCGTAGAAGTCCTTTCCGCTCGAATCCTTACCGGGACCGGCGTGGTCACGACCGACGATAAAGTGGGTGACACCAAAGTTCTTGCGGATGATGGCGTGCCAGAGAGCTTCACGAGGACCACCCATGCGCATGGCGAGCGGCAAGAGAGCAAGCGTGGCCATTCCGTTGGGGTAACGAGGCATAAGGCTCTGATAGACACGGACACGTGTGTAGTGGTCGACGTCTCCGGGCTTGGTCATACCGACAACAGGGTGGATGAGCACGTTGGCCTGACGCTGACGGGCAGCTCGAACGGTGAGCTCTCGGTGAGCACGGTGCATGGGGTTACGCGTCTGGAAGGCGACGACCTTGCGCCATGCGATCTTGGCAAAGTGCTGACGCAGCTCGGCGGGAGTGTATCGAAGGGCGACATAGTCGTAGTAGGCGGGCTTGGAGATGGCCTGAACCTCACCACCGACGTAAAATTCCTTGACCGACTCGTGGAGGTAGGTGATGGCAGGGTGAGCAAGGTCATCGGAGCCAAAGACGGCTTTGGCCTCGCGAACCTTGTCGACGGCGTAGACGTCAGTGACAGTGATGATGGCAATGGCGTTGTCGTCACGAGGGTCGCGGAGAGCGATACGGGCACCCTGCTGGATCTTGAGTGCCTGAATCTGCTGCTGGTCGACATCGAGCGTGATGGGCATGGGGAAGAGGTTGCCATCGGTCAAACGCATAGAATCGAGGCAGCCATTGTAGTCGGCCTGGTTCATGAAACCTTGGAGAGGAGAGAAACCACCGTTGATGATGAGTTCCAAATCGCAAAGCTGACGCTCGGTGAGCACGATCTCGGCAAGAGTGTCGGCCTCCTGGCGAAGCTGAGCGGCGATGGGAGCATCGCGAACAAGCAAGTCCTTGAGGACGCCACCGTGGGGAGCGTTGGCCATTGCGATATGTCTATGCGGAGAGGAGGGAAAGGAGAGGTAGTACAGCCGAAGCAAGGAGGAAGGGATGGTGGTGGGACTGGAACGAGCAGGATTTGGAAGAACAGCAACAAGAAATTGTGGCAGAACAGAGACAACGCATTCACAGCCGAAGAAACGCTCCGCCCGCCAGCTGTCTATGCAAGCGCGGAACAACCGATCCTCATCAAAATCTGTCACGCACTCTCACGGCTCGTTCACAACTGCATCACTTTTTCCGAAGACGCCATCGCTGTTGAAATGCACATTGAACAAGCTTGGCATCGGATGAGCTCCGAAAGCATTCAGCCAAGAACCCGATATGTCTTGTTCTTGGCATCGCGCCGAAAGCCACATCCACAGTCAATGGCACGGGAGAGTCACATCGCGAAGATCAAAGAGGTGCGACAAAAGATGTCCCTCGGCTCGATCAAGAGATCAAATGGCACACGATGCGATTGACAAGCAGAAAGAAGATCTGGGACGACCGGAAGATCCTTGCGAAGAAACCCAAAAAAAATCTGCAACATTGCAGCTGTGCACGGTCTTTGCTCCGCGTAAACGCCGCCAGACACTGACTGCAAAAAGAGAAAAAGGAAGAACCCGCTTCGCAATCTGATCCGTCCGCCTCTCCGCTCTTGAACATCCAAACTCGCCATCGCACCGCGCCATGCGTCCATCACCTTGCGTGAGCCGCACGAACCTCTTATGGGGCAAGAACGTTCGCAATGCCCGTGACTTCTGCTCGTTGTGTATTGATAGACAAACACATTATGAGCGCATTCGTCGCCATCACGCGCGGGGTCTACGACCATGTCATGTGTGAGTGTGGCAGGACCCTTTCCTTCTGCAGCGTCCTGTTTGACCCGGAGAAATGGTGCTCCATCATTCGCTGACAGGCTTTCTCCGTTGGTCCATGACTCAACCGTGCATCTGTCTATGGCCTGCCACTTTTTTTCACTCTTCGCAAAAGACGCATGTTGCTCGCCAAATTGCGTGATTGCCTGCCTGCTTGCATTGCCGCGGCCCATTGGCTTCTTCTTCCAGCACACATCTGTTGTATTGTAATGGCGTAACATTAAAACCTAAAAAGCCAGGGCCAGCTGTTTCGGATCGTCTCGAATCGGCCTGTTCGATCCGATTCAACTACATTGGCTCGATCGACACGCTGTGATGCCCTCGTCGATACGGAAACCGTGATGCATCATCGCTGATCATCATTTCAAGATTCAGCTCCAAGAACAACTGATTCTCGCAGCAAAGTTAACAGCAATGCCGCTCAGCCGGGCTCACTGCCAGTGCAAAACGAGCGGTGCGGCTCACGCACAAAGTCACAGTAATCTAACGGCGCATCAGAATTGCTATTGGGTTTGCTACAAGCTTCTAATGGTCGCGACCCGTCTGCTTGCGAGCGTCTTCCTTAAGCTTCTCGATGTTGGAGGGGTGCGTGATGGTGTCAATCGCCAAGTATACTGCGAAGGCGCCGAGTCCCAATCCGAAACCGGGGAAGATGTTGCGGGCAAAGAAGCGGTGCGAGAAGACGGGATGCTTGCGCCATGCCTCACGCTTGGCCCATGGGTCACGGTAAAGTTGCGGCATCGTCGTTGTGTATGAAAAGTAGAACGGAGCGGGGCGAATGCCAGAGGTCGAGGTAGAAATGAGTCCAAGCAAAGTCCCTCGAGAAGTGGTTCAACACGAAAGGGTGCAGTGCGATGCGAGACACAATCGAGCGCCGAGTTAGTCCTCGCCGTGTAGTGTGATTGATGTGAGTTGTCGTTGTCGAGGTCGAGGAAGAGCTGGCAATCGTCGATGTGCTATTTGCCGTTCAAAGATCTACGTGAAATGCAAGCGATTTGATTTTGAGGTCAGAGATTGCTCGTGCTATCTGCCTCTTTGGTCTACAGTCCCAGCTAAGCGGGCTCGAGGATATACTCAATCCTTGCTGCTGTTTAGATTTGAGCTTACTTTATGTGATGCGACTTGAGACGGTCGTGGCGAGATGCATGTGCGATGAGGTTGGTATGAGGATCGACGAGGGTGGTCAATATCAAAGGGTGTGGAGATTTTGTGAGCGTGAGCACCGACGCCGCAATCGGCACCGAGGCGATTTTCGTTGTCACATATTTCGTGCGAGAGTTAGTTGGTCTTGACTATTTGGTCAATTCCCTGTGTCTGTAGAAAAGTGCTTGGATTTTTATTATTTTTTCTTTCACATTTTAAGTCCCTGCTTTTTGCCGACTAAAATTGCCGCCCAGCTCATATGAAAACCATGTCGTCGCCTGCCATCGTCGTATCTCTGGCAACGGACCAAACACAAAGCCATGCTGCTTCCTAGAGGAAGAGAGAACCTGCTTTCCTTGCCTGCGACAATCGATCGTCGTCTGATCAAGTACGTGGCTTTGTAACAGCTGGTTAGGTTCTCGATTGCGCGATCGGCAGCCCACACGACGAACTTTGATGTCGATCGCAAACAGCGCCGGAAATCAAATTCACAGACGGCCGATGAGCCAAGTGGTTCAAGGTAACAGGAAGAGAGCGTTCTGATTTCTCTTGAAATAAATAAGCGTATCTAGTCGAAGCTATTGTACAAGAACCAAACCATTAGAGAGTGAGAGTTGTGTCTAGAAGAGCAAGTTTTCAAGTCGGATGCCAGCCTCTCCGGGGGCGGCCCGTAGCCTTTCAAACCTTGTCCGGTGTGTTGTTTTCTATGAGTTCGCTACCGTATCTTGGGATCCGATTAGGCAACCGTGATCTTAACGCCCCCAGAGCCTTCCAGCGCCCAAAGGACGAGCCCTCCTGGCGTGGATGTGGAAGTTGCTGGTTCCGGGAGGACCAATGTCAATGCCCTTGTTGGTGCCGATCACAACGTTAAAGTTGCCCTGACCGTCTCCATCTTGATCGCTGCCGGCGGTCTGGTTGTTACCGATGACAATGTTGCCATTGCCAGAACCGCTGCCCTTGTTGCCGGAACCGACCTTGTTGCCGCTACCCAAGACGAGGTTGGCGTTTCCATCGCCCAGTCCCTGACCCGACTCCTCCTTGCCGCCGTTTCCATTGTTGGAACCGATGGTGTTGTCACCGGTCGAAAGGTTTCCATTGCCGTTTCCGGAACCATTGCCATTGCCCGTGTTGGAGTTACCGTTGTTCTGGCCAATCTTGCCACCACCGAGGTTGGCATTGCCATTGAGAATGCCGTTGCCGATGCCGGAGTTGCTGTTGCCGTTGTTGCTACCGGCGTCCTTGGCAAGGTTGAGGTTTCCGTCGCCGACACCGTTGAGCAGGCCAGAGTTGTCGTTGCCGTTCTTGTTACCGTCGCCAGAGCCAGCGTTCAAGTTTCCACCAAGAACACCGTTGCCGAGGCCACTGTTCTTGTTGCCGCTGTCTTTGCCGTTGTCATTGCCCAAGTTTCCGCCGCCCGTGGCAACACCGTTGGCAATGCCCGAGTTTTCGTTGCCCACATTGTCGCCGTTACCGGAACCAGGGTTGAGATTGCCGACGACGACACCGTTGGCGAGACCAGTGTTGTCGTTACCCGTCTTGGAGCCATTGTCGGAGCCAAGGTTGCCGTTTCCGGCGACAACACTGTTGAGAGAGCCGGGGTTGTTGTTGCCGTCATCGGATCCATTGCCGTTACCAGCGTTGGCACCACCCACAGCGACACCGTTCAAGAGGCCGCTGTTGTTGTTACCGACTTTGTTGCCGTTCTCCTGGCCAGCGTTGAGGTTGCCGGCAGCGACACCGTTGCCAGAGCCACTGTTGTCGTTGCCACTCTCATTGCCGTTCTTGCTGCCCAGGTTGCCGTTACCGGCACCAACACCGTTCAAGAGACCCGAGTTGTCGTTGCCGTTCTTGTTGCCATTCTCCTGGCCAGCGTTGAGGTTGCCGGCAGCGACACCGTTGCCAGAGCCGGGGTTGCCGTTGCCGTTCTCGTTGCCGTTCTTGCTACCCAGGTTGCCGTTGCCGGCACCAACACCGTTCAAGAGACCCGAGTTGTCGTTGCCGTTCTTGTTGCCATCCTCCTGGCCAGCGTTGAGGTTGCCGGCAGCGACACCGTTGCCGGAGCCGGGGTTGCCGTTGCCGTTCTCGTTGCCGTTCTTGCTACCCAGGTTGCCATTGCCGTCGACGACACCGTTCAGAAGGCCCGAGTTGTCGTTGCCATTCTTGTTGCCGTTCTTCTGTCCGGCATTGAGGTTACCATCGGCGACGCCGTTGCCAGAGCCGGGGTTGCCATTACCGTTCTCGTTGCCGTTCTTGCTGCCCAGGTTGCCATTGCCGTCGACGACACCGTTCAAAAGACCCGAGTTGTCGTTGCCATTCTTGTTGCCGTTCTCGTTGCCAGCGTTGAGGTTACCGTCGGCGACACCGTTGCCAGAACCGGAGTTGCCGTTACCGTTCTCGTTGCCATTCTTGCTGCCCAGGTTGCCGTTGCCGTCAGCAACGCCGTTCAGAAGGCCCGAGTTGTCGTTGCCGTTCTTGTTGCCGTTCTCCTGGCCAGCGTTGAGGTTACCGTCGGCGACACCGTTTCCAGAGCCAGAGTTGCCGTTACCGTTGTCGTTGCCATTCTTGCTACCCAGGTTGCCGTTACCGTCACCGACACCGTTCAACAGACCCGAATTGTTGTTTCCGTTGCCGTTGCCGTTGTTGCTACCGGGGTTGAGGTTACCATTGGCGAGGCCGTTACCAATACCAGAGTTGTTGTTTCCGTTATTGTTTCCGTTGCCATTGCCGAGGTTGCCATTGCCGTTCAAGCCACCGTTCAAGAGACCCGAGTTGTTGTTTCCGTTGCCGTTGCCGTTGTTGCTTCCGGGATTGAGGTTACCGTTGCCAAGGCCGTTACCACTGCCGGAGTTGTTGTTTCCGTTGTTGTTGCCATTGTTGGAACCGAGGTTACCGTTGCCATTGAGGCCACCGTTTCCAATGCCGGAGTTGTTGTTTCCGTTGTTCTGGCCGTTGTTGCCGCCAAGGTTGCCGTTGCCGTTGCCAATTCCGTTGCCAATGCCAGAGTTGCCATTGCCGTTGCCGGAACCGTTGCCGCCGCTGCCACCGCTGCCGGAACCACCACCGGAGCCACCACCGGAGCCACCGCCAGAGCTACCACCGGAGCTACCGCCAGAGCCACCACCGGAGCTACCACCGGAGCCGGAGCCACCAGAGCCAGAGCCACCGGAGCCTGATCCACCCGAACCAGAACCGCCTGAGCCTGAGCCACCCGAGCCTGAGCCACCCGAGCCTGAGCCAGAGCCGCCCGAGCCTGAGCCGCCGGATCCAGAGCCACCGGAACCAGAGCCAGAGCCGTGGTCACCGGAGCCCGAGCCAGAGCCCGAGCCACCTGAGCCTGAGCCAGATCCACCGGAGCCGGAGCCAGAGCCGGAGCCGTGGCTACCGGAGCCCGAGCCAGAACCGGAGCCACTTCCGCTACCGGAGCCGGATCCAGATCCAGAGCCGTGACCAGAGCCAGAGCCAGATCCGCTACCGCTACCGCCCTTGGAGCCAGAGCCAGAGCCAGAGCCAGAGCCAGAGCCAGAGCCAGAGCCAGAGCCAGAGCCAGAGCCAGAGCCAGAGCCAGAGCCAGAGCCAGAGCCAGAGCCAGAGCCAGAGCCAGAGCCAGAGCCAGAGCCAGAGCTAGAGCCACTGCCGCTGCCGGAGCTCGAACCAGAACCCCAGCCACTGCCAGAGCTGGGAGCGCCACCCCAAGGACCGTTGGCCGGGTTCCAACCCGAGGTACATGTGCAGTAGCATCCGGCTAGAGGAGCCTGCGAGTATGTGGGCACGGGATAGGCCTGAGGAACAGGGACAGCCTGGGTAGTGTTGGCGGCAGCTGGGGGAGCACAGGTGTCATCGCTAGCATAGACAAGCGAGAGAGAAGCCAGCACAAGTGCCGACGAGGAAAGCTTGATCTTCATCTTGCGAAAGGTGGAGACCGAGAGCCAAGCAACTTGAGGAGATCAAGTGACGGAGGGGGAGGAGCGACTGTGTTCAATAGACTTGAACCAAAGGAAGAGATGGCTCCGTTGAAGATGGAAATGTATGGTGAGGAGAGAGGATGGTAAGACGGGGGAGATGGGAAGCACTGACAACGCTGTTTATATCCTTGTTGAGTAAAGGTTCCACCAAGTCGAGAGGGACATACGGCAAAAGTCGCTGGAGGAACCGATGACGGCCAATGGTGATGCCAAGGTATTCAGCGAGCTGGGCGTCAATTGGGAGGAAGCATCTGAGCAAAAGGCGAGAACATTGCCGTCTGAGTTTCGAATACAGCAAGATGGACATCCGCATACTCAAGATCCAACGAGAACGGCGAAAGAGCGTGAAGACGGAGCAAAGATCGAGAAGAAGCCGGCCTAGCTTGCTTGTAAACGAGAATGATAGACGAGGAGAAGAGAGACACAGGGCGCAGAAACAGATTTGCCGATCAGTGCAGCGGCGGCAGCAACGATGGCAGAAGCTCTTGCGCATGGGCATCGCTACAAGGAAAGAAGGTGAAAGGAAAACGTGCAGAGGAGCTGCCAGCTGCTGCTCTGTCGGCCAGCTTTAGCGAGAAGGGCTAAAGAAAGATACATGTTTCAAATTATCCGCCCCGGTAGGTAGATCTCAAAACGGACCATGGCGCGGCGTTGAAGGAGCGTAAGGCCGCGAAGAGTAGCGGAAAAGCCACCACCCCTGCTTATTCGAAAGCAGCCGAGACAAGTGAAGAGGAGAAGGTCGAGAAGAGAAGAGGAAACGAGGTTGGCACTGATGGACAGGTGACCAAGCTACGGATCCCCGTCGTGCATGGTCGCCATGAACTGATTGGCCAGGCGGGTTCCGGTCAAGACATAAGCAGGAAAATAGGTCTATGCGTGAATCTGGAAACCTTGGCAGGAGCCGAGGTTTCAAGGAGGCTGTCTGCAGAAGTTGCGCAGCTGCCGCCGCCGAATTCGAAGTCCGAAAGCGATGAGAAGATTGCGATGGATTGAGGGGTAGAGCACACCGGACAGAAGCGCCAGGGCCGAGCTGGTGTCTGGCCCAGCACCAGCAGCAGCAGGAGCAGGTAGCAGTTAGTAGCATATGCGAGGGCGTAGAAGCAGTGGTAGGCAGAGCGGCAAGGGGGCCAAGATTCAAAGTACATACTGAGCGGAAGGTGAAATGCCGTTGATGCATTCTTGAAGACTGCGAGTATACGTAGGTCAGGCTATGGTACAGTAGCGAGCGGCAGTGATTTGCTGGCTGTTTCGGTGCAGTGTCCCCAACGATGGGGTAGATTCGCGCTTTGGCAGAAATGGACAGGCGCCGATGACCGCCGTAGCACAGTGACGCGTCTCAGGGGTCGCTGCCCCAACTTACCGGGCGAGCCACGAAAGAGATGTATGGCGACATTAGGTTTAGGCACTACAGGCCCGTGTCTCAGCCCCTGCACAAACTCAATCGAAAGCTCTTTGATTGACTCACACGAGGGAAGGGGTGCAGAGACACTCAGGCGTGAGATGTCTCGGTTACACCGGACAAGAAAGAAAAGGCACAATTCAAATGGAAGGCGTCGAGAGAGACCGGCTTCGCTGCCGTTTCAATTGCACAATTTCGCTTGTCAAAAGGGCGATCAATTTTTGTCTTTTACAGTAATTTCAATAAAAGATCTCAGATGTTAGCTTCTCCCGCTATTCGACGCAGGTCCGTCATCTGCGAGCACGGAAATCTCGCTGCCGATCCGCCAATCATCGATTTGCATGGCGCCACTCGTGCAGTCTTGCCCGTCACTCCATCGTTGCAAGATGTCATCGCATTTCCTCACGCAAAAGCCTAAGGCCGTGAATGCACAGTTCGCGGGGAAACGGCAATTGAGCCTATTGTTCTCGCGTGTATGGTAGGTGTTGCCCCGTTTCCGTCGGTTCCATCGCGGAAGCGCACATCCGACGGGTGATCGTCGCAGAACAAGGGAAGGAAGCCCGCTGTTTGTGATGACCGCCAAAGTTGCCACGCAAGGAGAGGAGAGACGTAGAGGATCGGCAATTTGTCTGCTGGTCTCATCTCAGCACAGATTGGCCAACCCGGTGCAATGTTACCGTACAGCAGCAATATAGTTATGGCCAGATCGCTGCGGCGAAGAGCCTCTTCCATCAACGCCAAGATCCAAGAGAAAGAATGAGACCCTCGGAGCTTCAGATCGGGTCTCGGACGGGCGTTGTTGGCTCAAGCATCATCAAGTGAGCCCGAGAAGTCGTTAAGAAACAGGCAAATCAGTGGGTGTAGCACTTTAAGCGGTTGTCTCAGGGATTTTCAGCCCCGCTCAGTATTACCCCCCATCCCTGACAGCTCTCCAAGCGCCTGATCCCAAGGCGAAGTTGAGTCGAGATTCATTCTCCGCCAGCCAATTTTTGCGCTTTCTGCCTCTGCAGCGACCCCACAAAACGGACGATCTCTTGCAGCCGCCCAAAGGGGGCGCAATACTGCACAGCTGCATTGCCCCGCTCCCTCGGCTCCTGCCCTTTTCACGCCTTGCGAGCAATTCTTCGACCCCTACTGCACAGCACAGTATAGCCCATCTTTTCCAACCTCTTCTGCGGCTTGTGTCAGTGCAAGCTAATGCACCAAATCCACTCTCCGATCAAGTTTGCTGTGTCAAATTTGAATCCATATACACTCACGTTTGAACCCCTTCAGCCCAGCCAGTCAACAAAGAAAGGTGATTTCGCTTGCTCCTCCTTGACTTTGCTCTCCGCAACGTTTCTCCGCTCAGACCGTGTTTCGTCTCACTACGCTCTATCACGTTCTATTTGTTTTGAAAGTCATGGTCTGGATTCTCGTTGCTCGCTCGTCGACGCTCCCTAGTCGGAGCCACAATTGTACGGAGAAAAGAGTCAACACCGGCTCTAGATTGTGAATTTGACGTTGAAAGCTCTTAGGGACAGAGTTGCACTGCAAAATTTGGCCATCGCCGCCCACCGCCGATTCAACTCTCGGCCGGCGTCCGGTATTTCTGTCCCCTTGCACACCAGGAACTCGAAGCAAGGGGCTTTTGCAGCGGATCTGGCAACCCTGTCATTGCACCTCTTCGATTTCAGGGCTAAAGAGCGCATTTCGAGCAGTCTTGATGCGAAAAACGGCATTGCGGTTGGGCTGCTGCAGCCGAAGCGGCAAACGATCATCTCGGCTGTGAGCTTCATTGGCTGTAGGACGACGAGGCGTAAGCCACCCTGAAAAGTCAGAGGTAAGCGAGCGTGAACGCTCGGCACCCTACTTCCTACACGAGACCCTGGCGACAAGAACCAACCTACAAGGCCGAGCCGAGGATGCTCCGATGCGGACACAAATGACTGCAAGGCTTTAGACCTGTGAATGCTGGGTCGACAACGCACAGCTTTGGGCGGGCGTCCCTAGGAGAATGTGTCAGAACGCCTATATCGGTGGGCGCGCTGGGCGTCCAGCTTCGTAGCTTGGCTATGATTCGAAACGATTTTGCCAGAACTGCTTACGATGAGGCAAGGAGAGGCAGCGTTTCAATCCCCTACAACGGGAGGCGACATGGTGAATCACGAGATGGCGCCATTCGCTGAATCCAAGAATCCTGGACATTTGCACAGACGCGAGCAGCAGAACCGCAGCGCCGCAAAGCAGACCTTCACCTCTGGCACACCGGCTCGCTGTCGACCGCAACGGTACTGCGAGACGGATGCTACGATTGAACTGGTTAGAATTCCTTGTTGTCGATGAGATTCGAACCGATGCGGGACCTTCGAGGCCGGTTCTCACGGTTCTATCCGATCTTGTCGGCTCTATTCATAAAGAATCCAACATTGCCGGCGAACAAACCAGAAACATAACAGAGTTATCCGTTGCGACGTCCGGAATAATCGTGGACGAGATGAGAACGAAGCGAACCAGTAGCATCCAGGCGAGTGGTTGTATGGCGTCTGTACCTTGGCGAGACAAAAGTGGGGCCAATAGGGGGTCCTCGGTAGCATAATTTTATGAGGACGATGGCTTTGCAAACGGTGTAGGCCGTGCAACGGAACAGCGCGCAGTTTAATCGCACGTAAGGCGAAACCTCCAGAGGAGGTAGACGAAGGTAGAGATGCCAATCCGACTCACGATGCGGTGGATCCACCACAATCTCGACTAGAGTACGTAGTGTCTCGTCAAAGGATCATCATGAAATTTTGGCCTGCAGGGAGCTCGTTTGGAGGCAACCAATCCGGTTGGCGCTCAAAGTGGGCGCTGCTGCAGGTGGCGTTGGCGATCCTTCTTGCCGATCCCGTCCCGCCTGAAACTTATTTCGGGCTGGTTTTTCTACGGGTTCCTGACGATCCGGTGGCAGTATGTTACACCGTACGAGCGCGAAGACTTTGGTTTTTAAGGGATCCATCGCCGATTCCATTCCAGGTCGAACAAGATCGACACGATGGATCTTTTGCCCTATCGATAACAAACAAACGAGAAGGGACGAATTTCAACCAACACGCTCTCCACCGGATCTTTCCCTGATGGTCGCCGGGTGCCAGCTGTCTGTGCACGTCGCCGCTAAGTCTTGAGCCCATCATCGTTTGATACCATCGGAGAAAAGACTGCATCGGCATCCAATGGGCTGTGTAGGGTGGGCTACCTTCCTTGTGTGCGAGTTCCAAAGCTACAAGCTGCTCGTGGTATCGACAATTGAAAGTTGAACCAGTCCGACTTGCTGTGATAACGTGTGCACTTCAGGATGGCCATGTCCACGTTCTGAAAGCTAGCAATACATGCACACTCAAGGACACACACCCAGACCGACACGCATACACCAAGTGGGAGCGTGTTGCTGCTCAGCTAGCGCTACGGCGGGATTCGGAACGAGCATTCAACCGCGCAAGAAGGATTCGTCCACTGAATCACGACGAAATTCAAATCAAGCCACTTTGCAATCGAACCCGCTGGCAAATACAAATTTGTTCAAGCGCTGTCTCTGTAGTAGAGTCAGAACGTCCAAGTCTCGAAAGTTTTTTCTTTTCCGGTTGCAGTCGGCGATGTTGCTGCTGATTTTTATTCATCGCTCAGTTACGGACCGAAAGGTGAAAGTGCACTTGCAGCCTCTCCAGATCGAAGAGAGCAAGAGAGCGAGACGACGAAAAATTTGCCGCGAGTGGACCGCACACATACACGCACACTGCGGAAGAATGTCACACAAGTCGAGCGAGAAAAAGCGTGGGCGCAGAGTGCACTCGGATCGAGCTGCTGGTCAATCAATCAAATGTTGCACAAAGCGTCATCGAAGATTCATTCGCAATCCGCGCACGGAAACATCCCTTGCCTTGCTTGTTCACAATCACCACCCTCTACCACCACCTCCCTTCCGTTTCCTTCTCAGCTCCTCTCTTGGATCTAGAAACACCCTGTTTCCTTCACACACAAAAATGGCTACCTTCACCGAACGTTTCACCAAGGGTGCCTACCCTATCCACTCGGTCACCGAGACCATCAAGCCCGGTCCCCAGGGTGTTGACCTCTACTCGAGGTTCTTCCTCGCCGGTGCTCTCTGCTGGTGAGTAATTTCGCAATCCGATGAAGAGGTGCAACGGATCTGATATCTTTGTCCTGGACTCGGGAGTCTGCGAGAGGCGAGGATTGGAAGGTCAGATAGGCTTGCGATCGGTCGACAAAGAGGCCTTGCAGAGGAAACGGAAGCGATGTCGCAGAAGGCCAGGCAAATGGCTGCTTCGTCCCCGTCTAGGAGTGCATATAGGGTCAAATTCTGCATTCACGGTGGCTCAGTCAAGTCGCGCTGTTCCGTTTCCCGATCGCGCCAAAGCCACAGCTCTTGGGCTCTGGGAGCGGCTGCTGCTGGAAAGGCCGCAAACACGAACCCGAGTCGGACGATGTATCTCAAAGCAGCATAGACAAAATCGGATCCGTATTGCCTCTGCCTCGATGATACCCTTGAACGCACTGCGAGCGAAGTCACTGACATTTCTTGCTTTTCAACACAGCTCGATCACCCACGGTGCCGTCACCCCGATCGATGTCGTCAAGACGCGTATCCAACTCGAGCCCACCGTCTACAACAAAGGCATGATTGGTGGTTTCCGCCAGGTCATCGCCAAGGAAGGTGCTGGCGCCCTCCTCACCGGTCTCGGCCCCACCGTTCTCGGCTACTTCCTCCAGGGTGGTTTCAAGTTTGGCGGTTACGAGCTGTTCAAGAAGCTGCTCGTGTCGCAGATGGACAACGACACGGCTGTCAAGAACCGCATGGCCATCTACCTGGGCGCTTCGGCCATTGCCGAATTCTTTGCCGACATTGCGCTCTGCCCTCTCGAGGCTACGCGTATTCGTCTGGTTTCGCAGCCCACGTTTGCCAACGGTCTTGCGCCCGCTTTCCTCAAGATTGCGCGCGAGGAGGGTCTCGGCGGCTTCTACGCCGGTTTCGGCCCCATCCTGTTCAAGCAGATCCCTTACAACATGGCCAAGTTTGCCACGATGGAGGTGGTGCTCGAAAAGGCCATCCAGGCCTACGGCAAGCCTAAGTCGGAGCTCTCGGGTGGTGAGGCTACGTTCCTCAACCTTGGCTCGGGTCTCATCGCCGGTTTCGCCGCCGCCACTATCTCGCAGCCCGCCGACACGTTGCTGTCCAAGATCAACAAGCAGAAGGCGCTCCCCGGTGAGACGGTCGCTGGCCGCATCACAAAGATGGCTGGTGAGCTCGGTGTTCGTGGTCTGTTCGGTGGTTTGACCACGCGTCTCGTCATGGTCGGTTCCATCACCGCCGGTCAGTTCGGTATCTACGGTGAGCTCAAGAAGGCTCTCGGTGCTACCAACACCGTCGAGATCTCCAAGGCCTAAAAACTTCTCTTGAAGCATGTACATTTTTTTCTAGATTTCGGTTGTCGTTGAGAGTATGTTGCTCAGATTCTGCTCCAGCTCTTTCCGATTCGCAATCCATTGCCTTTCTCAGTCGCCTCCTTGTTAGCGTATGTGTGCACGATCAACCAAGTCCAGTCCATAAGTGATTGAGTGGAAGCATGCAGTTATGCGTCCCCTTTTTCTTGAGATGAATTTTGGTGAGGGAAATTCGGAGCAGAACTCTTTCAAGCCTTGTTCAACGCAAAGCTGCTCCCTGAACAACAAGTGAAGTATACATCACTGTCCGTAGTCGACCTGCTGTAATGAACAGTTGCAGCGCTTTACTTTCCAACTCAATGTGTCCTCTCATCTCGCTCGAGACGGGCAAGAGTGAGCAAACAAGAAAGACGCTTTCTGCGGGTTCAACAAGCAGGATTGCTGCGAACTTGCTTGTCGGATGCAATAATTCAACTCCGCGGATCGTCCTCTCTGCAGTGAAATTCACTCGCGCGATAGGCTCATATCACCGCTTGTCCGCACAAGCCACGCTGTGCGGTCCGGCTCTGACAACTCCACACGTCCATCTAGCTTGCGATTTCCCGTCATGCTCACCATCAGCATCGCCAGCATCGCCATCCTCAATCCGTACCTTGACGCAGACGCTCATATATCTTCAATCAACCAGCGCTGGATTCAGAACATCTTATCGTCATCCTTGGATTCACTCACCTACCGCTGCTATATAGACAATCGAGACTTTCTCTTTTGGCGACGAAACGACCGAACATCGAAACGGACTAGGGTTAGAAGCGATCCATTCTGTGCTGGAATTCGAGCAAGGAACTTAGTTGCGATCCGTTCCGAGCAGTCGCTTTCAGCGAAATTTGCCTTATCAGGACAACATTCTGATTCTTTCAAAGAAAACGAAACAAGCCACCTCGTACGTGGAAAAAAGCATCTCGACGAGCTATCGCTTCCAAGTAACTTTGCATCATGGTATGTCTTGCCCATCCTGTTTATCATGCAAACTGTGGATTCGACAAGCTGACATCTTTCGCTCCCACTCCCTTGCTTGCTTGTCTGTTACTCCTCCGCGCAACCTGCTAATCCTTCCCACTTGCGTCCCGGCCCAACCTCACTTCGTGACAGTCCAACACCCTACGCCCCTACCTCGCGTGTGTCCGGTCGACGCTCACAGCGGCGCTCACCCTGTCTAATTTTGCCTCGCAGCGCGTTGAACGCCATAACCTGCCCGAAATCGAAGCCTCCTCCTCCCTCGAAGTGCTTCTCACCCCTCTCACCATTTCGCGCAATGAAAACGAAAAAGTGCTCATCGAACCTTCGGTCAACTCAATCCGCATCAGCATCAAAATCAAACAGGCTGACGAGATCGAGCGCATCCTTGCCCACAAATTTACTCGCTTCCTCATGCAACGTGCCGAGAGCTTTGTCATTTTGCGACGAAAACCCGTCAAGGGCTACGACATTAGCTTTTTGGTTACCAATGCCAATACAGAGACGCTGTTGAAGCACAAGTTGGTCGATTTCATCATTGAATTCATGGAAGAGGTGGATAAGGAAATTAGCGAGATGAAGCTGAGCATCAATGCGAGGGCGAGAATTGTCGCAGAGAGCTATTTGGGTAGTGTAAGTTGCCAAAGATGACCCGACCCCGCCAAGGTGGAGGAAGGCCGTCTGCGATAGAGAGCGAACTGTGAACGCTGACCACAGATCCCTTTGCCTTGATTGGCTCGCTTGACTCACAGTTTGCGTGAAACAAGACAGCGCCATTTTCCTTTTGCGATGATACAGGCCGAGACGCCCAGCCAACCTCGCTAGCAACTCGTCATTGCCACCCCCGCAACAATCCTTGTCTCCTCGTCCGACTCACCGACGACTCGCACCACCTTGACGGTGAATGTCATGCTTTGCCTCACAACCCCTTGACCCTTTGCTGGATCATCGCCCGGCTGATGCTGAACATTTTGCGGCTAGAAAACGTCCATCAAAATGTGTGTGCCAAAGCGTGTGTTACAAACATCCAGGTCTCCTTCGTTCTGTCCTCCATGCCGCGTGTTCGCATGGTAGTGAGCTGCATCCGCACAGTCGGAATCGAGCCAGAAGCGCTCTTTTCGGTCCGCAACAGTAGCCAACGGTCTAAGCTACAGTGAGGGCTTCCTCCCGCGCTCGACGCTATGGGCAGAAGCACAAGCAATCAGAACAGCCCGGTTACACAGGCCGCCGATCGACGTGACATTGTGTGCCTTGATCGCAGCTTGCAATCACCGCCTCATGCTTTGGCTTCGCGGCCAGACTGTCACTGCGATATATTGAGCCACCTATCACAGCTCACAGCTCACACAACATGCCCCTTCATCCTATCGACGTCTCGATCCCACACACGACCAAGTCAAGCTTTACACTCTCAGCTGACAATGAGCAACCTAACTTACATCATTTAAACTGCGCTTCCGACACACACTTGCAAAAACAACACCCTCAGCAAAAGCAAAGATTCGAGGCGCATATACATTTCAATCACGCTTCGACATGCGGCGTTTGCGACTCGCCGATGCTACTCCTCGCTGCTCGTTTGACAGCGGCATGACTTCGTCGTCGTCCCACGTGAGATCGATGATGGGAATCGCTTCGCCCACCGTCGTTGCCGCCGCGTCCACGGCCGCATTGCCCCGCGCGGAATCTTGGGATGGGTCTATGCGCTCCTTCGTGAGACTCTGAGGTATACTCGGTTGCAGCAGCAAGCCACGTCGTAGATCTCGTGAGAAAGCAGGTTCGCCTGCAGTGCGCTCACCATACGTTCTTTCCGATTCCACAAAGATGGGGAGAGTTGAAAGTGCTTCTCGTGCATCCATGACGACGGCGGCTGAAGCAATCACCGAAGCCGAAGTGCTGACTCCGACAGCACTAGTGGACGACGACGACGCTACCGGCGCCGGTTGGCCACTGGCGACACTCGATGCGTCATTGCTTCCAATCGAAGCCGCGCTCGGTGAAGCAGGGGATGCATAGTTGGGGACCAGATCGCGCGTGACTCGCAATCCGAGCATCGACAAGGGTATGGCATTGTTGAGCGATAGCTTGGACGTCCAGCCGGTTCGCGCACCTGGCAAACTGGATATTTCTCCCTCGTTGCCTGCCGTTGGTGACTGCACTGTCGGTCGTGCGTTGGCTGCGGTTCGCACTTGTTGCACAGGACCGGCTCTGACAGTGTTGCCTCCTGGGCCAGCAGCGACGGTGCCGGCAGGCGGTGGCGCATCGAGATACTCTGCACAATCCCAAGGATTCAACCCTCCCGGTGTGAACCAGCCCTTTCTCAACGCAGCTCCTGCACTCGACGCTACGAACCAGTCGCTCGCTGTCGACGCATTATCCATCCGGAACGACAATTGCTGCACCTTTTCTGTCCTTTGCTGTGTGGCCAGCTCGATTTGCTGCAATTGCGCTTCTAGCTCTGGCAAGCAAGCCGCCAGAAGCTGCGGTGGCAGCTCGTCGAGGACAAAACTGAACGAGTCGAGCAGGAGCGCGAACGCGTCTCCGCATTCTGTTTGTTCGCCAGCTCGACGCGTCAGTTCGAGCAGCGCCTTGACGAGTCGCAGTGCGACAGCTTTCATCGAGCCATTCCAGAGGCAGCCGAAGCGCATGACGAGGTGTAGCAGCTGGAAGGTCATATCGCCGTGCAGCAGAGTGGAGATGCGAGCTGTATCGTCGATGGCGTTGCGGACGGTGCTCAGGTTGATGGAAGCAATGAAACTCTCGAGAGAGACAACGACGTGAAGTAACAGCTGTCCGCACGAATCGGCATCGGTGGCGTTGAAAAGAAAGCTATCTTGCTGTTCGCACATCCGCAGAACGGAATTCAAGGTCGACTTGACTTGTTCTTCCTGTGGCGATCTGCAACGTTCCGCAGAGACTGTCTCCGTCTCGATGCCATTCGGTACGGACTTGGCTCCAGCTGAGGCGTTGGCTTCATGGTTAGCCGCTGCTGATGCATCAGCAGCACCAAGACTCGGCGCATCTTTTTGGACGTCCTCGAACTTGTTTGGACATATGGCCTCGTCTGCGCTTGCCGCTGCCGCTGCCGACTTGACCTTGTCCGACAGAATCTTGATGCCGATATCCGTAAAGCGCGAGATGAGCCCGCTCGACTGACAATCGCGCATGAGCTGGGCACCAATGTCGGGCAAACGCACAAAGAGGTCATCGAAAATGCCTGACGCCAACGCCTTGGTCTTGCTGTCGGCTCTCGTCTGGAAACTCGACTCGACTAACTGTAGCCGCTCGAAAATCTCGACGAGCTCGTTGGCGACCACGGCAGTATCCCAGCCATCGAGTCTGCTCCTGACGGAAGCGGCGTCAATCAGAGACACATCGCGCAGCAACAGGCTGGTCGGATCAAGACACGCCATCGCCAGATCCATGACGCGCGAGGGATTGCAACCCCACATCGATTTGCACGTCTCTTTGATCGTCAACATACAAAGCCTCGGATCTTGACGGAAGGCAAGCTGCATCGGCTGAGACTGCAGCAGAGACTTCCAAAAGGCTTCAATCTGCGCCTTATCCGCTGCAGCGACGGTGGATGGCTCGTCCGAAGCACATATCATGCAAGTTGCAACGCGCAAGAGCGAGGGCAGGTTGACCTGTGCAAAGAGCAGTCTGGTCTGCGCACCAAATGCACGCATGTCTTCGTACGAGGGTGCAGGCATCGTCTCGCCCAAGCTGCTCGCAAAGATCTCGCCGAGACTAATGACGGCGGCGACGAGATGCGAGAGCGTTTCTGTGCTGCGCATGGCTGGATCGGTAAGCCTTCGCACCGATGAGAGCATGTACGGAAGGAAAAACGTGTTCAGGGCGAGCTGCAGATTGAGCGTACCGTGCGCAATCAGCCGGGTCAGCAAGCTGAGCAGTACTTTGATGGATGTGTCGCTATGTGTGCCCCGTTCGATAGTAGGCACAAGATGCGAGAGCCACCGTGCGTGACGCTCGTCAATTTCGAGCGAGGCTTCCAGATAGAGCTGATCGATAAGTCGCACAGCTGCAGGAACGAGCGACGTGTCGCATCGTGACAACACACACTCGACAATGGCACGCTCGATCATCTCGTCACTCGTCGCGTCGGGCTGCACGAACAAGGCGCGGAAGGGGGTCAGCATGTCGGAGCCTTCCACCGGTGTAGAAGCGCTATTCCCTGTTGAGTCGGTACGTAAGACTAGAAGCTGGGCGAAGCGATCCAGCAACGTGCCAACGTTGGGCTGCAATGCTTTGACATGCTGTTGTAACGCGTCGAGTTCGGCGCCTGGATCGAGCGCGGGCGCGACAATGCGGCTGGGAACGTTTTCGATGAGCGTACGAAGGCGCAGCAACGTCGTCGAGGCCATGACGGCCTGGCGATCGTTTCGGACCGAACTGGAATGGTTGAGTTGCTGTCGTACGAGCTGGTTGAGCGTGGCCATGATGTCCATGGACCGCCATACAAGACTGTGCTCGATCACCATGTTGAAGGCGGCGCGCGCCAGACTGTCCGACAGCGGACGCAGCAGCAAGGTGGCCAGAAGCTGGGCCAAGCCTTCAAAGTCATCGGCCATGACAGGCACCGCCGAGACTTGCGAGAGCTGCTCGCCGTTGAGAGATTCGACGCGCGCTGTGACAGCGGGGAGCAACTCGCTTCGAAAGAGTGTGCAGCGAACAAAGCGCGAAGCTGACCACAAGCGCGACAAGGCCTGTTCGGGGTCGTGCAGATCCTCTTGCGGAGGCTGTACACCGGGGTGTGAGACCGTTTGCGCTTGTTCTGCTTCCGCGAAGGCAAACGGCAAGTAGTTCTGGAGCTGGCGCAAAGCGCGACGCTGCGCGGCGTCCTCGTACGTCTCCCTGGTGCGATCTCCGTAAATGGCCTGTCTTCGCTGCTGGTAGACCGAAGCGGGTTGATCGTAGAGCGGCAGTGAGCGCAAAAGGCGCAAGTGCAGAGAATCTCGTGACGCGGGAACCGGCGCGGATGGATCGTGATCGGCGTTTGGCTGCTGTTGTTGCTGATGTGAAGTCTCTGTTGACGAGGTAGTGGTCATGCCTCTGGCAATCAGCCTTTGCAAGTACTTTGTGTAGGAAAAGACGCCTCTTCGGGCAAGTTCCCCTACGAGGACGACAATGGCAGCGACGTCGACCGTTGCTAACAAGGAGGTACGCGTCGCCGAGGCTGCATCGAGCTTGTGATGCAGCGATGTCTCGACATCACCGAGCCACTTTATGATCATCGGCTCGACGTTGATCTTTCGCGTCTTTTTTGCGTGGTGTTCGAGATCAAAGGCTGGCAGCGACACTTGATCGGTTTCTTCACTCGATTCTTCCCACGAAACGCCAAAGCGAATCTTTTCGATCAATGTTGCGGCGAGATACTGACGCACGACACCGCATCGACGATCTGTGCATGCCCAGGTGAGAATGGTGTCGATTCGGGATGACCAGACGGCGTCGTCACGGTCGTGTTTGGCCTGTCGGTGGTGGCTTCTTGTATTCTGCAGAAAGACGCGATCGATGGTCTCCATGTCCAACGAGTCGAGCGCCTTGATGTCGACTTGCTGTTGCAGCGCCGAATCAAGCAGTGGTTGCGATTCTGCGTCAGCACCACGACTCGAGTAGGCCCTGTCGCTATGCAAAAGGAGACGATCGATCCGCGGCTTCACTGTTTGTTCGGCAAACTCGCAAGTGGGATGAGCGCTGCGTGGCAGCGGAGCATCTGCGTTCATCTCGGTCAACAACTGGTCGAGTGTAGCCGAATGCTCCGACCAGAGACGAGGGCTGATCAGCGCGTCGGGACTGTTTTCGCAGACGATGCGGAAAAGAAGCATGAGCTTGGCCCGTAGGTCGCCACCTGCGGCTGGATCGAGGCGTGCATCCAGACTAGGTATCTGAATGAGAAGGGCCGCAAGAAATGGCTTGACGAAGCATCGGCGCTTCAAGAGGAGAACGAGCACTTCTTGGACTAGCTCGATCAGGAAGGGAAGCTGAACCAGGTTAGAGGCAGCAAAGGCATCGACAATCCATCGGATCAGGACGGAACGATCCAGCAAATTCTGGGCGTGGAGATGGCGAGCCAGCGAAAGACTGTAGGACCACTTTGCGACCCATCGATCTTCATCGACTTCGTTCTGCAAGACGGAGCAAACTTCTTTGGCGGCAGGCGCGGGGGACGGCGATGAGGCCGAGTTGAGGATGGAGGGGGTACGGGCCCAATGCGCGGCTGCCACGGAGCGTGAAAGCGATGGTAGTCCAGCACCTGGTGTACGCGGGAAATGGGTCGAAGGAGAGACAGGAGCCGGAGATGCGGTGGCGTTAGAGGAAGATTCGGCGATTTGGACGAGATTGAGCTCGGCGACCTGCTTAGCCATCCAGGTGCACAAATTAGACGTGATCTCGGGGATGATGGTGGCCGCCGATTTGTTACGGAGTGAGGATAGCTCTGCTGCACCTAGAGCGCGAATGAACCACACCGCTCGCGAGATATCGACGCTCTTTCGTGAAGCTGGAGCGGATGCGGAAGCAGCAGGGGTTGCGGCGGTGGAGAGCGAGGGCACACGAGAGTGAAAGTAGTTGTTGGAGGTGGTTGCGGCCGCCGCAGTCGCAGGCAAAGCACCGCCAACCCAGAGCATCTCGAAGAGTTTCTCGCCTCGGAAGCCGTGGGGGACGCTCCTTGAGAGACGGGTGAGGGGCACGCTAGGGTCGGCGAGGTCTTTGACGTAGTTGGCGAGCTTGGCTTCGTTGAGCGTGACACGAGATGGCGCCTTGTACTGACTAGGAGCGACGCTGGCACGGTCGAGCTCTCGTCGCCGTTGCATGACCTCGTCCATCCAGCTGGAAAGGGTGTTGAGAGCGTGTGGCGAAGCAAGTCGAGTATAGATCATCTCGTGTGCGGAAAAGGCCTCGTTGCGGACATACGAACGTGGAGCAAACCCTTTGCGCACCGAGATCTGCGACATGTCGTCCTCGGGTTGACCCGGTTTGGTGGGGAAGAGGTCTGGAACATCGCGACCGGCAGCGGCTGGATGAAGTGGTGGCCTCCATGGTGGTTTCTCCTGTTGGTAGGCCTCGGGGAGCGGTGGTTCGTCCTGCATCGATCGTTTTGCATTGGATGAGGACGACGGCAAGCCTCGGCCGCCGCCACCACTGCCGCGAAGCATCGACGTTTGCAAAGACGTCATGCTATCGATGCTGTGGTGGACGAGTGTAAGCGGGTGCTTGGTGTCGGCAGCATTGTTCTATACATGCACCAATGTAAGTGCCGCCATATATCCAAAATATTACAGCTTCGCGCTTTGTGTTCGAAGCGACAGCGGCAATGGTAATGGAATGCTGAGCCAAGTGATGGAGACCGTCGTCGGCCGCTCCGTCCAGAGATAGAGTAAGAGGAGGAGGCGGAGGCGGAAGCGATGCGGTCAAACGAAAGCAAGAGCAGCTGCCAATCCATGGATTGCCTCCACAGCTGTCACCCACGCTCCGCCGCCGACCCTGTCTGTCTGTGCATTTGACTCGATTCAGGGTTCAACGCGGGATTGCCGCTTAGCCAGAGGCGAGGAGATAGAGGCAGAGACAGAGACCGAGGTAGACGAGCTCATTTATACAGGGAAAAGGGATTTTGTGAGCCAGTTTAGAGTTTGTATCGTGCGGGTTGGTCGCGGTAGCCGTGGATGCACTTCTTCTAAAAAAAGTTGCTTTTCGCTTGATCCATTGCTCGCTCTCTGCTGCTCCCCTTGTCTCCTTCTGCAGGAAGGGCGCGCAATTCCAACTTTTTCAGAGTCACAACTTTGTCGCTCGTTGCTGCTGAGCAGAGACAAGTTGGGAATGTCAATTACATCGGAAGATCCGTTCTGTATTTCGTCCTCACCCACTTTCAACACATCATTATCATCATCATCATCATCATTGGCTCGGTACCTCGCCGACACTTTCCCACGCCTCCCCTGTCTACTAGCATCAGGCATCTTCTTCGCTCTGGTGCAGTCGGATTGCGGCTACGTCAACGACGACGACGATAACGACTCCCCTTCGCCTGTTCCGATCTGTGGCCCTGAAACCGCGAACAGGGCCTTTTCCTCTCTCCCTCTCTCGTCCACTCGCTTTCACTCCGACACTCGCGGCGGCGACAGACCAACAACATCAACTCAGCACCTCTATCCTTGCTCGTAATATCGCTGTAACCATGCCGCCCAAAGACGCCGCCAAGGACGCAGGAGGTCCGATCCAGCTCGAAAACACCGGAAAGCGTGATTTCCTCCAAAAGCTCGAAAAGGAGTCGCAAGACTTTTGGGCGCAGCAGCACGTCTTTGATATCAACGCTCCTACGCAAGAAGATGGTCTCGTCGACATGACACCCGAAGAGGTGCGCGCCAAGTACCCCAAATGGTTCGCTACCATCCCGTACGCCTACATGAATGGTTCGCTCCATCTCGGTCACGCATTCACCCTCTCCAAGGTCGAATTCGCGGCTGGATACGAACGTATGCAGGGAAAGCGTGCCCTCTTTCCATGGGCTTTCCACGTCACCGGTATGCCCATCCGTGCCGCTGCCGACAAGCTCGTTCGCGAGATCGAGCTGTTTGGCGAAGATTTCGCCGGCTACAAAGACCCTGCGGACGAGGTAGAACAAGAGGCTGCTCCTGAACCACCAGCGCCCACTGCCAACACCTCGAGTGCGACCAAGACCAACGTTGCCAAGGCCACCAAGGGTAAGCTTGCCGGCAAGGACACCGGCCTCAAGTACCAGTTCCAGATCATGCTCAACTCCGGTGTGCCCAAGGACGAGATCAAAAAGTTTGCCGACGCAAACTACTGGCTCAGCTATTTCCCTCCCATTGCCAAGGCCGACTGCACCGCTTTCGGTTCGAGAATCGACTGGCGACGTGCCTTCATCACCACCGACGTCAACCCCTACTACGATAGCTTTGTGCGATGGCAGATGAACAAGCTTCACGCCATGAACAAGATCAAGTTCGGCGAGCGCTACACCATCTACTCGCCCAAGGACGGCCAACCATGCATGGACCACGACCGATCCGACGGTGAAGGTGTTGGCCCTCAAGAGTACACCGGTCTCAAGATGGAGCTGGTCCAGTGGGGTGCGCTCGCTGCTCCCGAGCTCGATGCCAAGCTCCAGGGCAAGAAGGTCTACTTTGTTGCTGCTACGCTCCGACCCGAGACCATGTACGGTCAGACCAATTGCTACGTTGGACCCTCTATCGATTATGGCGCCTTCCAGATCAACGACACGGATGTGTACATTTGCACCGAGCGTGCGGCGCGCAACATGGCCTTCCAGGGCATCACCAAGGACCGCGGTCAGGTCAACTCGCTCGCCACCGTCAAGGGATCGCAGCTCATCGGTTCCAAAATCAAGGCTCCCTTTGGTCTCTATCCTGAAGTCTACGTCCTGCCCATGGAAACGGTGCTCGCCACCAAGGGTACCGGTGTCGTCACTTCTGTGCCTTCCGACTCGCCCGATGATTACGCTACACTGATGGATCTGCGCAAAAAGGCTGAATACTTCAAGATCGACCCGCAGTGGGCTGCCTTTGAGCCCATCCCCGTTATCCGCACTCCCGCTTACGGTGACATGACCGCCGAAACGCTCGTCAAGCAGCTCAAGATCCAGAGTGCCAAGGACAAGAACCAGCTTGCTGAAGCCAAGGAGCTCGCCTACAAGGAAGGGTTCTACAATGGCACCATGCTTGTCGGCACCTACAAGGGCGAGCCCGTCCAAGAGGCTAAGAACAAGGTGCGCGACGAGATGATCCAGGCCAACCTCGCTTTCGCTTACGCCGAGCCCGAAGGCAAGGTCATCAGCCGTAGTGCCGACGAGTGTGTGGTCGCTCTCTGCGATCAATGGTACATGGACTATGGAGAGGAGTCATGGAAGGCGCAGGCGAGCAAGCTTATCGCTCAAATGAACACGTTTGGTTCCGAGGTCAGGAACGCCTTTGAGGGTACCATCGATTGGCTCAAGCAGTGGGCCTGTGCTCGTTCGTACGGTCTCGGCTCCAAGCTGCCCTGGGACCCGCAGTACCTCGTCGAGTCGCTCAGTGACTCGACCATCTACATGTCGTACTACACCATCGCTCACCATCTGCAGGGCGGTGTCGCCGACGGCAGCCAGGTTGGCCCCATTGGCATCAAAGCCGAAGAGCTCACCGACGAGATCTGGGATTACATCCTCGGAGATGCCACCTACCCTGCCGACACCACCATTCCCAAGGAGAAGGCCGAGATCCTGCGTCGCGAGTTCCGCTACTTTTACCCGATGGACCTCCGTTCGTCGGGCAAGGATCTGATCCCCAACCACCTGACCTTCTGCGTCTATGTGCACTCGGCGCTCTTCCCCGAACACCACTGGCCCCGCGCGATCCGCGCAAATGGCCACCTGATGCTCAACGGCAAAAAGATGTCCAAATCGACGGGTAACTCGCTCAGTCTTCGCCAGTCGGTCGAGAAATTCGGTGCCGATGCTACGCGTCTCTCGCTCGCCGACGCCGGTGACGGTATCGAGGATGCCAACTTTGAGGAAAAGACGGCCAACGCCAACATTCTGCGTCTACACACGCTCATCGAATGGTGCGGTGAAGTCGTTGCCAACAAGGACAAGCTTCGCTCGGGCGCCAAGGACACGTTCTGGGACAAGTCGTTTGAGAACCAGATCAACAACCTCATTCAACTCACGCAAGAGGCGTACAACAAATCGCTGTACAAGGATGCGACCAAGTTTGGCTTCTACGAGCTGCAGACGGCGCGTGACCTGTACCGCGAGGCGACATCGGATGTGGGGATGCACGTGGATCTGGTGCTGCGTTGGATTCGAACCCAGGCGCTGCTGATCACGCCGATTGCGCCGCACTTTGCCGAGCACGTCTGGCGTAACTTCCTCGGCGAAACGAGCTCGATCCAGACTGCGAGATGGCCTGAACCGTCTGCGCCGGTGGACAACTCGATCACAGAGGCGCTCGCTTACGTTTCGGGCACGGTCAAGACGGTTCGTGACGCCGAGATCCTTCTTACCAAGAAGGCCAAGGGCAAGAACGCGCCCACTACAGTCAAGTACAACGAACGTGCGCCCAAAGAATGCCGCATGTTTGTAGCAAAGCACTTCCCCGCATGGCAGGACAAGTGTGTCTCGGTCGTCCAAGAGCACTACGACGGTTCGACGGGCGCATTTGACGACAAGGCGATCCGCGAGCAACTCGCCAAGGACGGTATGCTCAAGGACAAGAAGGTGATGAACTTTATCGTCACGTTCAAAAAGCGCATCGCTGACTTTGGCGCACAGACGGCGTTTAACCGGCTGCTTCCGTTCAACGAGATCGAAACGCTCAAGGCGGCCAGCGGGTACTTTAAGAAGAGCATGAACTTCCAACAGATCGAAGTGTTTAGCATCGAAGATGACAAGGCGAGGTACGAGGGGATGGAGGGCGTGGATGAAAAGCTGCTCGAGACGGCCGAGCCTGGACAGCCCAGCTTTACGTTTTTCAACATCGAGGCTTGAGGCTTGAGAGCGGCTCGTGGCGCTTGGCGAGGGCGACGTCCATGTGTTGTAGTAGATGAGGGACTCCCTCTTTCGTTATAAAGCGGTGGACGATCGAAATTTGTGTGTAAATTGCATGTTGTGCGTGTGGATGAGTGCGCAGATGGACATGTGATGATTGTGAGCGAATTGTACCGTGCCGAGCTTGGTGTGAGAATCAAAGTCGAACGGTGGTGGCAAATGCTTTCGGCTTCCGCATTCGCACAAGCTCAGTCTCGAAACACATCGCATCACCGACAGCACGTACACACACGCGACCAGGGTCTAGCTAATGTGATTACCATGCTTACTTTTACACCAAGATCTCGACTCGCTATGCAACGCGGCTCTTGTAATGGGAATCCTTCTTAGCAATAAAGTCCAACATGTACTTGAAAGCAGCTGCGACCTCCTCACCCGCGGGAACAATCTGCTTAGGCGGTAACAAGAATCCATATGTACCGCCATCTCTCAACTCGAGACTGAAGCTCCATTTGATCCTTGACCTGTCGGTGCCATCGATGCTGGTGGGACTGGCGTAGCTCCAATCGACGCTATTGCCACCGGCCTCTGCGTAGACGGCGCAGATTTTGCCGACGTTGAATTGACGACCGTGGACACGCTTGAGTGCCGAGATGGCGCCGAGCGAGAGTTCGAGCAGATCCTCCTCGTCAGCTACGGCATCGTCGCACGAGTAACTGAATGGATACATCATGAGTTGACCGTACGAGTGCAGGTCAAAGTAGCCGTGCATGTTGTTGCTCGCATCCGAAAGGTAGCGTGCGATTGCCTGCGTCTCTGCAGCCGAAAAGGCTTCGGTGCCCGGGTACATTTCAGAGCAAGGACTCAGTGCTCCCACCGCCGAAGCTGAAGTGGCGAAAGCGTATCCCCAATTGCGATTCAGATCGACGCCCTTGCAGAAGAGTCCCGAAGGAAACTTGTTGGGCTGGCGATTCTTGCGCCACATGCGGTTCTTGGTCCACGAGTAGACGTAGCCGTCCGGATTGGCGACGGGGATCACAGTGATGGTAAATGTGCGCAGGACGGCGAGCGCCGAGGAGCGCGTCCAGGTTTTGGGCGTCTTGCGACGCTTGCGACCTTTGCGTGAGTTTTTGAACGAGACAGTGGTGTTGGAGGGAGGAGCGCCGAACGCGGCACGCAGGATGTCGGAGGCGAAGAAGAGAGAGGTCGAGGTGGAGATCCATTCGCGAGCGTGCTGGCCACCGGTGATGAGGATGCCGAGCTTTTCTGACGACGTGGAGATTGAGGTGAGGTTCGAAGGTGGATCCGGTTGCGGTTGCGGTTGTTCAGGTGGGGAAGGTGGAGAAGGTGGTGACGGTGGAGGCGGAGGTACTTCCAGCCCAGTACCAATCTTGAGCGCAAGGATCGACCTGCCTTCGTGCGTCTTGCCGATTTCCTCCACTCGCACATGACCGGGATAGCTCTGCTGCAACATGCGCATGTACGCCTCAATCTCTTCCAACGTATGATACTCTCGATGCCAATCCTTGCCGCCCTTAACTTTGGCCTTCTGCTGCCTGACAACCTGCTCGAGATCATCGATCATGACTCTACTCCTCAAACTTCCTTGTCCATCAACAGCCTTGATCAAGCTATGCCAGATCTCGTCTTCACTCGCCAACGCCCGCAACGGATCTTCGTCGTGCTCGTCCTGCACCAGACGCACATCCACACATCCAAACACCTCATCCTCGTCTCCACATGCGCTACCCAGCTTTGCGCCCCACACATCGAGCCTTAAACGTTGCGCGTGATTTAAAAGCTGCCTATGCTCGTATTGATTCGCCGTACTGAATCGGACCACTTTTTGACCCGAGAACGTCGCCGGTTGCGCGGTGGAAGTGGATGCAAATGTCACGTTGGGCAGGTGGAACGGTGCTTGATGCTGTGCCGAGGTCCAAGGTGTGGAGAGGGCGAGGACGAGAGTCCCGGCTGCAGCTAGTGAAAGGCTGCGCATGGTGATGTGGCTGCCCAATCTCTAGTGAATGGTGGTGGAGGGATGATCAAGGCGATGACCAAAAATAGATGCTCCAAAGCATTATCAGTGGTCGTGTGACCGTTGGCATGACCTTCATTCGGCCGATTGCATGCCGAGATAATCGGAAAACGGATGTGGAATCGCTACCAAAAAGAAGAAATGTCGAGCAACCCGAAAAAAAAGGAATAGCAAATTTGACATTTTTGTTTTCTGACAGTCGAGCAACACCAAAGCTTTGTGCCACTCTGTGTGCCACTCCCTCCTCTCATCCTCGTCATCATCACTACATACTCACCTGCCCATTCACAGCTGCTGTTGGAGCAAGGTGCAGCAATGGCAGACGCACAAGTTCTCACACCGGACCAGATCCAACAGCTCCTCGCTGCTCAACAACAACAGGCATCCACCTCGTCTTCTTCTTCCGTCACCACCACTACTCAACCTCCCACCAACAGGCTCAAAACCTCGTTTCGCAAACGTCGATCCTTCGAACCATTCTACACTGGCGGCGCCACGGCCCTAACTCCCGATGGCTTGCTGCTTTTTGCTACCCTCAACGATCAAGTGTCGGTCGTCGAGGTGAGCACCGGCAATGTGGTACAGCACATCAGCGGGGATACCGAGGAAGTGACCGCGCTAACCGTGACACCGTCCGGATCGCATCTCATCGTTGCGAGTCGAAGTCTGGCGCTGCACGTGTATGCGTTGCCAGAATGCAAGCTCGTCAGAAGTTTAGCCAAGAGTCATTTGTCGCAGGTGAATCTCATGTGCGTCGATCCAACGGGCACGTTGGTTGCGACTGGAGGCTCGGATGGTGTAGCCAAAGTGTGGGATTTGGAGCGAGGCTACTGTACCCACGCATTCAAGGGTCACGCCGGCGTGGTGTCAGCGTTGGCGTGGAACATGCCCCCAACTTCCACATCTACCGTCAGCAAGAGGAAATTCAAATCCAAAGGCGACCACAACCCAAGGGTGATGCAATTGCTGACAGGTTCCGTTGACGGCAAAGTGCGCGTATGGGATCTCAACAATCCAGCTGAACTACACAAACCTGTTGCTACGCTCGCAGGCCACGACTCGGTGGTGCGAGGAATTGCCGTCACGCAGGATGGCGCTACCGTCGTTACCGGCTCTCGCGACCGCACACTCGTCGTCTGGCGCCACGCGCCTGCAGGAGGATGGAAGCAGGCCGAAACGCTTTCCGCCAACGAAGGCGTTGAATCAGTCGGCTTTCTTCCCAATCAAAACGTCTTCTGGACAGCCGGCTCCAACGGTACTCTTCGCCTCTGGGACGTGACCACCTCGCACATTATCGCCAAAGAACCTCGATCGTTCAACGAGCAACTTGCACTCTACGCTCACGCACGCTCCAAACGCGCCGCTGCAGCTGACGATGATGAACAAACACGCGCCATCACTGCAGTCCATCTCATCTCGGATCCTGCCGGCTCGCCGTGTTTGGTCTCTGTCCACGCGGATCAGAACATTGTTGTTCGATCCGCCGACGCTTCCACGCCACTTAGGAAAGTTCGACAGTTGATTGGGTTCAATGATGAGATTGTCGACTTGGCATTGGTTTCTTCCACAGTCACGGGGATGACGCCGGAAGAAACTCATTTGGCCGTGGCGACCAACAGCCGCTCGTTGCGAGTGTATACGTTGGGCGCAGGCGATGACGACGACGAGACGACGGTGGAGCTATTGGCGGGGCACAGCGATATCGTGTTGTGCTTGGATCGGTCACCGGACATGCGCTTGCTGGCCTCGGGTGCCAAGGACAAGACGGTGAGGATCTGGGCGCATGTCGCCGCCAATCGACTGTCTCTGATTGGTGGAGAGCAAGAGGATGATGCAGGGACCAAAGTTTCTCGTCGCGCTGCAGTCAGCAACGGCGCTGATGCCGACCAAGGCGAATGGGTGTGCGTTGCAGTCTGCGAAGGCCATGCTGAATCCGTCGGCGCCATCGCCTTTGCCCGCCGTGCCTCTGCTCCTGGCGCCCCGTATGCGCCGTTTATCGTGACCGCATCGCAAGACCGCACCGTCAAAATCTGGGATCTCTCTCCCCTCACCACCCTCCTCTCGTCCACCCAGCCGCTCTCCCAACCGCTTCACCTGAAATCCCTCGTCACGCAACGCGTCCACGAAAAGGACATCAACTGCCTCGACGTCTCGCCCAACAACGCCATGCTTGCTACAGGCTCGCAAGACCGGACGGCTAAAATCTTTTCGCTCGGCTTCCACCCTGCTCCTCCCAAAGGCGGTGCTGCCTCGGCACGTCTCTCGACGCTCGCTACGCTGAAAGGTCACAAACGAGGCATTTGGGCTTGTCGCTTTTCGCCCTCGGATCTGGCGCTTGCCACCGCCTCTGGCGACAAGACCATCCGGCTCTGGTCGCTCACTTCGTTTTCCAGCGTAAAACTGTTCGAGGGGCACACCAACAGTGTGCTCAAATTGGCATTTCTTTCAGCAGGGATGCAGCTCGCCTCGTGCGCTGGCGACGGCCTGCTCAAGCTGTGGAACATCAAGGACGAAGAGTGCGCACTCACACTTGATGCGCACGACGACAAAGTGTGGAGCCTGGTCGTCTCGTCGACTGAGCGCTGGCTGGCTAGTGCTGCCGCTGATGGATCGATTAGGATGTGGCAGGATCGGACCGAGGAGGAAAGCGAGGAAAAACGACAGCAACGCGAGGAGGAAGTCAAGATGGAGCAGCAGTTTGGCAATTTGTTGGTGGAAAAGGATTGGAGGAATGCCATCGGGTTGGCGCTGCAGATGGCGCAGCCGAGAAGGTTGTTGGCGTTGTTTATGCATGTGAGTGCTAGTCGGCCGGAGGGAGGGGAGGGGAAAAGTGGGCACCAGGCGGGGTTGTTGGCGAGCGTGCTGCGTGCAAGCGAGAGTGACGATGATGATGATGATGATGATGAAATGCAGTTGGAACGTGTGGATGACGAGTCGGCGTTGGAAGCTGCTGGAATTCGCAGGCGTCGTCAGCGCGGTACAGCAAAGCAAGTCTCTTCCGCATCCAGCACCGCCGCCTCTGCCACCTCTGCCGACGCCAACTCAATCACTGGCCTCGCTTCGGTCGACCACATCCTCTCAACGCTCCCCTCGCACCATCTCATCCAACTGCTCGTCTACATCCGTGACTGGAACACATCCACGCGCACTGCGCCCATCGCTCAAACCCTCCTGCACGCTATCCTCTCGACCCACACGGCATCTTGGCTCATCTCGACCTTCCACACAGCCACCCAAACGCATCGAACCGCGCTCGCCGAGCGAATCGAACATGAGGAACTTGGCATCATCGCCAAGATGAGCGACAAAGAGAGAGCAAGGCAGAGACGCGTGGAAAAGGAAAGGAATGTGGATCTGGGCACGCTGGTGGAAGGTTTACTGCCGTATACCGAGAGGCACTGGCAGAGGGCGGATCGGGTGATGATCGAGGCCAGCATGTTGGAGTATAGTGTCGAAGCGATGGATACATTGCTTGGGTTTGATGAAGAGGAAGAGTTGGAGGAGGAGCGGGAGCGGGAGGGGGAGGACGAGGAGGAAGCAAAGACGTTTGGCGAGCAATTGGGAGACGATAGCGACGCACAGGACGTAGACATGTCGGATGGCGATTCGTCGTGATTAGCAACCCCCTGCACCATTGTGTAAACTCACCCTCGCCTCTCTCTCTTTCCCCGAATCCACACGCACACCTCTGATTTCACACATCGTATCCCTCACTTGACTTGAGTGACTCGAACCTCAAAAACAAGACTTGGCAACCATCTGACCGCACACACAAGACGAAAGAATTGAAAGTGGCTTTGGCATGTGCTTGCAGTTTGTATTGCTAAGTTATTGCACCGACACCACCTTAACACCCGCCTTGCCCGCCCTGAGCAAACACAGGCTTGCATGCGTACTTGTCTCAACACAATCGTCCTCCTTAACCACCGCATCCGCCTCACCCACCTGACGATTATTAATATACAAACCACCACTGACCAACAACCTCTTAGCCTCTGCTCTGCTTTTCACCAAACCAGCGGCGACAAACAGCTTGGTCACGTCAATACCCACCACTTGATCTCTAGGCAGTTTGGACAACACACCATCGTCTGATGTGATGGCATGTGTGTCAAGCTTTGAAAGTGCTTGTTTGGCCGTGTGGACCGGATCGCTAGTGTGCACTTTTGTATGAGAGAAAAGGATTTCGGCTAATGCCTTGCACTTTTGCATGCTCTGTTTGCCACGGATCAGGTGCGTCATGTGATCGGCTAGCGCTGTCTGGGCGATCCTTTGCTTTTTGTTGGATTCATGCTTGCGCATGAGCGCTTGTACGTCCTGCAGGGAGAGCAGGGTTAAACAGCGCAGATAGCGTTCGACATCGTTGTCGTTGGAGCGAGAGAAAAATTGGTAAAACGTCCAATCGGGCGTCTTGCGTGGTGACAACCAGACGGCGTTTCCTGCCGACTTGCCGAATTTCTCGCCCGACGATGTGGTGAGCAGGGGTAGAGTGAGACCGTAGGCTGGGTCAGTGGTGAGGCGTGAAGCGTGGGTGCGACGCATCAGATCGATTCCTGCTGTGATGTTGCCGAGCTGGTCCGAGCCGCCGATTTGAACTGTGCATGCATGCGTAGTGTGTAGGTGCGAGAAATCGTAAGCTTGCAGCAGCTGGTAGGAGAATTCAGTATACGACATGCCGCCGCTACTACCACTGCTACCACTGCCGCTAGAGCTGTCAGCCGAGACGGGTGAAAGTCGGCTTGCCACAGAATCACGTGCCAGCATCTGCGTGAGCCTAGCATGTCTCCCTACACCTCCCAGAAACTCCAACAGCGAAATGCCTTGAATCCAATCCAAGTTGTTCATCATCCTCACTCCCATTCCGATCTCTCCCTCTACATCTCGCTCGCTTTGCCTCCTCATTTCGCCTGCCTGTCCTCGACCGTCATCGGATTCGCTATACCAATCTTGCACGTTGCCAAAAAAGCCTCTCAACTGCCGCCTGATCTCTTGGACATTGGTCTCCAACACTTCTCTGCTCAACGCATTCCTTTCAGTCGACCTGCCACTCGGATCACCTATGCTTCCCGTCGCTCCGCCAACAAGCACGATGGGTCGGTGGTTGAATCGCGCGAAATGCGCCAGCGTGACCAGAGGCAGAAGATTGCCCACGTGCAGCGAATCCGCCGACGGATCGACGCCCGAGTAAACGGTACGTGGCGCCGAGGCGATGTGCGTGCGCAGAGATCGAGATGTCAGATGTGCGACGAGATTGCGTGCTTCGAGTTCGGATATGAGGTCTGGCTGCGCACTGTTGCTAGGGATGGTGATGGTTGAAGAGCTGGCTGCGGCGGTAGATGATTTTCGGATCGAGCACAAACGTCGGACGAGACGCTGTGAACCAATGCGCATCGAGCGGCGTGTAGCTGGAGCTAGTGATCCAGCAGCTATTGGTATGTCAAGCATCTTGAGCTGCTGCCGCTGCTGGGTGCCCACAACCGGTGCACAACAAAGACGATGGGGTTTTCCAAGAAGAAACGTCCAAAAGCCAAGGAAACCCAGAAAATCGTTATTTACGGTACAAAGCATTTTTGCATCGGATCTCGGATCTTTCTCGCTTCTTTCGGCCTGGCTCTCTCTCTCTCTCGGCCTCAAGACGGGTGACGAGTGTCGATGCTCGATGTTCGAGGCTCTGATTGTTGACAGACACTTCCACACACTTGCAACTTTGCAAAGGAGTGCAATCAAATTTTCAATATGCTTAGGGCAAACTCAAGTCCAACGTCGATGGATCTAACGCCGAATGAAAGATGGTGATTGCGGTTTCATCGAAATTACAGCTCTTCTTCGTAATCGTCTTCGGCGGCAGAACCAGCAGCAGCGCTCTTCGTACTTGCCGCTGGAGCAGTTCTATCCTCCTCCTCCTCCTCTTCCTCCGAATCCATATCTTGACCTTCCAACAAGACGTCAAACATACTTCCTGTGCCCTGTCTCTTGCTGTTTCCCCCTCCCACCTTATTGATCTTTGGCACGCTGTTGAGACCAAACATTCCACCACCCACGCCTTTGCCGTTGCCCTCTTGCGTACCTGCCGAGAGCGCGTGACTCTCATCCAGCTTGTGCTCCTCGAACCTGCCGACGAGTCCGGCACCGGCACGATCGGCGCGCTTCTTGTTCTTTTTCAGCTTGCGACGCGCTGCACCGGTGAGTGGGGCCATTTGGGCGAGTTCAGTGGGGGAAAAGGCGAGCGAGAGTTCAGCAGTGCGTTTCGATGCGGTAGCTGCGGCGGCGGCGGCTTGGTTGGTGAGCTTGTCGGTCCATGTGGGAGGGGAGGGGATGATGGGGTTGGGGGGATCGCCGTGTTCCGAGTCGGAGTCGGTGGAGGCGGCGGCAAGCGGGTCGAGACCGGGAACGCCGCGATGCGCCGAGTCATAGTCATCGTCGTCGGAATCATCGTCTTGGCAATCTGAAAGACGCGATCGTTTGCCTAGAGTGAATCGACGCGATGTATCTCCCTCGCTTGGTTCGGCAACGACAGTCTTGATAGCAGCAGCAACGGGTGCATGATCGTCCTCGATCTCTTGCTCCTCCTCCTCCTCCTCTTCCACGGCGTATCTAGGCGCTGGAGCATCCGGCAAATCGCCTTTAGCCATCCCAGACCCACCAAACACCTCTGCATCCGCCTCGCCCAGCAACGCAGCCAAATCAAACGCCTCACTGAACCCGCTCAAAATCGCCGAGCTTTCCTCCAACTTCTTCTCCACTCGGTTCTCCACTTGGCTCTTTGTCAGCGCATCCGGTTTCGCATCTGTCAAGATGGCTGAACGATGCAGCGCCGGTGGCTGGGTATAGTACTCGATCCGCCCCACATTCCAATCGTGCAATACACTTCTCGCGGTCCCCTCGAGATCGATCTTACCACCGCGCGTCATTCTGCCCCTCTGGACGGCAATCCTCATGAGTAGATCCTGCGCATCGCCCTCCTGAAACCATTCCAAGCCATACACCTGTCGAAGATGCTGTGGGTCGACGCGCGCCATGATCGCCTCCACCGGTGTAAAAGGGTCTTGGACCAGTTCCACTTTGACCACGTTTCTGAGCAGCGCCGACTGACGACGCATGTAGATCTCTTGCGGCGAAAGACCGAGCGCCGCAGCGCCCGAAACGGATTCGTCGCTGAACACGATACCGGGGCAATCGAGCAGACGAACTGATTTGTCGAGCATGACGCTCTGCACCACCTTGGTGTGGCCGGGCGTCGAGGCGACGCTACAGACACGCGCGCGCTTGAGCGAGTTGATCAGCGACGACTTGCCCACATTGGGTGCGCCGAATACGCCTACTGCAATCGAAGTTTTCAGGTTGAGCGAGCGCGAGTAGTTTTTGATGAGCTGTAGCAGAGCGCCGGCGCCAATCGCCTCTGAGCCACCCGTGATGACGTCTGCTCCCGCCGAGCCTGTCAATGACTTGGAGTGCACCGCCGTCGCACCTTGCGAGAGGTTGGTTCGCTGCGATTGGGTTGACGCCTTGAATGCGAGTGTGGGGAAATCGTGCCGCAAGTAGCGTAGCCATGCCTCGACATTGGATTTGGGGACCAGGTCGATCTTGTTGAGAATGAGGACAACCTTTTTGCCGGCTCGAAGCAGCATTCGTTCGGTCTCAAGCGATCTACAACCCAAGGGATCGCGGGCATCGAGCACTTGGAGCAAGACATCGGCGTTGTCGACCACTTTGCGAAGCTCACGCATGTACGCCTTGATCGAGCTATCGCGTCGCCCTGTGAGCGTCGGATCCAGCAGCGAAGCCGGAAGTCCGAAATCGTCGTCTTGGCCTTGGTCATCGGTTTCATGTGGCAGATCGTACGAATTGGAGGTTGCCGCCGCGCCTGCAATCTCGTCTCTCAACCTCGCCGCTGCCGCCGCACTCGCCTCGGCCGCATCCAAGCCGGCATCGTCGGTCTCCATCTCGGCCACACCATTTCGTGTCGCAACTCGAGCTCTTGTTTGCAGAGACGAAGCCTGCTGCTGCTGCATCTGTTGCATCTGTCGTGCTTTGCCTTTGTTGATCAGACTCGCAAACTGATTCTTGTTGAAGACAAAGCCAGCATTGGCCGTCTGTTTGCCGACGGCGTTGGACGAACCAGAGGCATTTTTGGCGTGCGACTGGGTGGCGGAGATCTTGGTCCTTTTGCGCGCTTGGCGGTCTTCCTTTCTCTGTTGTCGACCCATCCTTTGGCTGCCAAGGAGAAGGGGAGATGATTGCTGTACACAGGAGGGAGGGAGAGGAAGAGAGAGGAGGAGAACAACACTTTCTTTCACACACAAAGTTCCGTTCGAAAACGCTTTTGTCACTTTTTCTCACATTTTTGGTGGGTCAACTTCCGAAAAGCAAAAAGAAAAGGTTGATTGGTGTTGATTAGTAAGCAAGAAGAAATCAGGGACAAAAAGATGAATTTGGCTGTTTCAGCGAGTGCGGAGCTGTCCAATCGCAGAGGCACTTTGACAGTCTCTGTGCATACTGTGTGACTCGCATCCGATGCAGTCTCGTGTACGACAGCTTGTCAAATATAGACTTACATTGTCTCTTTCTTTCCACACCATCACTCTTGCTACCAGCCCGTCGCGCCCACACTCGATACAATCCACAACGATGGCGGCCACAGCCTCGTCGTCTTCAGCAGCAGCAGCATACCTCGCCGGGCCTTTCCCCTCGGGTCGAGCGCTCACCGAAAACGATGTCACCCCTTCGGTCCCACCCACCCCCTCAGCTGACACCACTCCCCCCTTCCACCTATACACAGACCTGCCACCTCACCTCATGCAGGCCGACAACACCCCAGACTATCTCCGTCTTATCCTCAACGCCGATGTCTACGATCTGGTCAAACAGACCCCGCTGCAACCAGGTGTCAACCTCTCGTCGAAACTCGGCTGTCAAGTGCTTTTGAAACGCGAGGACCTCCAGCCCGTCTTTTCGTTCAAACTGCGCGGGGCGTTCAATATGATGCGCCAGCTCGATTCCGATCAAAAGTGGAAGGGCGTCATTGCGTGTTCGGCCGGCAATCACGCGCAGGGGGTCGCCATGGCAGGCGCGCACTTGAGCATCCCGTGTACCATTGTCATGCCCAAGGGGACGCCCGAGATCAAGACGGCCAACGTGAAAAGGATGGGTGCCAAAGTGGTGCTATTCGGTCAGGACTTTGATGAGGCCAAAGCCGAGTGTACCAGGCTGTCCAAGGCGTACGGATTGACCGTCATTCCGCCGTTTGACCACCCGCGCGTGATCGCCGGGCAGGGAACGATCGGAGTAGAGATCTGTAGGCAGACCGACATGTCGCAAGTCGACGCCATCTTTTGCTGTGTAGGCGGCGGTGGATTGCTCGCTGGTGTAGCCGCGTATATCAAACGCATCGCTCCCCCGCACGTCAAGGTGATTGGCGTCGAGACGTTTGATGCCGACGCGCTCGCCCAGTCGCTCGAAGCGGGACACCGCGTGCTGCTCAACGAAGTCGGCCTCTTTGCCGACGGTACAGCCGTCCGTATTGTTGGCGAAGAGTGTTTCCGCATCTGCCGAGACACGGTTGACGGCGTTGTCCGCGTCACCAACGACGAGATCTGCGCCGCCATCAAGGACACATTCGAAGACACGCGCTCCATTCCCGAACCCTCGGGCGCGCTCGCCGTCGCAGGCATGAAACGCTACATTGCCGCACACAACCTTCAAGGCTCGGGCAAAAAGTTTGTTGCGCTCGTCTCGGGTGCCAATATGAACTTTGGTCGATTGAGGTTTGTTGCAGAACGCGCAGAGTTGGGCGAGAACAAGGAGGCACTATTGAGTGTCGAGATCCCCGAGGAACCTGGTGCGTTTTTGAAGCTGCATAACCACATTCATCCGAGAATGGTGACCGAGTTTAGTTATCGGTATGGCGATAGTAAAAAGGCGCAGATTTTGCTCTCGTTCATGTTGAATGGCACAAAGGCGCCAGCTGTTGCATCGAATGGCGAAAGTCAGGTTCCCGGTGCAGTGCCCGTACCTGAGACCGTGACTGCATCCGGATCCGCATCCAACTCCCTCTCCTCATCGACCGCTTCTCTCGATCCGACGACGACCAACCAGCTCGCCGACTCGCTTGCCACCTCCTCGTCGCTTTACACGGGCTCTTCCGAACTCGCTTCGATCCTCTCTGCGCTCTCGGCATCGGGTATGACGCCCATCGACCTCTCGGGCGATGAAGTCTCGAAATCCCACCTCCGCTACCTCGTCGGTGGCAAAACCGTCGTCCCCAACGAACGTATTTTCCGCTTTGAATTCCCAGAACGTCCCGGTGCACTTCGCAAATTCCTCGTCGGCATGCAGTCTGGTTGGAACGTCAGCCTCTTTCACTATCGAAACCACGGCGCGGATATGGGCAAAATCTTGCTAGGCATCCAGGCGCCCAAGAACGACGAGAAAGAGTTTCAAAGATTTTTGGACGACTTGGGCTATCAGTATCATGAAGAGACCAACAATCCTGTATTGAGGAGGTATTTGGGCTCCAATTAGACCAGGCGATGCGAGCGTCAATGCTCGTTCAAGACGAAAGCAACATGCACACGCCAAGCTCAAACTTCCCCTGTACAGTAGACCAGCACTAGATCTCTCTCACTTACCGCAACATCACCCTCTTCCACACCTTGCCCACTCGCACAACGCACGAATCATCACACATGCATCCGCATTAAAGCACAAAACGCTTTCGATTCCATTTTCGATTCAACCAAAGACGTCTGTCACTTTGAGACAGCTCGCATCAATTGAGACTCTGATAGCTCACCATGGCCTTGAACTTATCGCTAGACTTGATCAACTCCTTGTACCCGCCCTGCGCTTCGAGCTGGCCACCTTCGAACAAAAAGATGCGATCTGCATCTTTGATGGTGCGCATCCGATGTGCGATGGCCAGGATAGTGCATTCTCCCTTTTCCCTGATGCTTGCCAGGGTTTGTTGGAACGCTTGTTCCGACTGGCTGTCGAGCGCGCTAGTGCTTTCGTCTAGTAGCAAAAGGCGAGGCTTGCGGATGAGCGCACGCGCGATCGACAGCCGTTGTTTCTGCCCACCGCTCAGCTGCGATGACGAGATCAACGTGTCGTAGCCCTTTTTGAAACGCAGGATGGTTTCGTGGATTCCGGCCGCTTGGCAGGCTTCGATAATGATAGAGTCAGGGATGTCTTGCCACGACTTGTCTTCGGTATAGGGTGCGAGCAGCGCTTCGTCTGCCTCGCGTGCTTCCTGTTCCAGCGCAGTCAGATTTCGGTTTCGACGACCGCGACCACGACGACGATGAGGTGATGGCTGAACTGCGCTCGATGGTGGGAACAGATCCGGTCGCAAGCCGAGCAGGACATTGAACCTTACAGTGCCGTAAAAAATGACCGGTTCCTGCGGCACAATCGCAATGTCGCGGCGCAGCACTTGGTCCGGCGTACGATCCGTGCGCAGACCATCAACCGTGACACTGCCCGAGTCCGGAGTGTAAAAGTTCTCGATCAACGACATGGCCGTTGTCTTGCCCGACCCGGACTGTCCCACAAAGGCGGCAAAGCATCCACCAGGGATCGTGAGCGAAACATTCTTGAGCGCCGGCTCGTCTCGCGTCGCATAGGTGAACGAGACCTTGTCAAACGTGATTGTCGACGGACCCGATTTCTCCACCGCTGCATCTGCCGACCCCTCACCCCCCGCCGTCTCGACATCTTCCACCTTCGGTGCTTTATGCAGCTTCTTCCCGTCCTTCTTCTCCCCCCTCTCCTCCTTTAGCAGCCTCTTCCTCTCCACCTCGCGTGGCCTCTGATCCATCAATCTGAAAAAGTTGGCCGCCGACACATGCGCCTTACTAAAGTCCGGTGCAAACGCCAACAACTGGCCGCTCGCCTGCGCCGAAAACAACAGCGCCGGCAAAACAATAAAGAAGGCCGTCTGCGAATACCTGCCCTCAGCAATATTTTGGCTGCCCCACCAGTACGCAAAAGCATAGATAAAGTAGCTGATGCTCAATGCGAGCGCCAAAAACACATTGCCAAAGAGGAAATGGCGCATGCTTTCGCGGTACGGACGCTCGAGCGACCGTTCGAACTTGCGCATCACGTCCTCCTCGCGTCCTAAGCTGGCAACCGTCTTAATGCATTGCACGGCTTCGATGGCGAGCGAGTTGGATTTGATATAGGCGGTTTCATGGCGCTTTTGGAAGTCGGCGAGCACCTTGAGGCGTTGGTAGCCGGCAGCGAGGATGATGGGCACCAGCGCAAGGATGACGATAGCAATACGCCAAGCGATGGCGAGCGAGACCGAAATACCAGCGATGAGATTGACCAAGATGCAGAAAATGGTTCCAATGACTGTTCCCGTAACACCACCGAGATTGTTAGCGTCGTTGGAGAGCGAGGCGATCATCGACGCCGGGTTCTTGTCTTGCGCCTCGTACCACGTCAAGCGTTGGTCCATCATCGTATCAAACGAAACGCGGCGCAGCCTGAAGAGCAATCGTTCAGCGACAAGCCCCCATACAAGACCGTTGATCGAGTAGGCAAACAGCTGGATCAGCGCCAGGATGAAAAAGTACAATCCGAACTGTCGACCCGAGGCGCGAACACCGTCTGCACCTCGACACTGCGGGTTGAGTGCTTCAATCACGTGGCCGAACAGCACCGCTTCGCCCGAATACGAGCCACCCATGATGGTGCTGGTGAACAGTCCGAGCAGGATGTAGTGCCATTCGCGGCGAAGCATCCAGAGAACGCGTTTGAAGATCACGCGCGGAGGATAGCGACCGGCGACTTTTTCGAGTTGAGCTTCCGTAGCTTGCTTTTCCGTCTGCTCGTGGTCGTTGTTGTCATTGTCGTCGTCGTCGCCCTCGGTCGGCTGAGCGCCAGTCTTGCCATCGGAAGCCTCTTCGCTACTGTTTCGATTCAGAGTTGATTGATTCGAGTCGCGAGAAGGCGAACCAGAGTCGTCGGTGGCAGCTGCACCCTCGGTCTCGTCTCCTTCGGCAACATCGTCCATCTTGCGTCGACCTCGTCTCCCCTCTGACGCACCTTGCCTATCGTTTTGCTCCTTCTCTTCTCGCTCCTCGTCCACCTCTTCCTCCTCGTCACCGCTCGTCGCCTCATCCTCCCCATCCTCTCCCGCACCCGTATCCTGTGCAGCTGCTAGCTTATAGTAATACTCCCTCTTGGCCAGCAGCTCCTTATGCGTCCCCCGCTCCAACACCCTACCCGCACCCATCACCACAATCTGATCATAGTTTCGAATCGTCGCCAATCGATGTGCGATCGCAATCGTCGTCACACCTTCCGAGATGCTATCCAACGCCTTTGCCACCGCATGTTCCGAGTGCGAATCCAATGCTGCCGTTGCCTCGTCCAGGATCAACAATTTCGGCTGCTTGACAATCGCCCTAGCGATGGAAATACGCTGCTTCTGCCCGCCGCTGAGCTTGCCACCGGCTTCGCCGACCTGAGTGTCGTAGCCGTGGGGCAGACGCTCGATGAACGAGTGGGCGCCGGCTAGCTTGGCTGCGTGGGTGCAGAGCGACTGGATCTCGTCGAGCTGTTCCAGCTGTTCCGGTGTGGTGAGCACCTCGTGCAGCTCTGTGCCAGTCTTCTCCTGGCCCACTTGCGAATAGGCTAGCACGGTAGCGTGCAGATGTGCATGTGCAGGTGAGCCGACCAGGCCATGTGCGATCGATTGCATGATCGAGCAGTCGAACAGCACCGGTTCCTGCCCAACGACGCCGATCTGAGACCGCAGCCAGCGCACATTGTAGTCGCGCAAATCCGTGCCATTGAGCGTCACTTTACCCGCAGTAGGGTCGTAAAAACGCTGCAGAAGCGACGCCACGGTCGACTTGCCTGATCCTGAAAGACCCACAAGAGCGACACGGTGACCGGCGGGGACAGAGATGCTGAGCCCATCAAGCGCTTTCTCGTCAGGTCGAGCTGGATACGTGAATTCGACATCGGACAGCTCGACGGCGATCTCGTTGACATCACCCGGTTGCGGAGTGATGCCCTGCTTGGTATCTGTGCCGTCGATGGGCGAGGTCTTCTCGATCGTCTCGCGCAGTGCCTGACCCGCACCACTGGCCGCCGAAAAGGTCTGCAAATAAGGCGCAATCTGGCCTACAATGAAGGATGCATCCAACAACAAAAAGATGACCGTATACACCGACCCAACCGTACTCGGGTTGCCCGAGGCAGCAATCAAGTTTGAACCCGAGAAGAACGCCAACGCATTCGCCGAGTAGCCCACAAAGAACAAGCTGCCCAACACACAGGCTGCCGCCAGCGCCTTGAGCGTACCTTGCTTCCGTGCCAGCTCCAGATGGCTCTGGTAGATATTGGACAATCTCGGCTGCGATCCAAACGCCTGCACCACAGGCAAATTGTTCAACGCTTCCGCAGCCAAGCTCGAAGCGTGCGACAGATGTGTCGACGTATTCTTCTGTGCCGTCGCCACAAACTTGGACCCTAGCACACTGACAAGCGCAAAGGCTGGCAACAATGACACCAACTGTCCCGCGAGCTTGGGCAACTTGATGAAAGCTACAATGTAACTCGTGACAAAGTAGGAAAGACTCGAGATGAGGATGCCCATTTTTTCGCTCGTGCCGTTCTGGATAGTCAGCAGATCAGCTGAGAGACGCGTGCCGACTTCACCTGGTTGGAGCGTGTCAAAGAAGGCCATGTCTTGACGCAGAACGGAGCGAAGGTAGCGTTGACGCATATTGCGGACGAGACGCTCTCCGAGATTGGACCAGCAAGTGGTGTAGGTCCAGATGAGAAAGAAGTTGACTGCGGCGATGATGGCGATCTTTTCGACCTTGTCGTCGACAGAAGACAAGAAAGCGCCAGTGTTGGAAGGGCGCCCGCTGCCAGTATTGCATCCGGTCGAGTTGAAGCCGTCGATGAGTTGTCCGAACAGGATACCAATGAGGGGAAGCGGAACACCGGAGCCGATGGCAGCAATGGTGCCAATGACGAGGAGCGTGATATCGGTGCGATCGGCTGCCTTATAGAGGGCAAAGTAATTGGACGAAAGACGAATGTTAGCGATCGCAGACTTGGTGCGCTCTTTGAAGGATTGCTTTGGTTTGGCTTCTTTGCCTTTGCCTTCTTCGTCATCACCGTCATCATGGCCGTCGTCGCAACCGTCCGGAATGCTTTGGTCGCGGCTCCTTCGTCCTTCGGTAGAGGCTCGCTGCGTCCGAGCGTCCGGCTCATCTGCCGCAAATCCCTGCGTCTGCAGATGTGTGCTGGGTAGATCGGCAGCGTCGACCGACTGACTCGATGGTATCCTCGGTCTGCCGCCTGATACCGGCACCGCCCCAACTGCAGCTCCGACCGCTTGGCCCACATGCTTCGACCGTCGGACCGCATCCGAACCCGCTGTCACGGTCAACGACCGTCTGGCCATCCGAGGCGAATCCCATGGCTGTACCGTATTGACAAATTCACCGTCCGCCGATGTGCCAACTTCAGCCAAGGCCTGGTTCCCAGTGGGAACCAAAACACCCGGATGCGGGAAGCTCGTTCCTGGAATCCCTGTATCGGCAAAAGCGCTCAGATTCGCTCTCTGGGACTGACTCGCTGAGTCGTCGGTCCGGCTGTTGGTGCGCGGACGTCCTTGAGCCGATCCTGGACGACGGTAGTGCTGATTATCCCACGGCTGAGGACTGCGCATGTTGAGCACCGTATTGCGCAGTGGTGGGGGACCCGGGTGTGCATGTCGCGGACGAACCATGTATCGACCATTGCCGAAGCTGCTGTAGGTGGCGCCGTCGGCTGAATTGGATCGCTTCCTCGTTGTTTGGATCTTCTTGCCTTCAGCACTGGACAGCGGCTCTACGCTTGGTCGAGACGTACCACGGTCGTCATGCACGGTAGCAGCAGAGGAGGTTGAGGAGCGTGCAGTCGAAGAAGACGAAGGAGCGTTCGCCATCTCTGCCGCCAGTTCCGGCTGGTTATTACTCGGACTCATATTGAGAGGGGTTTGGCCCGGAGGAGATGGTGATCGGTGTTCCCTGTCAACAAGCGCTTCCCATTCGAGACGGTGAAAGTAATCTTGATGGTCGTCGAAAGAATAGCGCGCAGTAGGGGTGCGAGGGTTCTTGCCGAGCTGGGAGAGGAAGCTGGCCGAGAGAGAGGAGGGGTGTTCTTCTTCTTCTTGCGTGCTGCTGTGATCTGATGAGGCGTCTATTTGTTCTGTTGCCGGATCCTCGTCTGTAGAAGGGTGGTCCCACGGGGCTGTGTGTGCCGTGGTAGTCTTTGTACCGTTACCACTGTATTGGATCTGATGAACAATTCTGGATGTGGCAGCCTGCTGCTTGTGTGGGATAGTAGTGGGAGCAGCAAGTTCGGAGCGATGAGGATGGGAGTCATCCGGCGAAGTCGATGTCGATGTAAGAGAAGTCGGCGCGTAAGATGTATTTGCACTAGCCGAGCCTGCTCGTCGGCCGTCACGTAAGGAAGACGGTGCAGCGGAGTTAGACGGAGAAGTGGAAGGAACGGGCTGCGACTGCGACGATGCTGTAGCATCGTCGATGGTGGAAGCGGAATCTGACAAGCGGTCGACAAACGAAGGTCCAGTGTCATTGCGATTCATGCAGGGTCCGCCTCGTTCAGAACTTTGTGTCTCTGACGTTGAGCCTACAGCAAAGTCTCGAGCAACCACAGCGGCGTCAGGGTTTACCGACGCGGCAGAGGGTTCTAGGTGACGTGCATCGTCACGACGTTTCTCGGCATGCGATGTAGCATCGCCGCTATTAGCGTCATTTTGACGATGGATTCGGGCCGAAGACGAAGAAGGAGGGCGAGATCGCGCTTGATTTGGCCCCCCGCGGTCCTGGTGGTCGCCGAAGCTACCGCCGGTGTTGTCGATGTGATGTGGAGTCGAACCTGTGTTGGACGTCATCGCTGATGCGCGCTTAGCAAAAACCGGAGTCTTGCACAAATTCTCCGATTTTGGCGAGAGGAGAGAGGGATTTCCGGCTATGCAAGGGCCAATCTCGGACGGATCGAGGTCGATCGATCGGGCTACAACTTAGGTCTCCGTCGAGTAGCCCTTGCTCCTTGCTACAACCTTGATGGGGTGAGAGCAACAATCTTTGGAGGATGCTTTAGACAGGGCGCAAAGATGGAGGAAAGAATAGCGAGCGTCAGTTGATCCTGTCCACGAGAGCACTTCTTTGAACTTGCTATCGCGAGCCGGCTGCCATTGTCCTTGTTGCCATTGCTCCTGCTTCGGGCTGATGTATCTATCAGCCGAGTCCAAGCAGCGACGGACAATTGGCAGTGTGAGGAGATCAGTCCTTCGGAGAACTGTGGGTGACCAGAACCGCACCGGGTGATTCCTATTGAGGCTGCAGACGGCGCTAGACCGTGACGCAACGTCAGAAGAGGACACATCGACCCCATTCGCATCTCGGCCCATCACGTGCCTGGATCTGCCGGCTTTCTTGCCCTGCGACACGCTGTGCGCTCCGTCGTTTGACAAGGACCACTTACCAATGATATCTTGGGTTCCAGGGGCAAAGGCCAGAGCGATGCAGGATGAGAAAGCGCCTGTTCCGGCCAAGCCTGATCACGGTATGGTCGAAGCTATCCGTCAGCCAACGTGATGTGAACGAGTCTTGATGATGTAGAAATGTGCCACTGGTCGCGCGTAGTAGCGTTCTAGAGCGTCTTGTGTAGCACCTTCCAATCCAGGTGGTCGTTGAGATCAATTCTTGTCGACGAACCTCGGTCAAAGAACAAGAAAGGCAAATGTTCAGCAATGAAAGAAGGGATGATCAGAGTCGACGGATGGAAGATGGTCTGCTTCATATGGACCAACACACGCGCCCACCCGGACGCAGACCCGAAAAGAAGAGCCCACACACTCGGAGGAGCACCCGAAGCCCCAGCGACTGCTCCCGGAAGAGCCGACAGCCACTCTGATCAACATGTCACGCCTCGCATCATTCCTCACAATGCGGTCTGCAACTTTCAAGCACACGCCGAGTGGAAAAGAGCTTCAAGCTAGTGTATACTTAGACTATTGGCGGCCAAGCTCGGCTAAGACGGCTGGTGCAGCAAAGTTTTTTTTATCAGATCACAATGCGTGTCTCTGCGCATCAACGAGCCAAGACAATGCTAGCTGGGCTGGCTTTCAACTCTGTTTGGCATTCTTCGGCGCAGGTAATGAGCGCTGGAACGTTCTTGCGTAGACACGAGAGAAAGAGAGTGTGGTGCTTGCCGAGCTTTGCAGGTGTCCGCAAATCTTCGTTCGACGCTCGAGGTGCAAAAGAATTGCAAGACAAAAGCGTTTGATCCCCTTCCCCTCTTGGTCGCTCAAGCTCTATTCGTTCAAAGCGACGGAGCACAGCATCAGGCCCTCTCTCCGTTCAGAAAAGCAACCAACCAGGGTTAACCACGCTCTCACACGTCGGAATCGCCTGATCCGCCCCGAAAACCGTGCGGACACTGCAGCCAGCTTCACACACGAACAACATGCGCCGACTCTGTGCTTTTGCAGATGACGTCTCCAGTCCGCACCGCGCCCGACACAAGGTGCGGCACAAACCCTCAACTCGCTAAAGAAAGCTTCTCAAGAACAAATTTTTCCTTGTCTCTCTCGTCTAACTTTGTTTTCTCTTGGCGCCCTCCAAAAATGTCAACCTCTTCTTCTTTTCTCTCTCTCTCTCTCTCTCTCTCTCTCTCTCTCTCGTCTTCTTTCTCCCCCTCTCGTTTAGGACGCAGGCTTCTTCTGCAAATTGAAGTATCTGATTTACCGCGTAATTTGTTTTATCAGATCATCGAACGGACTTTGAAAATTTTTCTTCTTGATCTGTGCGCTTCCACACGGACGGTCTTGACCGAGCTTTTCTCACCCGAAAGCTTGCTTAGTGGTCACAAGCAAGCAAGCTGTGACACACGCTGTTTCCGCTCTGCATGACTGCTGCAAGCTGATTGGCTTTATCAGATTATTCCGCCGATGCCAAGAATGAACCAAATCTGATCAGACAATGCTGTTGAGAGCATACACGGCAACCACCACGGTTCAGGTGATGCGTGCTTCTCTGCGTCGCCGTCCCACCGCGGCAGCATCGCTCGGACTAGGTTTCGCACCTCGACCCGACTCAAACGAGGTATCGCCCTCGCTCTCACGATGCCGCCTCTCCTTCCCAGAAAGGCCGTCGTGCTTGTTCTTGCCGCGAGCCACCTTGACTGGCTGCGCTGACGCCTCTGCGTCGTGCAAATCCTGCTCCTCGCCCTTTCCCCTCAAATCCCCTCTTGCCGCTGTTTTTGTTCTTTCCTCTATCGCCGTGGATTGTGATGCGTCGGCCGCTGCAGCGTCGTCGAAATCAAACGCTCGTAGCGCTAGGGACAGTCGATGGTCCTCACTCGCTCCTCCACCGCGTGCAAGCAGACGGAGCCAATCATCGCCCACTTCGGATTTCAGCGCTTCGATGCGCCGGCGCAAGGCGTCTGCGTTGCTTCCTCCACCACTTGCACTTGCAGCCATTGCAGTGTGTCGCTGTGAAGAACGCCCGACCGATTCCCAAGTGAGCTTGGCATTGTCCCGAGGTTCTTCAGCATCACCGATCAAAGGCGACGATCCGACCGTTTGCTGTGTCGCAATCTCCTTGCCTTTGTCCGCATTCGCCAAACGACTCTGAGCGCGATGTCGTACGTTTTTTACCACAGTGGTGCTGGTGGTAGCGACATCCTTTGCCTGCTGTGCTTCGTGTTCCTCAGCCCCTTTCGTCTTTCCTTTGTCGGCTGATCCATTTTCATCCAGGCTATTCCCGCCCGAGCCTCCGCCCGAAAACATCACACTCGCATTTGGGACTCTCTCGGCCACCCTCTGCCGCTCGAAAAACCCAGCTGGCTCGCCATCCAGCACTACCACCCTGCCCTCCAATGCAAACTCGGCAAAGCAGTCTACTCTGTAATCCACCAGCTCTTCCACCAACGGATTATCCTTCACCCAGACCTCTTTGATCTCTTTGAGTGGGGCAAGCCTTCCCACTTCGCCAGCCTCGTAGATTGCATTGCTGCGCAGATCGATTCGCTGCAGCGTAAAGAGTCGCTCCAAGCCGCACAGGCTTTCCAGACGATTTTTGGCTAGGTTGAGGACGCGAATAGCCGGCAAAGCGTCGTAGATGCCGAGCACAGACTCTATCATGTTGTCCGAGATGTTGAGCGATGCAAGCACGGGCAAGTGCGAGAGGGCAGGCGGCACTGCATTGAGAAGATTTGACGAGATGTCCAGATGCGTTAGTCCGGTGAGACAGAGCAGAGGTTCAACGGGGATAAAGGTAAGGTTGTTCGAGGACAAGTTGAGATAGCGGAGAAAGTGCCAAGCAAGCGCTGGGAGATCAGGAGGCAAGGTCGGCATGACTTCCTGAGCAGGTACGGCGGCTGTGTGGTCGCCGGACGTCGAGATCTCCACGGATGGCTCGACCGAAGCATCTGTTACGTCGTCCTCGATATCTGTGTTGGAGGCAGAAAGATCTTGGCCGGTCTCTCCAGACGGCGCGGCTCTTCGAAGTCGCCGGTGATCCACCTTTTCGCCGCGTCTTCTCTTGGTGTCGATTACTACGAGATCCACCAAGAAGTCTGCCAGATCCTCGATATTGCTCTTCTTGCATGTCAAGCTACGCAGCTGGATGCAGACTCTATCCCAGCCTATCAATGTCCGCGGATCCACATCGTCCAGTTCGAGCATCTGCAGGTTCTTGAACACATCCAGCGGAACTGCCGACTGACCGGGACAATCTTCGAAATCTTGGATGAGTTTGCGTACGGGAATCGGCCCCAGTCGTAAGCTTGGAATCTTTGTAAAGCACGAGTAGATGTACTTGACATCTTTGGACGGGTCTGGCTTGGTGTTTGTGCCAAACCAGGAGATGGACGAGCTGAGAGAGGAAGAGACGATGCTCATACGGCTGCGCATGGAGCTCATGGACATGGTGTCGTCACGATCCTTATCGGCAGCGGTGGCTGTTACGAAAGAGAAATACGAGGTAGGGCGTGCTGCGACGGGAATCTTGGTGTCGAGAGAGCCCGCGGCGAGGCCGAGCTCTTCGAATCGGATGAGGAGATAGAAGAGGTTGTGTGGGTTCTGGCGTAAGAGCATGGGTCGAGCGGCCAGGGTTGATGTGGAAAGAGCGGCGCCATTGACGGACGATCCGGCCGTTCCGAGACTGACAACATTCCAGAACGTTGATGACAACGTCGAGGCAGAAGTCTCACGTCCTTGTTTCGTAGCATTGCGCTTAGCTGCAGCTGTGGAAGCGGCAACGTCGCCTAGCTTGGCCTCGTGGACGCGTAGCCACCTGGCATACTCGCCGATCCATCGGTCGCCAGGTATCGAGTCCATCGCGTTGGAGCGTGTGATGACCTCGTATGCGTTTGATGGCGGGCGTAGATGGCAGAGCTGTGAGCACCGCTTACTTCCCCGCCGAGACCTGCAGAATCGGACCAGGGAGGCAATCAGTGGGCTCCAATCGGAGCTATCATTGTGAGACCATGTGGCTTGGATGATCGGCGGATCGTTCTTCTCGTCTGCTACAGTAGCGAGACTGTGCTGTGATTGCTGTTGCACTCGCCGCTGAAGTGTAGCAGCGGTGTTTTGATATCTGTGGTGAAGGTGATTGTGCTGAGCAGCAGAGGGTCCAAGACCGAGACACCGTGCAATTCAGTCACCAGCGCGACTCGGGCCGTGCTTTGGCCGGATTGGCGATACAGCACTGAATGCAGGTCCAGGGTCTCGCTCCTCTGAAGATAAATCATGTAATCGGGGTTGTCATGGTCATCGAAATCGGCAGATTTTCTGGAAAAGGCACTTTCTTCCTGACATGATCCAAGAAGAAGAAGAAGAAGTGAGAGCGTGCATGAAATGCTTTCCTCGACCATCCATCATTCGATTATTCTCCTCCGTCCGTGGAAATGCTGTCGACATCGCTCGCCGCGCGCAGCTTGCGCCTGGCCGCCAGGTCTTGCGCCTCAAACACCTTTGCACGATGCTTCTCTCAGTCTTCCGCCATCGCTACACCCGCCAAACCCTCCATCAAGGCCATCGCTGAGCTACGCAAGCTCATGCCGGGCACCTCGATGCTCAAAGCCAAAGAAGCTCTTCTCGCATCCCGTTCACCTTCCGACCCTGACCTAGACTCGATTCCATCTGCGCTCGAATGGCTGGAAGCGGACCGCAAGAAATCCGGAGCCAAGAAAGCTGACAAGGTCGCCTCTCGAGCAGCTCGTGAGGGCGTTGTTGCCGTCACGATCCTCTCGGACGGTCTTCCCAGCCCCATCGAGCTAAAAGGAGAGCTCAAGAATGAGGCAAAAGATGCAGGTATCGGTGCAACAAGCGCTGCGGCTGGCGCCATCGTCGAGGTCAACTGCGAGACGGATTTCGTTGCCAAGAACGAGGTCTTTGCTCAGCTGGTCAAGGACGTCGTTCACACGGTGGCGCTGTTCCCCGGTCTCACCACGGAGCAGAGCAGCAATGGATTCGTAGAAATCTCGGTAGAGCAGCTGTTGGCATTCCCCCTGCTTCCAAGCTCTCCAGAAGCCGTCGGATCGAGCGTAGCACCCAAAACCGTGGGCTCGGCCATCATCGATGTCGTCTCGAGACTCGGAGAGAAGATCTCGATCACTCGAGCTGCAGCCATCGTTCCGCCCAGCGTTCCAGCACCGGATGCCGCGAGAAGGTCAGAGCGCGGATTAGCGAGGGGCGGCTCCATCGTTCAACTCGCCAGCGCTTTTGCGCATGGCGGGTCCGCTGGATTTGCTGCAAAAGATGCGTCCAAGCCGGGATACGTCCTGACCAGCGGTAAAGTGGCTTCGCTCGTCATGACCCGTCTTGCGAGTCAGCATCTGCCAGCAGCTCTGGAGAGTGGATCGATTCAAACCAACATCCGTGCCCTGACACGAAGTCTGGCGAGACAGGTGGCCGGTCTCGAAACCAAGTCGATCGACGCCGCTCCATCCGCCACCGAGGGCGAAGTCAGCAGCGTGCTGTACGAACAGCCCTTCATGATGCTTCTCCCCGCCGCCGCTCCTAGCTCGGGAAGCAACGCCCGACCCGTTCGGGAAGTTCTGTCCGCTTGGGCAAGCCATAACAACCTCAGCAGCGACAGCGGCAACGTAGTCGAAGTCGTCGACATGCAACGATGGGAGCTCGGAGAGACAGCCGCACCGCGAGAAGACACCGGACCAGGATTCGCCGATGAGGTACGCAGGGCTGCTGGTCTGGCCTGAACAGAATTCTATTTCCTCTTTTCACCCTCTCGGCTTCTTTTCCTCGAGCAGTGTGATGTGTGATTATGATTGTGTCGACTTGCAGGATCCTCACAACAAGTCACGCGGACTGTATATACAATTGAACTCCCTGAGCGCCGCAAACCTGCGTACCGTCCGGCCCGACTCGTTGGATGGATACGAATAGATGGCCAACACCTGCTCGGCGTCCGTGCCGTATTCGTGTGGATGGAGCAGGCGATTGTAGAAACGTCGCACCGCTTTGATGCTCAACCTTTCTGCGTTGTAGAGCGCCTTGGCATCGACGCCCGGAAGCAGCAGCTCGGCAGATCGTCCGTGAACCAGCATGGGTATTGTTGTCTTTGTGATGCCGGCTTCGTTTCCCGTAGCTTGGGTCTTGAGTTGATGTTTGCGCGCCACAAATTCGGAATCCACCTCTTCGAGCATGAACGCAAAACGGAAGCAGTGCATGAGCGATTCTCCCTCTTCGTCCCCGCACTTGATGCAGAAGCGTTGATCAAACGGTAGCAGCCGCTTGCACGCCTTGCACTCGAGACGCGCCCACTGCTCCACCTTGGCTGGGTTGGTGGAGATGATGCGCGCTCTCACCTTGTATTTGCCAGGACACAGCGAGGTGGTGGACAATTCGGCCAGCGAGGTAAGTGGGATCGAAGGAGGTGCATTGCATCGAATGAACGGCCTGCGCTCCTCCAGAACCATGGAGCTCGGCGGTCCCATGAGCAAGTCGGGCTTGACGTCGGGCGTCTCGATCTTGGATAGATCATCGGCGGATCGGTTGACATTGAAGGTGCTGTCATGCAGTGGAGCTGACGATGCCACGTTGCCCGTGTTGAAAGGCATTGCCCCCTGCACTGCACGTTTCTGCCTCTGAGCGGGAGTGGGAAATGGTGGCTGCGTCAGCGATGCCTGACTCGCTTGCATCAACGTAGCGCCTCGAGGAGGCGTTCCATTTACGTTGGTCGCCGTTGTCGTGCTTGTTGCGGCGTCATTAGCTGTCCCATGCGATACTGTGGAGATTCCAATTGCGTTTGCCGTGGTGGTCACCGGAGCGGTGCCTTGACTTGCAACGAAGATATTGCTGGCAGACGGCGGCGGGTTGGCCACTGCTTGGGGATCCGCACTCGGTGCTTGCTCGCTTGGCTGTTTGTGCTGGCCGACAATCTGTGGGGGATGCGAGGGCCGTGAAGGCTGCGAAGACTGGGCGTGATCGCGCTCAATGCGATCGGCGATAGCCTCCTCCTCGGCCGTCATGAGCGTGTCCAAGAAACGGGCGCGTCGTTGCTCGAGGACGATGCGCGCTTCATCGGTTGGCTTGAGCGTTCGGATCTTGATGCCGCTGTCAGTGCTGCTGCCCAGACCACCGGTGAGAAGTCCGCGCGGATTGAGTTTGGGTCGGACGTTCTGGATGCGAATGATATCGCCTGTCTGAAGGCCTTCCGCAATGGTAGCATGGCTGTCCCAAAGACTGATCTGGAAGACGTGGCCCCAACCGTCGGTGTCGTCAGGGTAGGGGATGGAGCTCTCTACACGAAGGTATTTGTCGTTTCCGCGATAAAAGAGCGTGTGGTTTGTGTAGTCGGTGACGTAGAGGTCGGGAGCGAGCGTGTGGGTGTAGACCTTGAGGACCTCGACGACAGTGTCGAAGAACGTGTTCTCGCCTACCTCGCGCAGCTTGAGTGTGGGCCGCGATGATCTGGTCATGATGTTGGCGTCGACACCTTGCAGCTCGGAGTACCAGTTGGCCATGTCGCGGAAATGCTCCATCTCGTCCGCACTGCATTCTGGAGGGGTGTGCGATGCGAGCGGAAAGTTGGACGAAGCACGAACATCGCCCGAAACGGGATCGTAGGTGGCCCAGCTCCACTGAGCAGCCGACTTGCCCACGGCTTGGGGTTTGCTCGAGAACATTTGGATTTGAACGCTGCGAACAGCAACAATGTGGCCTGGAGAGATGTTTTGCGGGATGCGCTCGGCTTGCTGTGCAAAGAGCATGACGGTCATGGATCGAGCGAGCTCCTTTGCGTATCCGGTGCCTGAGATGCACGATGCATCGGCGATGGTAATCTTGATGCTGAGGTCGCGTGTACCGCTGGAGGAACGACGAGGATCGCCTGCTGACAAGACGACGCCGATGACGCTAGCGCGCTCCCCATCCCGGACCATAGACATGGGTGTGTAGAGGCAATTGCCCATACGACGCGGTTTGACGTTAGGCGCGTTGCGGCGTGGCTGGGCTGGGGCGGCGGAGGCCTGCCTGGAGGATGCTCTGCCTTGTCGAGGTGAATTTGAAGAGGACGAAGAGTTGGCGCTGGGAGCTTCCCTCTTGATGGTGGATGGCGCCGCTGGCAGCGATGCTGTGCTCCTCGACGACTGAGCCGGCGGCGGTGGCGGTAGCGGTGGAAGGAGAGTTGTGAGGGTAGATGCGCTTGTGGTCGCGACTGCATCGGGCTGAGCACCAACGTGGTTGGAGGGCGCAGGAGTCGAGAACCAATCGCTGAGCTGGCTCGGAGGCGAAGGTTCAGCATTGGCGGTTGCAGCTCTTTCTGACGGCAGACGCAAGTGCAAATCTGACGGAGCTGACATGGTGCGTGTCGGATTGATGCTGGCAGAAACAAAAGCTGGGGGAGTGGCGAGCTGCTCAATCCATATCGCCGAAGTCGGAGCAGTAGGATCGGAGGAGGGAGGCTGAGGCGACATTTTGAGAACGGCTTTCTGCTGGCCGAAGACGACCTGAGGGATCGCCTGCGAAGGTGCAATCAAGTCTGCTGCAAAGCCGGAAAGGTATACGACAGCCGGGGGACCGAGTCGATGGAGCAGGAGCAAAGGTTCGGAAACTTTGCTTGCCAGTTGACCGTGGAATGCCACCTCAAGGTGCGAGCGAGAGGAGGAATCGTTGGGCTCGATACAGCTCAGTTGGATCCTGATTGTGTCGGAAGGGTTGGGCCCGGTAGCTGGTGTCGCTTCAACAAGGTGGCCGCAGATGCAAAAAGCCGCGCCCCTGCCGTAGCCGATGCCTTCGAGCCAGCGCTCGAGACTGACGAGCTTTCCCAGACGGTCCTCTTCCGCTTCGTTGAGGTAGCGTGCACGCTTGTTGATGTAGCCACCGGCGTGGCTCTCCGCCGCATGGTGTCGCTCCATCGCTGGAAGAACGGCTGTTGACGCTGCTGCGACGCTGGCTTGCAATGGCAATAGCAGTTGTGGTGCTGGAGGAGGATCGCCGCCCTCGGAAGGTTCCCTTTTGGGACCTTTTCTCTTACGCGGCATGCTGAGTATCCAGCCGTTGACTAGAATCAGGAAAGCAACGACTGCCTCAGTGAGAAAGAAGGACGATCATGCGTGTGTGTGTGTGTGTCGGCATCTCCGTCAAGGCTTTGCCGCCCTTTGCAATTGAAACACGCCAACACCAACACGCAACACTGATTTCCCATGCATCTTGCCGACTCAGCCTGGCTACTGCTACTTCCTCTTCTCCCGCAGTGACAGCAGAGACACGCCTCTCTCTCTCTCTCTTCTTGCATAGTTGAACACGCGTAAATTGATTCGAAGAAAGTGTGAGATTGTTGAACGCTTTCGTTTTTGACGTTTTTCGAGTGTTGGACTGCACGGTATCGCCGTCGCGTGACGCGTTGCTGGAAGAACAGAAAGATCGCGTAGAGTGGTCGTTGGACAACGCTGTACAGGCCTTGACCTGGCCAGGAATCAGAACGAGAATCTGCGTCGAGACGAGAACAGTCTCGCCCGCAGAGTTCAGTGCGGTATCTGTGCACGAGCAAGAAGCGTCTCTGACCCTTAATAACGATGCCGATTGCAAGTTTAGTTCGGCGTGATCTCATTGAGCTAGGAGTCGGCAGCACGGTTGTAAGTGTGCTGCAAGTTGCCGCCGAGCCTGTTCGATGCTCTCAAAACCCCCTAATCTGCACTAGTGGGACCCTGAACATGGGCGTTTTCAGAAGACGAGTGAGAAGTGAATCTTTTCTCCCGCTCAAAGGCAAAGCCGAAAGGCCTCGAGACAGCGGAACCAGCTTTGTTTTTCATCTGACTAATGCGGAGCAACCGCTCTCAATTTCAATGCTAAGCTGCTCGAGCTCTGCGGCTGCTCGAAAAGCAAGAAGCGCACATGGCTGAGTCGCCGCTTTCCTCTCACATCAGAGAAGGAGGGCGACACAGCTCGGAAGCTAAGTGCTCGGATCAACTCCCGCTTCAACTTGTCTAGCCAAGTGAGTGATTATTGAGTGAGCTAGTGATGAGACGAAGAAGAATGATCAGTCAAGTATGCGAATGGACGAGCGAGTTGATTAATTGAGCGGTCAAGTGATGGAATTGCTCCGTGTTACTGTACAGTACGATTCGCGCTCCACCCGTGTCAAGAAACTACGACTGAGCCCGAATCAACTCGATTCACACTGTTCATTTGGCACCACCGTCTCCCGCACCATCACACACTGCCGCACGCGTTGCGATCGATTCGTCAAAGCACACACGTCGAGGAACTCTCTTCCTCCTCGACTCCTCCGTCATGGCCGCTCCATCAGACCCGGCGGTCTTTGTAGACTTGACAGGCGACGATGATTCGCTTTCAGAGCTCTCGGATGCTCCCGAACATCCCTCTTCCTCGTCATCTAAGCCTCAAGTAGCAAAGTCCAAGTCATCGCCGTCCAAGCCTTCAGTCCACTCTGCCATGAAAAAGTCGGCTTCGTCCTCCTATGTGGCCGGCAACAAATCTAAAACGACCTCCAATGGCATCTCGAATCTCAAAGCGAGAAAGTCGGAACCCATCTCAGCCTCGGCTGCCACTCGCCCAACTGACTCGACAAATGCCAAAGCAAAGCGCAAGCAAGACGACACGGATGCTGCCGAAGCCAAAGCCGCCGCCGCGGCCACCGCCTCGCGCTCGGCGCCCGTCAGCGATGTAGTACGAGCACGCACCCACGTGAATGTCCCCGACGGTCCTCAGAAGCTCTGCCACCAGCATCATCAGAACTGCCGAGGCGCTCTACTCGAGTGCACTTTCATGCGAGCGCCCGGAAAGCGATGCCAGGGCCGCTTCTGCTTCTCCTCGCTCCGGCGTTTCTACGATCAAGACCCAGAGACCATCGTCAAGTCGAATCGCATGATGATCAACCCGGCAGAGCACTGTCCGCCATCAGAGACAAAGTATGCCTGGAAATGCCCAAAATGTCGTGGCAAGTGTGTCTGTTCCACTTGCCGCAAAGCTGCTGGTCTCGAGCCCCTTGGTAGGCCCTTTGGTACAAAGAAGCCAAAAGATGCCGCGGCAGACGAGCCTGCTCAAGCTAAGTCCAAAACCGCCAAATTCAAAGCGAATGGTGACAAGGCTGATCACGGCGCAACAGCATCAGCAAAGGGCAAGGCGAAATCCAAAGATCGCACCCTCGTTGAGGCAGTCGCAGCAGCAACACAAAGTCAAAATGGCAAGGCAAAATCCAAGGCGCAAGCGCCCTCTGCAGAGGAGGAAGACGATGGCATCTCGACGCCGCCTCCTCCAGGCAGCAGGCCAAAAAAGACCCTTGCCAGCATCCTTTCCGGCAATGTCAACCGCACACCCCTTCTCAAATCGCTCAAGCCACCCACGGAAGTGGCACCTCCCGTCTTTGAAGTCATTCCCACGAAACTGCCTAACGACAATATGCGAGCTCGCATTTGGATCTACGAGAGCATGGTCCGCTTTGACAAATTTGGTCTCAATAGGACTGTACTCTCGCAACTCGACAAATTCGAGAATTGGACGCACTCGATGGCGCAAGACATGCTTGCGTGCCTGCTCAAAACCATCGCTGGCATGAGCAACATCGAAAGGGGTCAACCGACCAAACCCTTTGTCCGTGCCGTCACCGCCTTTCGCATCCACGGCAAGAGCTTGCAGCGTGGTGAGCCATGGTCTGCTGCCACCGAGCTTCTGGGCGTCTTGGGTCTAGAGCGCGCACCTTTAGCATTTGTTGAGCACGATCTCCCCGTCGAGGTTGAAGCAGCAGCTGCAGAGCGTTCGCCATCACCTCCTCCCGCCGCCCGCGTCACACGTGCGCGAAGAGCCAAGGAGAGCAACCAATACGAGATCGCACGTCAACTCTCGCTGCTCGATCGATGGGACGAGGATGACTTTGGCGAAACTCTGAGCGACGCTGATGATGAGGACGCTCTGCCGAGCAAGCGTCGACGAGCTCCCACCAAGAAATCGATCTATGTATACGACGATCCTAGCGACGACGACAGTATGGCGGATCCCGATGACAACTCGCACAGTCGTCGATCGGGACGCACACGCAAAGCTGCGGAGAAGAAAGCGGCGCCCGAGGTCAGGCTGACGGGACGGCAGCAGGCCATCAAGTTGCAACAGCAGCAGCAAAAGGAAGAAGAGGAGGCGGCAGCAGCAGCAGCAGAGAATCAGCGACAGGAAGACGAGCAAGAGGCACGTCAAGCGCGAGCTGAAGCTCAAGCTGAAGCGTCGCACAAACGTCCGCTGTCCAACGGCAGCGGTAGTGTTGATGGCACCGCTAGCGATGCGTCTGATGACGAAGATCGTCGCACCAATGGTCGTGCTCACAAGAAGAGGCGCAAATTTACCGCCGCCGGCAGCTCCGATGACGAAGCCGACGCCGACCACGAGCATGACGAGAGAGAAGATCGAGGCAGGAACGGCCATGTTGACGCCAATGCTGACACCAAAGACGATGTCCACGTCGAGCAAGAAGTGGAGAGCCCCGACCTCGAGACCAAAATCTCGATCCTCGCCGCCCTCATTGATGCCGCCGTCATGGCCGATAGCGTAGCCGAAGAGCTCAAGCTCGCCGCCGACAATATCGTCGTCATGGAACGCGAGCAAAAAGGCGTCAACCTCGAGATTGAAAAGGAGATCGTCGAGGAGCTGGCTGAACTCAACAAGCGAGCACCGAGCATTGTCTCACCCGAGTACCAAAACTGGAAGGTCGAAAAAGCGCAACTGGAGCACGATCATGCATGGCGTCGACAAGATGCGAGGGTCACTGGGGAGTTGGCCATCGATACGCACGCTCTGCGCACTGGACCACTGGGAACAGACGTCGATGGACGAGAGTACTGGCATCTGCGCGAGTATCAGGAGCGCATGCCCAAGTACACAGAAGGACGGTACGCTTGGTGCTTGATAGTAATGGGTCCCGCCTTTCCGGTGGATCCGAAGCGGGCTAAAGAAAGAAAGGAAGCGGATGCGAGCATGGCAGCCGAAGCTGAAGGGAAAGGCGAGCAAAAGCAAGAAGCGGATGATAGCGGTCTCACCTCGCTCGATGCTTCTTCCACTTCTGAAGCGATATCGGATGGCAAGGAAGAGGAAGAGGCCAACGACATCAAATTGGGACTGCCCACCTCGAGCATCTGCATGGGCGCCAATGACCCAACGACGATCAAGGCGCTGATCGACTATGTGCGTTTCCGACTGGAACAAGTCGAGTACGAGGAAAACGCTTTGATGCAGCAACGCGAAAAGGCAGCCCGTGGCGATGCCTCTGAGGCAGCCAACGGGCACGAGCGAGGGAGTGCCAACACAGCCGGCGAAAGTATGTACAGCTTCCGCAAAGCCAAGCAGACGCTCAAGGATGCGCAAGAGGAGCGACGAAAGCAGGTTGAGCAGCTGGTCAAGCGCCTTGGCAAGTCGAAAGAGTACTTTGCCTGGCATCGCGAGGAGGTGGCTCCGTGAGAGGAAAGGCAGTCTCGTTCTCTCTTCGCCCATTGAATGCAATCTAACGCAATCGAGGGTCACGAAGATCGAGTGTCGCGTGTGTCGAGACAATCTGAAGCGCAAGCACTTGTGATTTGCAGCGATCATGTTTTCAATGGCCTACCCCCGCCTAGATGGAGGTTAAGACGCTTGTGAAAGAAAGGGCACAACAAACAATAAAAGTTGAAGAGGCGATCGATGGCCCGCTCATGTGACCCGCTGGGTGTTCGAGAAACGCGATCGCCCAAGGGATTCACAAGTTTAGCGAGGTTCGAAAGTGCGGGGAAAAAAGTCTTCCAGATTGTCGGGGCGATGGGATGACGTCGAAGAGGTGTCGTTGCGGATAGAGAACGGCAGTAGAGGTCGGAGGTTCAAGCGTCGGGGAGGTGCGTGTTCTTGGCGATCAAAGGGCAGGCCGAAGCGTTGGAAAGTGGACAGCGGTCAGCACGGCACAGGACGGCAGAGCAAGAGACGTCAGCAATCGGCATCGGCATCGAAGGGCGTGTTACGAGTCATCCAATCCGGTGCGCCTGTCGACGGAGTTAGAATGCGATTTTGACAACAGCGTGATCTACCAGTGCCTACTGTCGTGCTTATTTTGCCCGGGTTGAAACTGAGCTCAACCTCGACGTTTGAGTCGGAACAGCGGGATGTCCGACGAGCAAGCGCAACCAAGCACCCTAGATACGGAGTATCGTCAGCAAGCTCGCTCGCAGGACGATGGCGAAAGAAGCCATGCCATGAAGGCATTTGATTTGTTGGATGGATAGATTGATAGATTGATTGGCGTGCAGAAGAGGTGTTTGATGTCTGATTTGATTGATTACCTGAGATAAAGCTTCGGGGAAGCGCTGTCAGAACAAATGTGATAGGCTGCAGTCTGCGATAGGTAGGCGACGTATCTTTTGTGGCTTGTCACGCGGATCGTTACGCTTTCCCGACGCTTTCCGCAAGGGTTTTGGTCCTTTGCTCCTTGGTCAGGGGATTGAGCTGTAAGGAGACGAATGGGCCATCTCGTGCTCAGACTTGTCTTCGACCCGGATCTTTGGCCCGACTCATTCTCATTCTCCGGGTGGTGGGGCCGCCTATGGCTGGAATCACGACTTTGGTGGGTCTCGTGCCGTGACACAACGGGAATCTTTGCAGGTTCCGTCTTCGCTCAACAGCGAAGCGCCTCGACTGCCGTTACCCGCGATGATGCAACAACTCTTCTAAGTGACCAAAACCTCAGCTTTCTCAACGCTATGCCCTCGACAGTCCAGGGAACAAAGGAGAGGCTGAACTGATCAGCAATCGGCGAACAAAAGCAGCATCGACCGGGAAACCCGACGACTAGCAACGGCTGTTCGGGCTCATTCAAAAAAAATCATTCAAGGGTGCAGAACGAAAAAGCCAAAAGACGTGATTGAGCAGGCACCAGCTGATCGTATGCGCTCTATTGCGATTGTGTCCACATGCATGTGCTGCATTCGTTCCGTTCGTGTGTGTGTGTGTGTGTGCGTGTGTGTGTATTGTGTGAACAGGGTGAGATGTGGCTCGCTCAGCCATCCTTTCTCCAAGAAGACGGAGTCAGCTCCGATGAAAGAGAATAAGGCAGCTGCCGTGCCTGAAACGGAGAATAAGCGTTAAGGTCGCAAAGGCGGCGGCGGCTGTCAGCTGCACCCAACTCGAGTCGAGTCAAACGTAAATACTAAATAAACGAATAAATTTATTAATTCATAAAAAAGAAAGAAAAGGGGATATGGACGCAAGAATTGCAGCTGAGGATTGTTACAAGAGCGTGTGAGTGAGTCTAGAGGAGTTCGGGAGTGTGACTCTTCTTCTTCCTCCACGCTGCAAGACAAGATTCGGCGTTGCCGCTCGCTCTGAGCAGCACATCACTCAGCAACTCAGGATCGCTTTGCTTTGCCGTTGCTTGACTTTACCCTGCGCCCGCATCCGTTCCCGCTTTGCCTCGTCAGCTTCTCCTCCTCGCCACCACCTCGCTCTTCTTCCAACACCATCATCAACAGCAGCAGCAGCAGCAACGTCCATTGGGTCAACAGCCGCTACCAACTCCATCGCAATCCAAGCCAATCCCAATCCAATTACTAGGCTAGTACGCTCCGATGTCTTCCCAATAAGCGCCCGCATCAAGCGCATCCACTTCCAGAAAAGCAAACCGGGCTTTCTACCAACGCGCACAATCGCACACCCCATCACAGTCGCCCGCCTTGTCGCATACATTCATTCTCAATGTCAGCCGTCTTTGGTCAAGGTTGCCGATATTCTAATTATCAAGACACCAGTCAGCTCGTTTCCCTCGCCGTCTCTTTCCCCCTATTGACTTTCGCCCTGGCTCCGTAGCTTGACAGCAAATCGAATCTCTCATTTCGTCAAAGTAGCAATCACGCCAAAGCAACTTTGCTACGATCGTGGCGCAGCCTCCGCAACCAGGTCTCGTAGCCACCGTGCGTGTATACTCGCGCAAGATTTCGAGCATCTAACAGTGTCCCGTCGCTCGGAGTCGGGAGTGGGACGCCATGCCGCCTCCTTCCTTCTCCCATCAGACTGCGGTGGTCCTACCAAGAGCGATCCAATCATGGCTCAAGGATATTATCCAGAAGATGCGCTCAGCGCTTCTGGCCGCCGACGAAGTCAAACGTCATTCCATCCTTAGCGCCATCGAGACCGCCGTCGAGGAACAGGCAAATACACTCCAGACTGCAGCGCAAGCCGACGAGGCCAACCATCCGGCTGCAGCTGGCCCATCTCCCTTGGCTCAGATCAGGTCGCAGATCTCGCTTCGCATCAACGATGCTGTCCAAAACATGCTCCAAACGGAACTCGACACCCAACATCACCTCAAGCTTCCCGCTTTGGTCGATGTCCTCTTTGTCGCCATGCCCTTGCTTGGACCTGCCTCTATTGTGATGGAATGGTGGGACCTCGTTCTCTGTCCTCTGCTCAAGAACGCCTCAGTCCAGAACATCACCGCCAATCGTGCCCGCGAGCTCGTGGTTCGTGCCATGGTTGCGGCTCCTTCCACCGCCTACGAAGACGAACCTTCGCCGACGCCTTTGTGGCCCCTCGCCCCCACTACTGAGCCTGCGGCTGACTCGCCAGGCGCAGGCACTAGCAGCAGTCCGCGTCGAGCTCGTGCAGCGCCCTACCCCATGTCGGCTGCTGCTCCGCTGACCACCCCGTCGCCGTCCACTTCGTCGTCCCCCTCTCGTCAGCAGCAACGCAGCACATCGGCAAATGTCGCCTCCCTACCCGGCAGTCGCTCTGCATCCGCTGGGTCGCGCCAGGACACCTTTCGTCGTTTCACTCAACGCATCTTTGATCTCTATCTTGCCGAAGCGGCCCAAGAAAGCCAGCCCGTGTCAATCGAAGAAGCAGCAGCAGGTCATCGAGAGCAGAGAAGGTCCAGTGCTCCCGACACAAGCAAGCCAGGTCTTGCCAGTAACGATCACGTTATGCCAAAAGACCTCAGCCACAGCCATCGGATACGAGATCCGGGTGCCATCGTCTGGAAAGGCAACCTCGAGTCAATCCTTCTCGTCTACAGTAACGAAAAGCCCAAGGAGTTTTTCCACCACATCGCCGAATCATTCAACGACCCCACTGCCCGTGTTCCGCTCCTGTTTCTGCTCTCGACCTTTTTGCGGCTGTATCCTATCCACGCCTACCATATTACCTCGACGGCGCTGCCACGCATGCTCATCCTCTCGCTCCAACTCGACACCTCCACCACTTGCGTCTCGCTTGGCGTCACTGCCTTCATCATGCTCATCCCTCACATTCCCAACTGGATCGCCAACGGTGGTGCCGGTGGTTTGCCTACTTTGCTCAGCATCTTTGCCCGCATCGTCGATTGGCGACGTTTGGGCCACGGCTGGGAGAGTCGCGTTGGCGATGACCCCGAGCTTCAGGAGCTGCGGAGGGAGAAGGACGAAGAGTTTCAGGAGATTGCGCGTCTTGGCAAGCGACTCAACATCAAACCAGCGCTGCGCTGGAACCGCCTCGAGTCGTCATTTGACACCACCATGTCGACGCCGCCTAACGCCGAGCATCTCTTTACGTTTCTCTACGGTCTCTTTCCATGCAACGTCATCCGCTTTTTGCGCTCGCCCGTCGACTATTTGCGCAAGGCATCGTTCGAGAGCCCCTTTGAAGGGCCCTGGGAGGACATGATCGACGAGATTGCCGTTCAGAGTCGCTCCGATCCCATCTTGCGTCGACACACGATCCACCCCGCCATCACCACCATGGACGCCGAGACCGAGTTGACGGACAAGCAGCGTTGGCTGGACCACGATTCCGCAGACATCAACGCCGAATGCCTCGGCCTGTTTTTGGGCAAGTGGCACGACGTTAATTCGTCGCACATTGTGCAGGCTGAGCGTCAACGCAGTGGATCGTTGGGCCATGAGGCGCACGACGACGAGTCTGCTTCCGTCTTTTCGTCGGAAGCGAGGCTAGGTCCCTTTGATATGGGCCGACGACGCAGTGCGGCAGCGCTGTTGCATCCTTCGTCGCCCAGTGGATCGGCTCATCGCCAGTTCCACAGATTGCCCCACTCGGTTAATCCCGACGACATTCTGCTGACATATGCATCGCTTCGATCGGGCGCACCGCTCATGCCAACTGCTGGTGCCGTCGAGGCGGCGAGTGTCAACCCGCCTGCGGGCATTGCTTTCGGCAGCACCACTCAACCCATGACCGGTGCTGCTCAGCGATTGGATGAGGCGACACCTGTAGCCCCAGCACAGACAAGGGCATTGGGAGGCGGCGGCAGCGGCAGCGGCGGAAGCATGACAGCGAGCGGCACTTTGTCGAGGCTGCTTCCTGCTGCCAGCGCGGCCGCTGCGACGCCTGCTATCGTGACAGCCATGGGCAGCTCGAGTGCGTCGCACGTCCCTACGTCGATGCCTGCTTCGCCTGCTACGCATGCATCTCGAGCCGTCGTCAACCGCTCGCGCTCCGGGTCCTTATCTTCGTTGCATTCCATCCACACCTCTGCAAGCCCAGCAACGCCCTTATCACCAACATCGACAGCCAGGCATCCGTTGGCCTCAAGTCATCTTCCCACCGATTCCGTCACAGCATCTCAGTCGGCATCGAGCGAAAAGGCTTGTTTGGCCATTCCATCATACGACACGAACATGGCCACCGCTGCCGCGCACAGCCTTGGCAGCGATGCCTCGGTCATCTCGTTTCTGCAGCGAGAGAATCTACTGCTCCGAAACGAGCTCAACTTTGAACTTTACCTCAAAGAGCAGCATCTGCGTCATATTGGGCGGCTGCATCGCGAGAAGGTGACCGACACGGCGCTGGAAGCGGAGCGCCAGAATTTGTATCATACGGTACGAACGCTGCGGGCCTCGAATGCGGCCCAGCACACCGAGCTGGAGCGGTGCCGTGCCGAAGCATCGGCCACCAAGTCACGGCACGTCCAGTGGGAAGCCGATCTGAACAACAAGCTCAAAGCGTACCGTGAGGAGCGCAAGGCGTGGACGTCGGAAGCACGACAGCTCAAAGCGCAGGCGGAAGAGGACGCTGCTTCCATCGCGTCGCTTACGCGGCAGCTCGAAGAATCGGGCGCACAGCTGTTTGAGCTGCAGACAAAGATGGAGGCCGATGCACCCAAGTTGGCCAAGCTCGAGCAATACGAGGCCAAAATCGCGCAGCTGACCACGTGCCTAGCGTACTGGGACAGTGATGTGCTCAAGTACGAGCAGCAGCGCAAGGAGATGGAGAAGCTGCTGGGCAAGTGGGATGAGATGGCGTATCTGGTCGAGGCGACCGAGGCAACGTTGAGCGCAGTCGAGGCCGAGATGGCACAGGTCGAGACGGAAAATGTAAGGTTGAGGGAGGAGTTGAGGGTGGAAGTGGAGAAAGTGAAGGCGGCCAAGGAGGACAAGAGGGTGTTGGTGCAGGAGGGCGAGTCAGGGTTGAGGGAGAGGGAGGGGGAGTTGGAGCGGTTGAGGCAGGAGAGGGAGGCATTGAGCGGGAAAAATGAGGCGCTGGAGGCTGAAGTGTTGGAATGGAAGGCGAGATGGGAGCGCCTTGGGGCTGATGCCAAGTCGAACGGGGTGGTAGCCGACGCGAAGAACGAGGCTGAGCAGGATGCGGATGTGCCTGTGCTGGATGAGCCAGGCAAGTCAGCTGAGGCTGCAGAGTGATACCGGTCTCGCTGACACGAACTAATGTTGGTTTTTTTATTCACGCAATCAAAGATGTCGCGGTGCAAACACGCTCACACACACACACAACACACACACAACACGCACACAGCGTTGAAAAGGTGACAGAGAAAGTGGGATGGAAGGCGAAACTTGACAATGCGAGAGACGTGCAGGATGGACAAAGTACGAGAGAGGGAGAAGGGAACAAGAGAGATGAACAAGAGAGGAGAGGTGGAGAAGTAGGTCAGTGGGGCTAGACGAGGTAAAGGGTGTCGATGAATCTTGTTGCCAACTGGCCTAGGATGGCTGTGGCGCTGACGCCTGTGCCTAGACCGTAGAGGGTAGCCATGCTACCGTTTTTGGATGAGAAGGAAGAGGCTGCGTGTTTGACTGCGGATTTGAGGTCTATGATTAACTGATCGATGACGGGGATGGTGAGGCGAGTGACGGCGATATGAATGGCGGGTATGTCGCCGCTTAGGCCATTCATGTGCCAGCCTTTGCTCGACATGTGATCGCCTACGTCGTAGATGCTCAAGCTGTTCGGGTTGGATGAAGCAAAGGCGATGACGCTGACGAGGGGACGACCTAGGATTTTCAGTTGTGGGATTTCGAGCTCGATGCGCGACGAGATGGTTTGTGCTGCGCCTACAATGTCTCTGCACGAGTCGGTGTAACCTTTTTCGCCGAGTTTCATCATAGCGGCCCAGGTGCCGGCGATAAGTGAGCCAGGACGCGAGCCAGAGAGAGTGGGTGTGGCGTAAACTCCACCTGGCCAGTCGGTCTTGACATAGTATTGGAAACGACGTAGTTCCGGCGTGCGGTAGAGGATGGTGGAGAGACCTTTAGGTCCGAAACCATACTTGTGCGTGTCACAGCTGATCGAAGTGACTCCATCGATGCGGAAATCAAACGGTTCAGTTTCAAATCCTGCCTTGTCCAGGAATGGAACCAGAAAAGAGCCAAGACAGCAGTCGACATGCAACAAAATCTTGTGTCTTTTCGCCAACTTGGCCAGGTTGGGGATATCGTCAATAATGCCATCGGGGAAGTTGGGTGCCGAACCAACGAGACCGATCGTGTTGGCATTGATCGCACGTGCTACACGCCCGACCTGCACTTTGCGCGTGATCGGATCTACGGGAATGTGGTGTACCTTGATGCCAAAGTACTGACCAGCCTTGTCAAAAGCGGCATGCGCCGAGACGCTAACGATCAGCTCGGGCTCTTTGATCCGTTTGGTCGCACGTGCCCACTCGCGCATGGCGAGACACGAGAGCAAGATCGACTCGGTTCCACCACTCGACGTTGCACCCACGGCTCCCGCGGGAGCATTGTACATGCGCAATACCATACTGACAATTTCTGCCTCCATCTTTCGCACACCGGGAAACACGTCCGGATGCAAAGGATTGCTAACCAAGAACTGCCTGATCGTGTCCGCCAACAAGTCGGACAGATCATCCCCACCATGGTACACGGCACCGGACACTTTGCCACCCTTCCAGACCATCTGTCCATCGCGCTTCTCCCAATCTGCCTCAACCACCTTGCTGTCGACACCCGCCTCCATGATCTGCAATTTGGCCAGCTCAAATTTGATCCATTCGTTCTCCTTCCCGAATTGGGGCAACTGACGGTTGATTTCCAGATGAGATGGACGCGGGACGATCTTTGCCTCGACCTCGGCCATGGCGGTATCGAGTTCGCGCTTCACCTTACGCTTGGCAGCGGGCGTCTTGAGAAGCAGCGCAAAGGCTCGTGCGGAAAGCAGGCGGTAGAGCTGGTAGAGGGATTCAGAGACACCGTAGGCGCGGAGGTGGCGAAGGATGCGTGTCGAGTAGCGGTAGACGACCAGCGCAAAGATGGCGTTTTTGGCATTGTCAAATGTTGCGAGCATTTTGAGCGCAGAGATGACGAGGCTCTCGTCGGACGTGGTGATGGCAGAAGAGCGCTTTGAGGTTGAGGTTGAGGGAGATGAAATGGCCATCTTGGCAGCTGCTGCCTCGCGGGCGGGTGTTCGTGCGGCCATAGCGAGATGCGGCCTGTGTCAATGCTGGCGAGACGGTGATTAAAGGGTGATCTTTGCTGCGTCCAGTGATGCGTGCGATGAAACTTGAGGAATGAATCTAGGATGGCGGAACTAAGAGCGGACTTGGTCAGATTCGACTGGATTGATTAATATAGTCCTGAGGAAGAAAGGAATGAGGTGGTGGGACGAATGTGTGGCAAAGCAAGCGAATACAAGAATAGCAGCTCAAAACGAAGAAGCTGCTGCGTTTTTGATAGCCGACTCGGCTCGACATTTGAAAGCTTACTTTCCCGGCCAAAGTAGCGAGTCGAATAGTGCGCGGGTGCATCAACCAGCACAGAAGCAATCAATTGCTGACCACCACGTTTTCTCGCTTTTGTCGGCACTTGAGCTAAGTGCGAGTCGATTCGACTCTGTCGCTTGCGCGATACGCCGAAGCAAGATCAAACCAAACCTAACAATGGCAACTCGCAGTTACAATAGCGCGTTTCGACGACAAGTGGGCGCACGGAACCTTGTGAATCGCCGCTGGTCAAAGCATACCGTACCGTATACAGTAGATGTACTGCACAGCAACACCTCATTGTGCTGCTCCTATCCCGAGTCGACGTTTCGGCAGAAAAGGGTGGTACGCGCCATCAACAAAGATCGCTCTTCCGAGAGCTCGGACGAGATGACATGTGCAGATCTTTGTCGTGCGGCTTACGGTCGCGCGGGGCTGTGCATCGAGCGTCCTCCTGATCAACCGATACGCTTCTCACTCATGACATGAATAGTCGCATCGGTCTTGTGTTTCGGCCTGAACGGTGAAATCGTTGCACAGATGGAGCATCGCAAGCCGCTTTGGCTGTCGGAGAAACGTCGGCGTTGATCGGCATATTTCTTGGCTCGCAAAGTGGAGGCAATTTCAAGTGAGACAACATGACTGAGCCAGCATCTTGGTATTGCTTGCATGTAGCTGACGGAGCAACCCCCAGCCCACCGCAGCTAAACTTGTATCGAACCTCCACCATCTCACTCTACCAGTTGCTGTCTCATGCTAGCTCGAGCAGGTCGAATCGTCGCAATGGTGTCTGACAAACTCAGTCTGGACTCGAAAGTCAAACTTGCAGATGGCAATCTCATCCCACGCCTCGGATTGGGTGTATACGAAATGTCGGATCACCAAGCTTCTCGTGCTGTTACCTGGGCGCTCGAAGCTGGCTATCGTCACTTTGACTGGTGAGCACTCGATTGTATTTCACGCCATCCAATTCTTCTTGAGATGTCAGGCTATGTTGCTGACGTTTAGTTTGGGAGCGTTGAGTGCATAGCGCCGAGTGGTACTACAACGAGCAAGCGGTTGGATCCGCCATTAGGCGCTTTCTCAGCTCGCACACCTCTAGCATTTCTCGAGCCGACATTTTCTACTGCACCAAGCTGCAATCTAACCACGGCTATGAAGCGTCCAAACGCAGCATTGCCCAATCGCTCGACAAGTGCGGTCTAGGCTACATCGACCTCTACCTCGTTCACAGTCCCTATGGTGGCAAGCAGAATCGTCTCGATAGCTGGAAGGCAATTCAAGAAGCTAAAGACCAAGGACTCATCAAGAGCGTCGGTGTCAGCAACTACGCTCAGAGACATATCGAGGAGCTGCTAGAATCAAACCCGAAATACACACCCGTCATCAACCAGTGCGATCTTCATCCTTTTATGGCTAGGTTGCAGCTCGTCGACTGGTGTCGTTCCAAAGCGATTCAGATGGAGGTGAGTTTCGCATAGCCATTGTGGAGCAGAGATTGGGACCCATTTGCTCATTTTTTGATTTGATTGTGTATCGCTCACAGTGCTGGGGTCCACTTGTCAGGGCGGAACGCTTCGATCATCCTGCCATCGTTGACCTTGCCAACAAGCACGCAGTGACACCCGCCCAAGTGCTCATGTAAGTTTCAACCACTGATTTCACCTTGACCTTGAAACTACCAAGCTCGACTGTATTGATACCTTTGACCCCATAACAGCCGCTTCTCTCTTCAACAAGGTTATATTACGGTATGCTTTACACTTCCTCCTCCCTTCCCATTCGCGGCGCTAGCATCTGCACACTCGACTAACCTCAGAACCCCAACCCGAATTACAGATCCCCAAATCCGTCTCGCACAAACGCATCGTCGAAAACGCCAATGTCTTTGGCTTCGAGCTCGACGCACACGATATGGAGCGACTCCTCAGTTTGGATGAGTACCTGGTCACCGAGTGAGCATCCATCTCCAAAAAGCACACCAGAGCAGCTCGCACTTTCTAAACCCACTCTTGCCCTCTTTCCCTTTTTTTCACCGTCAAAACCACAGCTGGGATCCGATCGGCGACTCTTCCGTCTAACCCAACTTTGTAAAACCTGTTTTGATTGCTTGGTTGCAAGGCCTACATGTACAGATCTACGAAACCGACTCTTTTCTGTCTGCCAAGAGAGCGGCTGGTGCTCTGGTAGTGTGTTTAGTTTAGACTTTAGCCTCAGAGCTAGGCTGCACAGCGGCAGACTCGGCCTCGAGCGCAGGCACCGGCTGAGGCTTGTTGTCCGTTGGCAGAGGCTTGTTAGCCGGGAAAGCCAAGACTTCCTTGATCGAATTCGAGTCGGTCAGGAACATGACCAACCTGTCGATACCCAGACCCCAACCACCGGTAGGAGGCAGACCGTGCTCGAGCGCATCGATAAACACATGGTCAATGCCCTGCGCCTCGTCATCGCCCTGGTCCTTCTGTCGGCTCTGCTCTTCAAAGTTAGCCCTTTGAACCCAAGGGTCGTTCAACTCGGTGTAGGCGTTGCAAATCTCCTTGGTGGCCACAAACACTTCGAATCGCTCGCAGAGACCCGGAATGTCGCGGTGACGCTTGGCGAGCGGCGACATGACCTGCGGGTGCCCCACGATAAACGAAGGGTTGATGCATTGCGTCTCGATGAATTCGCCCGTCATCTTGTCAATCAATCGCGAAGAGGTGCGTGGCTCAGAGCAGTCGACGTTGTGCTTGGCAGCGAGGTCCGAGAGCCACTTGCGCGTCTCTTCAGTGTGCAGCTGATCCGCGGGAGGGAAGGTGACGTTCATGGCCTTTTCGAGCTCCTTGATCATGTCGAAGCGCTTCCAAGGCGTGGAAAAGTCGATCTCGTATTCGCGTCCGCCTTCAACGTCCTTGCCGTCAGGGTGGTACTTGATCTTGTACGATCCCGTCACCGCCTTGACCAGGCCAGAGATCATCGACTCGGTAATGTCCATCAGGTCGTACATGTCGGCGTAGGCCATGTAGAACTCGCAGATGGAAAACTCGGGGTTGTGCGTCTGGTCGATGGATTCGTTACGGAAGACACGACCAATCTCGTAGACACGGTCGAGGCCACCAACAACGAGCTCCTTGAGGAAGAGCTCGGGAGCGATACGCATGAACAAGTCGAGCTTGAGGTCATTGTGATAAGTGACAAAGGGCTTGGCGGTGGCACCACCGGCAATCTGGTTCATCATGGGCGTTTCGACCTCGAGGAAACCAAGGTTGTCGAGGAAACGTCGAACGTAGTTGATGATCTTGGCACGCTTGACAAAAATGTCACGGACGTGGTTGTTCATGATCAAATCGAGGTATCGCTTGCGGTGACGCTGCTCCGTGTCGGTAAATCCGCCCTTGTCACCCTGAGACGCCTTGGGCAGCATCTTGAGGTTGGGCGAGAGGAGCTGGATGGAGCGGGGGAAGATCGAGAGCTCTCCCTTTTTGGTCTTACCGGGGATACCGGTGACACCGACAATGTCGCCACGACGAAGCAGGTCGTGAATGGCGAAAAAGTCACCGTCGGTGTGGTCCTGGAGCTGGGCGGTGATCTGCACCTTGACACCTTCGCCGTGCAAGTCGTAGAAGCGGAGCTTCTGACCGGCCGATCGCATGTTGTGGAGACGACCTGCGATGCTGACCTCTTCATTGTCGAGGTGCTGACCAGCCTCGACCTTGCCCTCGTACTTGGAGATGAACTCGGAGAGCGAGATGGAGACGTGGAACTTGTGCGGGTATGGATCCGGGTTCTTGGACTCGCGGAGGGCGGCAATGGTACGGAATCGACGCTCGTAGTATTGGTTGGGGTTGAGCTCCTCCTCGGAAGCAGCGGCAGACTTGGCAGCGGCACCGGCACCGGCAGAGGCGTTCTGTGCAGGGGCTGCGGCGGCCTTGGTTGCCTTTTTGGCCTCCTTCTCGCGGAGCTTGAGTCGACGCTTGAGCTCGGACTTGGAAACCATCTCGCCGGTCACGTCATCCTTGACGAGGTTGACAGCCTCGGCAGCGGGCTGATTGGTGGCATCTGTGGACGACATTTTGCGGATCGGAGTGGACGGAAAGGATCCGGCGAGTGTAGGTGCAAAAGCTCTTGGTAAAGGTGAATGAAGTTGAAAGCGGGTCGAAGATATGGATCTGGGAGCGCGGGTCAAGGATCGGGTGAATGCCCTGAACATGCAACGCTGAGCCTTTTGCAGAAACGCAGTAGCGAACGACCGTTGTGTGTCAAGAGACAATGCCAGACAGCTTCTTGGCCGATGCTGATCTGATGAGAGAGGGTAATGTGAGATGGTGTGCAAGAAGAAGAACAAAAGTCAAAGCGCAGCGTTTCTTGATACCGACCAGGAAGCGCAAAAATCAATTGGGCACTGCAAGAAAGAAAGAAAAAAGGTTGAATACAATTTTTGCTTCGAGTGCGAATTGCATTTTTGAATTGACTCGACGTCTCACTCCATATTTTGCGCAACAGCCTCTTTGACGAGGTCTAACATCTCAAGAAAATCTCAAAGAGAACCGACTGCATTCATGCCAAAAGCCAAGATATGCCCTGCCATGGTGTAAGCAAGAGACATACGCATTGCAATTTGCTGTGCTGATAGCTCATGACCTCATCGTCGCTCGCAATGCCCGTAATGCCGCTGGGACACAGTCGCAGTAACTCTACAGACTTATGATTCGACAAAGCTATCAAGTTCAAGCATTGCAATCATGAAAGCCGTTTGTTATACACATGAGACCAATAGAGAAAACATCCCGGGAAAACATCATCAAGTGAGAGTCAAAAGCGGAAGCAGAACCGTGCGGTGGTTAGATCTTCTTCTCGTCGACCGAGCCAGTGTCTCGGCGGTCACCGACGTGCTCGATGCTGTCCTCCTCGTCGCGCCCGGCTTGCTTGTCCATGTGGCTGACATCCTGTTCGCCTGCTCCGGGGATGGTCGCCGGCAGAGCCTTTTCAAACTCAGCGCCTCGGAACTCCCAACCGAAAGTGACAACGATGAGCAAGTACGCACAAACGGTGCCGAGCAAGATAGCGGAAACGCGGGCATAAGCGGGGATGAACTCCTCGACTGTTGCCGGCGATCCAGGGTGCCACTTCGGGTTGCGGTCCTTGAGGTTGTCACCACCCACAGCCTCGATTTGCGACGAAGCCGACGAAGCAGCGTTACCGAGCTGATAAGCCAACCCGGCGTAGGTGGCACGGAACGCAGGGGGCGAGATCTCCGATAGGTAGATGGGTACAACACCCCATGCGCCTTGGACGCCAAATTGAAGGAAGAAGGCGCCTGCGGCAAGAGCGCCAAAGCTGTGCGGCAGGATCCAAGCAGGAATCAAAGCACCGGTAATGATGACGAACAAGATGATCGTCAGTCGGCGTCCAAGGTACTGTGACAAATAGCCTGCAATGAAGCCGCCCGAAATGGCACCGCAATTGGCAATGATGGTGGCACGAGATGCTTGTGTAGCCGTGAGCAACTTGGATTTTTGCAAGATGGTAGGATAAAGGTCTTGACTCGAATGCGACAGGAAGTTGAAGCCGGTCATGAGCAAGATACCGTAAATGCATCGAAGCCAATGCGTTTTGAGCATTTCCTTGAGTTCGACCATGAACACTTTGGCTTTGCTCTGCCCTACGGCGCCCGAAGCGTCTCGTTGTGCCTTTTGTCGCAGGAAGAGCTCGGATTCGGGGAGTAGCAAACGAACCAAGGCAGCCACTGCAGAAAGACCAGCACCGAGGAAGAACAAGATGCGCCAATTGTGCGTCTTTTGAACCCAAGTCAGATTCACTGCGGCCGCAAGCAAATATCCCACCGCATAACCTTGCTGCAGGATTCCAGAGAAGAGGCCTCGCGGCGCCGGGGGCATGTTCTCCAAGGCAACTGCGGTCGCCTGGCCCCACACTCCTCCCATCAAGCACCCGAAGATAGAACGAAGGGCAAGAAACTGCGGATACGTCTGCACGAAACCTGAGCCGAGCGAGAGGGCGGAGATGAGGAGCATGTTGATCACGAGCGGATACTTGCGACCGTAACGATCCGAGAGCACACCGAAAATAGCGGCACCCACCGAGCGAAAGAGAAGGGTGAGGGTGATGGCGGTGGTAATGTCGTGCGTAGGCTTATCGAACTGAGTCGAGAGGGCGCTGACGGAGAGGGAGACAGCGAAGAAATCCCAAGCATCCATCAACCATGCGAACCAACCGGAAAAGAAGAAGGCCCATTGCATTGGCGTAAGCATCATGGCGAGCTTGATGGGGTTGAGCGGCGCGCCATTGCGAGCGATTCTGCGCTCCTCCTTGCTAGGAAGCTTGAAGAGACCGTGGGTTGGGTCGACCATCTTGAGGATGGACTGGGAGGAGGATGATGGACGGGGAGGGAATATTCCGCCGATGGATCCGGATCTTGTCTTCACTAAAAAGACTCTCCTTCAGGAAATGGCGAACCAGACAAGAATTGAAGGGCGGATGAGAGGGACGAGGATGGAATGGGAGGATGAAGGGCGGGGGACCAAGATCGGTGGGCAACGTCTTTATACCTTGACACGCTCAGCGGAGGCGCGGCAGGTACACAGAAACAAAAATGGAGCACAGGTCGCTCGTGTCACCTGACTGCTGTGCTACACAAGCTCTGCATCGTCCCACAGGCAGTGAGGTGTCTGCGTCGTCTGCACGCACAGCGCAAAAAGGAGTCGGCCAGAGGCTTTTCTGTCGTACAATGGCAGAGGAAAAAGACATTCGAAGGCCGTTTTGATGCGGAGAAGGGGCAATGCGCCAGACGGTGGGAGCCAAATAGCCATCAGTGAGAGAGCGGTGTTGCGCACCAGCAAGCACAACACAAGTCATGCGCTGAGTGAAGGCTGCGTTCCATGGGGAAAGCCACCCTCATTGTTCCCCCCTGCCTGTCGAGAAGCGTATGGAGGCGTATCCGCATTTCGGTCATGAGCGAAAACGCGCTCACCTGCATGCACTCTATTAGCTTTTGTCGATCTGGGACGCCGGGAAGTTTTAACTGGATTTTCGCCTGAATTTCGAAAATCAAAATATCGAATATTATGATAACTTGGATTTAGGAGCCACGCTGTCAAGATGCGAGGAACGGTTGAGCATCTCAGCCTAGTGGACCGCCGTCGCCGCAGGTTGGACTTTTGTTGATGATTTTCTCTTTCCTGTCGTGACTGGCCGGCGCTAAAAGTCAAATTCCGTCCCGCCGACTCAGCTGCCGCGCGCTAACTTATTATACTGCATGGGCAAAAGCGCACCCTTTCATCGGAGTTGCAGCGTCTCGCTTTCTCACTCCCCGTTTCAGCGTGCGATGGTCGAGTTAGCTTCATCGAGTTCGATCGTACAACGGTACCCACAAGTTCCCGCAATTGCTGTGCTTCCCTTGCGGACTGAAGATTCAGAGGCAGAGAGTATCGATAAGTTGGCTCCTTTTTGTTGAGCATCGTGGTTGGCGAGCAACAATCAGCTCGGCAAGAGAGCTGCAGATGGCATGGGTTGAACAGCCAATCAGACGGGAGCTTTACGGGTCCAGAGACGGCATTTCCATGCATATAGTTATCCTCCCGCAGCTCGACGGCAGCGCTTCTCTCCGCTACTTGTCTGCCTGTACAGCGAGAGACTTTCCTTCCATGCGAGGCGAGGTTGCTTCAAGAGAAAATGACCGCAGTCTCTGTCGAGCAAGCCACAAAACCCGCAGAGGGCTCCGCCCAGTTTCCCCATATTCGGCCAGAAATTCACCGCCCGACTCGCCACATCCACACTCCGCTTGCTCTTACCAGTTTTGAGGCAGATGGCAGGTATCTCTGCGCCGGCCGTCGGCATCCAATGCCTTTTTTTCCGCGGCACGTCTCGAATCCTTTTCGCTGTACGTTTTCGGAGTTGTCGCCCGACACGATTGCTTCGAGTTGATTCGAGGGCCTTTTCAAATTGGGTTCAGCTACCGTTCGCCTTCTTGCCTTTCCCGTTGTTCGACTCAAAGTGGACTTGCCAAGGCCTCGCTTACAACGCGAGCGTGGGGGAACAAGCAACGGTGTTCCCCGTTCGGATCATTCCGAATGACATCTCTTTCCGCGATCTTCATCAATTCGGGAAGTGGTTTGTGCCCATCGTGGGAATCTTCAGGTACACAAACAATGCTGTAGACCATGACCGCTGCATCGTGTTTCTGCACTGGACCACACCCTACCACCGAATCACGCCCCTGCCTGCATCCCCCCAACATGCGGGGGGTCAACACCGCATGATTTTTTCGGGTGTCGACGGAAGCAGCCTCTGCACCCTCCCATGGCTGGCGGTCCGGTCTACTGCATCACCTCGACACTGCACAGCATTGGCCTCTTGGAGTGCTTTGTGGGGTTCTCCGCAACTATTGAGCCAGACTCCGCCGGAGAGAGTCATTGACTCCGGCTCCTTCCGCACTGGAAGCGAACGCCCCGCATCGACGTGCCCCACACGATGGATTGCCTCGGTGAATCCAAAATAGACTGGAACCCCACACTTGATCTGCCATTGGCCAATCACATTGTGGGCAAGGCCGGACAACACTCGGCATGCGTGTCACCCCGCCCCCGCAAACATGGGGACCGACCCACACAAGCATCTCGCATTGTCGGAGAAATCAGCTCACCTCTTGTAGGTGGTCTTGGTACTTCTCTGATAGCGTCTGTGGGATATCCGCTAGAGATGCTGATGGGGACCGTCCGTCCGGTGAAAACTGTGGAGAGTCAGGGCCCGGATTCTAGGATCTCGAGGGTGGTGCATCACATAATATAGGAGTGATTAACGCGTCACAATGTTGATGGGTCTTTAGCTCAGCAGTAGAGCGGCAGACTTCGGTCAATTCTGAAGCAACGTTGAGAAACGTGTATTCTGCAGGTCGCGGGTTCAATCCCCGTAGGACTCTTTTTTTTTCCCTTTTTCTTTCTTACAAGATTCTGAGGAGGTGCTGTGGCCCCAAGTGACAACGCGATGCTTCAGAAGGTACTCTACAACACCGTCTTGCACTCCCGATTCGGTGTGGTGCTCCTTGCTCACAAGCGATTCAATCGGTATGCCAACTTTGATCGCTATCAGGACAGTGCTGGCCAGCTCGGCGGCTCAGCAGCTTGGGCCTAACAGCATTTCTCGCCTTCGCCTGGGGGCGATCCGATTGCAAGGATCCGATTGCATGGCTCGCCTTCAAGCCTTAGAACGAGCATGCACAATTTACAAACACAAGCCTTGTCTGTTTACTTTCTCTATTGCAAGGTTGGCATAATTGCATGCGTAAAGAAAACATGACTCCCTCACTTGACCTTCTTAGCAGGCGCCGCCGCGACCTTCTTGTCGTCTTTCTTGGCATCCTCCTTGAGACTCACGATCCTGTTGAGTACGATCTTACCGCCTTGCTGCTTGTCCCCAAACAGACCCAAATCGCCGCTCAAACGGTCGAGAGCAAAGTACGCAGTACGCATACCCTGGAATCTGACCAGTTCCTTGCCCACCAACTGGTCAGCGGTGCGCTCTGGAGCGCCTGCACCTGCGCCTTCGGTCGCCTCGGTCTGGGTCTCGCTTCTTGCCTTGGCTGCGTCCGCTTCCGCCTTCTTGGTTCGCTCAGCAGCTTCCTTCCTCGCCTGTTCAATGCTGAGCTTTGCGACGTCCCAAAACCCGACCTCGACCATGGCGCCCCGAATGGTCTCGAGCGAATCTTTGTTGACATGGTCCAAGAAGTTTTCCTCAGCTGCAGGATCGTCCGAAGTGAAAAGCTGGTGGAAGATGCGCGTCTCGTCTACCTTGACGGGGCTCTTGGAGGGAGCGTGCTCTGCCACCCACTGGATGTACGTCTTTGGCTTGACCGTGCTCGCGTCACCATAGGTAGCGATGACTTCCGTGGGTTCGCCCTTGTCGTTGGTCTTGAACGACTTGCACGTGATGGGGAAGGGGACCTGCAAGAGGCCGACCGTCTTGCCAGGAGCCAATCGGAAGTAGTCTTTGCTATCCTCGGTACGGAAATCGGATGCGTCAATGTAGACGGTGCGCGTAAAGGGGATCTTGTTGGTGCCCATCTCGGGCGCCTTGGGATGCAGCGGCTTCTCAAGCTCCTGGAAGTGGTCCTCGGGCAGGTTCTCGATGGTGACTTTGAGTGGGTTGAGCACCATCATGAGACGTGGTGTTGTAAACTCGAGGTACTGACGCACAGCCTGGTCGAATCGGCTAATCTGAATAGTGGTCTTGGCTGTGGTGACACCGAGCGCGCTGACAAACGACAGGATAGCGCCAGGAGGCACACCCCTGCGCCTGAGAGCGATGAGGGTAAACATGCGCGGGTCGTCCCAGTCTTCAATGTAGCGCTCCTTGACGAGCTTGAGGATCTTGCGCTTGGACATGACGGTACCCTGGAGGGCAAGACGGCCGTATTCGGACTGACGGGGCTTGTAGACCTCGAGCGCGTCGCAGAGCCAGTCGTACGACTCGCGCGAGAGGATGAATTCGGTTGTGCAGAGCGAGTGGCTGATGTTTTCAAAGCTATCGACGAGGCAGTGGGTGAAGTCGTAGGTCGGGTAGATGCACCACTCCTTGCCAGTGCGGTGATGCGCAGCTTCGAGAACACGGTAGGCGATCAAGTCCCACATTTGCGGGTTGCCGTTTTCGAGATCCTGCTTCATGCGAAGCGTAACCTTGCCTGGTGGGTATTTGCCGTTCTTCATGTCCTCAAAGTCCTGGAGCGACTCTTCGATGGGTCGGTCGCGGAAGCGCGAAGGCTTGCGTGGGCCACGTTCCGGACCACCTCGCTGCTCTTTGATCTCTTCTGGCGTCGAATGGTCAACGTAGGCCTTGCCTCGCTTGATGAGTTCGACCGCGAGCTGATAGAGCTGGTGGAAGTAGTCGCTCGAGTAGGTGATCTTGAAGGGCTCAAAGCCGAGCCATCGGATGGTCTCGAGAATGCTTGTGACGTACTTTTCCTCTTCGGCTTCTGGGTTGGTGTCGTCGTATCGGAGGTAGCAGAGGCCGCCGTTAAAGCGGGCATAGCCAAAGTTGACGGCGATGGCCTTGCTGTGTCCAATGTGAAGGAAGCCGTTGGGTTCTGGTGGGAACCGGGTCATGACCATGCCCTTGGTGGCAGCGAGGTGGTGTTGCTTGAGTTCTGGCTTGATCTGCGGGTTCTCGCCGGGCTTGTGGAGGTTGGCGAGGAAGCCTTCCTTGAACATGGCGTCCGGGTCGACGGGGCCTGCAGGTGCTGCGTCCTTCTTGGCATCTGTCGAGGTGGAAGCGGCAGGTTTCTTCTTGTCCTTGGGAGGTGGTGCCTTTTTGGGACCATATGTAGCGAGAAGCGAGGCATCTACCGAGTTCTTGAGATCGACTGCGCTGGCCCATCGCATCTCTGGAGTGGCTTTGACGCCTGCGAGGATGGATCCGAGCTTTGGCCAGCCGTCGACGGGATCGAGTTCTGATCTGTGAGAAGCGATGTAATCGTCTACCGCCTTGCGGGACTGTTCTGGAGTTACGACGACGCCTGATGACCATGGAAAGGCATTAAGGAGGTGCGATGAATCGTTAGTACGTGACGTCCAACGGACAATAGATTGGCTGAACAGCAGCAGAGGTCAGATCGAATAGAAACTGCATGCCATGGGGGAGACAAATCTCCCTGACGGCTCTAATACATGCGTTTTGGTTTTTGTATCTCATCCTTCAAGAGATGCTGCTGCCCAGATCAATCGAGATACTTACCAACACCGCATTCCTTATCGAAAGAAGCTTTGTCCGGCTCACCGTCGACGGTAGCGAGGTATTTGTATGCTGCGTTGACTTGATCGGAGGATGTGAGGCTGCCGTCGACGATGCGCGAGACGACATAGTCTCTATTCACTTTATTGGATGCTTCTTTGCCGGTGGATGCAGAGATAATGAGAGCTGACGCCTTGGGGTCGATCGCCTTGTCGGTGAGCTTGTGATCGGTAATGACGCTCTCAAGGGCGGCGACATGCTTTGGATTCGTGAGCGTCTCGACGGCCCTGTTGCCGCTCAAATTGAGCGACTCAAAGAGCTTGAGAAGCCTTGCATTCTCGGGATCGTTCACGTCGACCTTGGATGGCATATTGAGGCTGAAGGAAGGGGTATGATGCAGCGATGCTGCTCGCAAATAGGGATTCGAACGGCGGGTATAATGAAGCCCGAGGGTATGAATGATGATGGGTGTCGGTGGTATTGAAGATGGACGTGATCAGGTGGAAAGCAACACACTTTTTGCTGAGCTTGGCGCAGTGCGTTCTTTTTTTTTTTTTTTTTTCCCTTTTCGCCGATGAGAGAAAGGAGAGGAAAACTGACAATTGGCTCGAGCTTTGCAGCTTTGCGTGTCGCCCGATCGCGTGCCAATCGCAAATGCCTTTGGCGCGTGTGGCTGACTCGTTGCATTCCTGGACGAAGCACCTTTGACGGCACACTCGTTTCGCATCTAACGCGGTACAGTCCCAGCCATATGCACGCCTGGGTCATGTCCGCTTCCATCAGGACGTAGATCAACTGCGCAGACTTTCCGCTCCAGTCTCGACTGCGAAGCGCGAACGACTCGAAGCCTTCGGGGGACAGCCACAGCTTACCCCACCAGACGAGGCAGCCGTGGTGCTCGAGTCTAACATTCATGCCTAACCTCTTTTAGAAGGACATGTTGATATGCCGGCATCCGAGCTGGAAGCATGCCTGCTCAGAGGCAAGCGCAGCTCGGCGGAAAGGCAGCAGAAGCGATCGAGCTACAGCATGAAATTGCGTTGCATGCATGCATGTGTGTGTGTGTGTGTGAAACGAGATTGCTCCGTTGCGTGCCTACGTCGTTCGAAGGCCTCCAACCGACGGCGTTCTTGTGGATCTGCCACTGGATACCGCCCTCGACCTTGCGCTGGGTCATCTACGGAAGCGGATCTCAAGGCAAATGGCCCCACATGCCGTAGCGATATGACTCTTCATCTGTGTTGAAATCGGGCGTACAGTACAGCAGCTGTGCGAAGGCAACAGTAATGAGTTGAATCAGAAGCACTTTGAGCAAGGTGAAGATCTCTGCCATCATGCCAGGGTCTAGTTGTCGCCCCTTGTATCAGGTGCGGACTCTACTGTACTCTAAGTTGAAGGACGCTTGTCTCATTTGTTCTTGTCTAAATTGTTCCCACGCAGTTCGTCAACGCAGAAAGGTCGAGCAAGGATCGACAAACGCACGGGAACGCGGGAGCCGTTCCAGCGCCGAAGGGAATTTCAGTCTTGCATTTCAACGCGTCTTGTCGAGAGTCTCGACTGAGACTTCAAGCGAAACTTTAAAGTTTGGTGGGCCGCGAGCTGCGAAAGACAACGAGGGGGAAAAAAAAAAAAGAAGAAAACAAAACAAAAACGGACGAGCCAGGTTCCTTTTTTTGTGAGCCAAAGCCTCTACGTTGAAGGCAAGGTAGTTCAAGGTGTTACATGAAGACTGTCGATCGGTTGGCTAGGACGCTCATCGCTGATACAAACACGGGGACGACTGAATCGCAAGAAAGAGTGGAACGCGAGTAGAGCCAGAAACCGGTGTGGCACACATACAGTAGTGCCAACACTTTACTGCATGCCTGTGTGAAGGTGGCAGTTGAGTGTTCCAGAATGCGCACGCGCCTTTTTGTTCAGCGTCAATCAAACCCCTTTCTTTACTGCGGGTGAGGCGCAGCAGACACACGCACGTACGCCCATTTCTTCTATTTCCAAGTCAGCAGTGTCTCTCGCTCGCTCTTGCTCGTCAAGTGCATTGCCACTCTTCCTTTTTCTCCCTGGTTCCGACTTCTGTCTTGGCCTTCCCGGGTCTGGCCCGTCACACACTCGCTTCTTTGGGCGCTGTGTCAAGAGCCTCATCGTTCTCTTCCCTTTCTGCAGGCAGCGTCTGTTGGAAGGACGGAAATGCCGTTGTGATACTGTACGCCTGCGATACCACTTTTTTTTTCTCCCTGCAATCTAAGTGTCTCGCTTGAGTCGGCTTCCCCGCCGTTGTTCAATTTTAGTTGCTCATCGCCTGCTTGTGAGTGTGCGTGTGTGTGGCCTTCGGCGTTGCCGTGCGCCTCGTGCCAGATTGCCATCGCCGTCGTGCACTTGGTTGTCTCAGCTTCATGGATCCATCGCATCCTTGTTCCTCCGTCCATCACCATCTCATCTCTTCTCTTCCCATCTCGCACTTTTCGCCGCCCCTCAACCGCCGCCATCCTGTAACCCTGCAACGTTTTTGCATCCCTCGCACATACCCATACCGACCACCTTGGCATCCCAGCATCCACACCAACAGCGTCTCCTCACCTTCCGATCCGCGATCCCTTTGCCATTGCACCTCACAACTCGGTTCACCCCTCAAATTGCCAAATTTTCAGAACCTGCCGCTCTAGGTTGAAGACGATATCAGCCCGATCAAGCAGGCGCTCCTGGATAGATATCCAACTCACGCACTCGTTTCAAATCCACGATTTCGTACCTCTCAGGACCAAGATAGCACGACTCGGCGTCACATTTGCCTTCACTCTACGCCTCTCTAGCACACTCACATACATACTCACCAACATACACACTTCTGCCAAACATGGGTTGCGGAGCATCAAAAGTCGATGCCGAGGGGCAGGCGCGCAACGATGCCATCGAGGCACAGCTGAAAAAGGACCGTCTGGCGCTCAAGAACGAGATCAAAATGCTGCTTCTCGGTGCCGGTGAATCAGGCAAGTCGACCATCCTCAAACAGATGAAGCTCATCAACCACGGTTCCTATTCGACAGACGAGCGAGAATCGTACAAGGAGATCATTTTCTCCAACACGGTCCAGTCGATGCGCGTCATGCTCGATGCCATGGAGCGTCTCGACATCCCCCTTGCCGATGGCAGCAACGCACCACGCGCCGAGATCATTCTCGGTCTTTCGCCCAGCATCGAATCGGCTGTGCTTCCAAAACAGGTCGCCGACGCCATTCACGGTCTTTGGGCCGACGCAGGTGTTCAGGCGTGTTTCGCCAGGAGTCGCGAGTATCAGCTCAACGACTCGGCCAAGTACTATTTTGACTCGATCCAGCGTATGGCCGAACCCAACTACATGCCTACCGACCAGGACGTCTTGCGCTCGCGTGTCAAGACCACCGGTATCACCGAGACGCACTTTAAGATCGGCGAGCTCAACTACAAACTCTTTGATGTTGGAGGACAGCGTTCCGAGCGCAAGAAATGGATCCACTGCTTCGAAAACGTCACTGCCATCATTTTCCTCGTCGCCATCTCGGAATACGATCAGCTGCTGTACGAGGATGAGAACGTCAACCGTATGCAGGAGGCATTGACCTTGTTCGACAGCATCTGCAACTCGCGTTGGTTCGTCAAGACGTCCATCATTCTCTTCCTCAACAAGATCGACCTCTTCAAGCAGAAACTGCCCATTTCACCCATGGCCGATTACTTTAGCGACTACACTGGCGGGGCAGACTACAACTCGGCGTGCGAGTACATTGTCAACCGCTTTGTCAGCTTGAACCAGAGCGACGCAAAGACGATCTACACGCATTTCACCTGCGCAACCGACACGAGCCAGATCAAGTTTGTCATGTCGGCGGTCAACGATATCATCATCCAGGTCAACTTGCGCGATTGCGGTTTGCTTTGATTTTTTTCCGCTCAGCACGTCTCGACAAATCACTTGACATTCGTTCCATTACTTAGCATTCCTTCAAGGGCGTCATCTTGGATCGAGAGATTGTACTTTTCAGTTTCCTTTCCTTGGATTCTCATTGGGGAGGGGTAGGAGCCGTCGGAGAGCTGCTTTGTCCTTCTCTTTGGTCCGCTTCTTTTCGCGGTGACGTTCTTCTTCGTGTTTTTAGATCCCAGTTGCGTTGACATCATACCAAGTTTTCGTACATCTTTTCGCCTTGTGCGGCGTTGGGTGTGATGAGAGACTTGCGCTTGTGCAAGAGTGTGAATACGATCAGGCCAGTATGAATTGAGGAAAACGGTCGTTGCACGCGGCAACGAGGCAGACTCGTCGCACACAGACACAAGCACACATTGACACTTTTTCCGAACAGGCTGAAACGCGTACAACTTTGAAACACTCGTCTGTGCCTAAGTTACGGTACAAAGCAATCACTTGTTCGCCGCGGCAGCCTGAGCCCTGGCCACGTCACTAGTGCCATACTCGATCCTGTAGTCGTTCATCTTGCCAATCTTTTCGCCGTACTTTTCGCCTTCTCGCTGCATAAACTCGATGATCTGATCCAGCGTGACCACTGAGTACACTTTGGTGTTGTAGCGCTTCTCGACTTCGGTGATGGCAGACGTTTCTCCGGGAATGCCGTCCTTTGCCGACTTTTCTTGGCGGTCGAGAGCGATGACTACACCCGCAAGCTTGGCTTCGGGTTGCGAGGCGAGAATGTCCATGGCTTCGTTGATCGCTGTGCCAGCGGTGATGACGTCGTCGAGGATCAATACTCGGCCCTTGAGTTCCGCTCCGACGAGAGAACCGCCTTCACCGTGCGTCTTTGCCTCTTTACGGTTGAAGCAGAATCCCACGTCGATGCCATGGTTCAACTGCAATGCCATCGCCGTAGCTGCTGCCAGCGGGATTCCCTTGTATGCAGGACCAAAGAGTACATCGAACTGAACGCCCGACTCGACGATTCGCTTGGCATAGCACTCGGCAACCTTGGCCACCTTGGCTCCTGTGTTGAACAGTCCTGCGTTGAAAAAGTACGGACTCAAACGACCCGATTTGAGCGTGTAGGGGCCATCAAATTTGAGAATCGCCGAATCGAGCGCAAGCTGGATGTACTCGGATTGGTAGGCGGCCAATTCGACGGGTGCTGGTGCGGCGGGAGCGTTGGCGGAAGACATGGCGGCTCGTGCGGCGTCTTCTTGATCCGAGAGTTGCTGTTCAGCGTCCTTGGCTGCGATTTTCGATTTCTTGGATGGCTGCGATGAGAACTGTCGTCCACCGTCAGCGCTTGAGAGATCTGTGTCAAAGATACGGAATGACAAGGCGCTGTTTGTGTCGAGGCAAGATAAGGGACAATGGGATCAAGAATCAAATTTGACAAGTTTTTGAAAGCATGGTCAGTATAAAACTTCGGAATGCGGAGAATGGTGGACGCGTTGGATTAACGGCCGGAAAGCATGCGTGCAACTTACCTCTTCTCCTGCTTGTCCAACATCAGATTGACACTGTTGACCGCCCTCCAGATGGGGAAGCTCAATTTGTACTCCAACTTCTTGCCGTCATGTTCGGAAGGCAGCACGTCAACAACGTAACTGCCCATCTTTTTGCTCTTGAGCAGCTGGCCAAATTCGCCTGGAACGTTGTCCAGGATCGGGTAGTGGTGAGCGATGAGGAAAGCCAGATCTTTGAGCTCTGCTTTCAAGACGGTTCGCTCCTCAATGTGGGGACGAATGGACAAGATAGCGTCCGAGATGATACGCCACTTGCACTCGAGTGTACCGTCGCGACCGGCATCCTGTCGACCCAAAGACTTGATACCGCAGTTGATGAGTCGCAGCGAGATGGGGTTCATGTGGGGGTGATTGCCTCGGCCAGGGCCGCCACCGGTGATGACGGCACGTGCGGTGGTAGATGTGAGGTATACTGATCGCAACGGCTGGTGATCTTCGTTGCGGACGAGGAGATTGCGCAAGGGGAAGGTTTCTTTGAGATCAAAGAACTTTTGGCATGCCTGAACCTGGTCGTTGGTGGGCGGAATATAAGCGAAGGGGTCTTCTTTGTACGGGAGACCGCCAGGGATGCCGTGGCCTTCGGAGACGGCTTTCTGCTGAGCAGCTTTGCGCGCGCGATCGGCGGCGTGCTTGTCCTCCTTGACGTTGGTGTCCTCGACTGCTTCGTCGACTTGGATGGGCTCAACCTCGGTAGCAGCTGTTTCGGTGTTGCTGACATTCTCCTTCAACTTCTTGGTAGCGGGCTGAACACTTTCGGCGTCGGCTTCCGGGGAAAGCGCTCGCTTGACCGTGTCGGTAAGCGATTCGCCATCAGGTCGCATAGCATCGAGGTGGTCCATGGCACGGATCATGCCAGCAGCCATACCTTCGTCGTCGGGGTTGCCGACCTTTTCGAGCAAGGCGACAAAGAAGCCACCGGTGTCTTGGAGATGAGGGTAGAGACGCATGCAGTGCTGGGTGCCGAGCGCCTCCTCGTCACCCTGGGGCCAGAGCGACTTGGGCGTGCGCGAGGCAAGGTCAGCATCGAGTTCATTGAGCTGGTCCCAGTCGTTGATCCAGGCAATCTCTGGCAGACGGTCGCGGTACTCGGCGGATCCAATCTCGGGCTGAGCTGCTTCAGCTGCCTCCTCTGGTGGTACAGCATCATCATCAGCAACAGCAGCAGTAGCCTCGTCCACTTCACCGTCTGCATCCTTCATGTCGGCATCCACGAGCTCTCCCTCTCCATCGGCAGCGGCAGCATCCGCAGCATCGACGGCAGACGCCTTGGCAGCCTTCTCTTTGGCATACTTGGACTTGCCAAAAAGGTGAGCGCCTCGACCAGGGGCAGCCCTCCAGGTGGTGAGGCCCTTTCGTCGTACGAGCTCTGGCAATCGGGAGCTGCAGTCAACAATGCGCACCTTGCCCTCAAAGCGTCGCAGAGCCTCGGCGACGACAGCCTCGTTCTCGATGGGGTTCATGGAGCAGGTCGAGTAGACGAGACGGCCGCCCTCACGAAGCTGGTTGAGACCTCGAATGAGGATCTTGAGCTGAAGCGCATGAAGACCGACGGCGTTGTTGGGCGTCCATTCCTTCCAGATCGGGACGTTCTTGCGGATGGTACCGTCACCAGAGCATGGGACGTCGGCAAGGATACGGTCGTACTTCATAGCCGTCTGAATGACCTCAGCACCCTGATCAGCCGCCTTCCAGGGGACCTGGATCGACTGGTAGTTGGAAGCGTCGAGGTTGGTGACTAGCAGGTTGGGGGAAGGAAGACGTTGCGACTGATGAACAAGCATGTGGGCGCGCTTGGTGTCGGAGTCGTTGGCGATCACGAGACCAGTAGGCATAGGATTGTAAGCGCTGGGAGCCGAGGTGAAAGGCGAATGGAGCGACTCGATCAGCTGAGCCGTCTTGGAGCCAGGAGCAGCGCACATGTCGAGAACGAGATGGTGCGGCTGCACATCGAGAAAGAGGGGCGGAAGCATCGATACGGCCTCCTGACGGCTGATGGAGCCGACATCGGTCTCGTGGACAAGGAACTGGTGGAAACGTTTGAACTCGGGCGATTTGCGAATGACATTCTTTTTGGTGTTAAGGTGCCATCCGAGACCGTCAGGGTACCAAGGGAGGGTCTTTGGTGGGTCGACCTTTTCGCCGTCGAAAGTGACATTGGACAGGAAGGGGATGTAGATTTCCTGCAGCGCTTGGAGAAGCTGAGGCGTTGTCTCTTTACCCGCCGTGAGTCGGAAGGTGGTGGGCAGAGGGGTGCGGAGGTAGTCCATGAAAGTGGCCCATTCGGAAGGATCGAGGATGCCTTGGTCGATGTAATAGGCTTCGAGACGAGCGTTCTTCTGATCGCTGGGGAAGTAGGACTGTCTCGGCCCCTGCCCGTTGTGGCCACCCCGTCCACCGCCACGGCCTCCTCCTCCACGACCACGACCTCCGCCACGGCCACGACCTCGACCGCCTCCTCGACCACCTCCTCGGTTACCTCCACGTGCCATGTTAAACCTAGTCCCTGATCAGCAACCTTTTCCGGTTCAAAGATATCTGTGAGTTTTGAGGCCGAATCTGAAGCGCTTGGGGACGAGTTGTACAGATATCGGCGGCCTCGATGAGATTGATGTAGGTGACGGTGTGAGGAAGAGGTCTGAGCAGAAAAGGGTCCTTTGTTGGCGGCGAATTTTCTGTTTCTGCACGTCTTTTTTCCCCTCAAAATTTGCATTTTGCCGGATTTCTTCTTAAATCGGGAAAATCACGCATCGGGAGTCGGATCCGAGTCGGCATTGTGTTGGTGGGTTGGTGGAGCAGCACTACCCACATGTCGGCTCCTCTTGGCACTTTCTTCTGCGCACCAACCATCAACCCATAGGCCATCCTTGACTTGCTCCCCTTTCGCATCACATCCACTCTCGAGCTAGTTGCTGCGGTCATACAATCGCGTCAGACGCTCCCCACAGCCATGGCTGCTACTGCGTCGTCGAGCCCAGTCGACTCGCTCGATCTGATCCGAAACACACTCAGACAGGCCGCCAGCCAGCCCGACCCTCTTGCCTCTATTCAGCTTCTCGACGATCAGTCAGCACCAGTCGCATCGATACTTCAAGCCTCAACGGTTCAAGTTGGCAATGTCTCGCTAGCCAAGTCTGCAACAACGCGATTGGCGCGCTCTCGAGACGAGCTCGCATCTCGTCTCTCCTCAGGCAATCCTCCAAATCTCGATACGGAGCCGTCCTTCTTCTACGATGTCGAAGCTGTCATCCTCGCTCTTCAGGCCCGCGACGAACGTCCAGGTGCTTACCTTGCACAAGCAGCTACCGCCAAAGTTGCCTCCTTCCCAACACTAGACAGAGCTGCGATCCTCGACTATCTGCTCGGCAAGCGCGATGACTGGGCCGGTGTGTTGAATGCAGCAGCAGCAGCATCAGCAACGACGAGCGCCTCTACTCTCACCTCTGCTAGCAATGAGGCTCCCTCAACAGTGGATGCACAGGGCGCCAAGCGTCCATACAAGGTAGATCCCAAAGACGTCGAGTACGTCAAGCGTGTCAAGGCGCAGTACGAAGTGGTATTGCGGACGAGGAATGATGCGCTGCGCGGCAATATTGCGGGCTTGGCAGGAGGTGCGGCTGTTTCGCGCATCACAGGTTCCAAGGTCGCCGACTTTGAAAGCTTCCGTCGCGCCTTTTCTGCCAAAGTGGAAGCAGCGAGGAGGGCGGCGGGCAAGGCAGCACCACCGGGCAGCACGCAACCTGCAGCTCGACCAGGTGTCTCTGCCAGCGGTCAGGTGCGCAAGCAACGTGCCCAAGATCCCATCGTCGTACTCTCGAGCTCCCCCACCAGTCTGCTCAACATGTTCAACATCAAACAATTCTTGGAAGAGGGCATCTTTGTACCGCCGGAAGAGGCGCGTCAAAGAGCACGCGGTATGGCCGATCTCGTCGTCTCCATCACCAGCCGCGGAGGCAACGGAAGCCAAGGTGGCGCTGCGGGTGTCGGCATCGGTCGGCGTATCTTGGTCGTCGATAGCGCTGAAGCTGTGACGCGTCTGGGTGGATCGAGTGCATCTGCACCAGGCGCAGATCCATGGAATCGTGTCATCGCCGTCTTCACCACGGGTCAAGCATGGCAATTCAAGACGTATAGATGGAACGAGCCCCGCGAGCTGTTCAAGAACGTCATGGGCGTCTATGTACGCTGGCACAACGAGCCTCAGAACCCCAACATTCGCGACTGGAACGTAGTCGAGGTGCAGGTCGACCGGACAAAGAGGCACACGGACAAGCAGGCGGTTAGCCATTTTTGGCGCCAACTCGAATCGTGGACCCAACGAAAGAAGCCGCATCTGATTGCGTAGTTTCAAAGTTTCTATACTCTGGCTGTCTGGTCTTCGTCCCATCTCATTACTGCGGATGCTCAAACAAAATGTACTTCTAGAATCGGCATTTTCCGTCTTCTGTTGGCGGAGCGCAACAATGAAAACAACACATGCACATCATCTTTCTTGGACGAACCTCGTGCGCACATCAGGCAGGCAAGTATGCGCGTCATTCAAGTGAAACGACGCGCCCCAAAGACTGAAGCTGAGTTCCTGAATCAAGTTCCACTCATTATACTATACAATCGTTCTTGCGACTTGATCGACAAATTCGTCATGATCATCTTCGGAGCAACCTGATCGACCTCCCAGTAGAAACCGGTGGTGGGCTGCCCGCTGCCGCATCCACCTTGCCGCGGGACGAGCTTCTCGCCGCAGGACCTTTGTCTTCATCCTCGTCTCCACCCAACCCATCCACTACTGGCTTCGTGTCCTCTTGCACACCCGCTCCTGGTTGAGTATTTGCTTCTGCTGTACCGGGCTGTTTGGATCGATCCGTGGTTGCCGGGTCTTTGCAAAAGCTGTAGTATTCTCGGCTGTACTTGTCCACCTGCCAGAGCGCGGTGGATGCGTCCCACTGTGCACCTCGTTGGCGCCGTGCCCATACAAGGAGACTGTTCCAACCTGCGGACGAGGTGGCGGCTTTGGAAAGGTCGATAGTTTGTTCTTCTTTTCGGTCCACCGAGAGAAACGGGAGCGTGGGAGAGTTGCCTCGTTGCCTCCGATCGATTCCACTAGCGTCGACCTCCTCCGCGGAGACTTGGTCAACTGCTGCTCCTGTTGCTGCTGTCGTTGCAGTTGCAGAAGGGTCCGACACTCCCGATGTTGCAGTCGCAGTAGCGTCGCTCGTAGTTGCAATTGTCGATTCCATCGTGGGTACAGCCGATATGCTCGCCTCGCTGGCTGCTCCACTTCCATCCGCGACCACAGGCGTCGCTGCAGCAGCTACCCTCTTCGCTTCCTCCTTGGCACGCGCCGAAGGCGCAACATAGCTATTGGAGTAAGGTTCCACCTTAGGAACGCGTATCAATACATCGCGTGGTGTAGTGCGAACGGCCGGCATTTCTGCAAACGTTGTTCAAAGTGGGGCCAAACGATGCTACAGCTAGCTTGAGTCCGTGTGAAAGGCAACCAAATGAAAGGTAGAGCGGAGGGTTTACCGATGCAAGCTAGCTGGTGGCTTTACTACACGTCCCCACGTTGTTCTGCGCTGTGACTGAAGCGGAGTTACCGATGAGTGGCACCTGCGTCAATCTGGTGGGGACGTTGCAGCAACGGACGGATGAGCGTGAGTTTGTCGGCAAGATCTCCGGGTGCAGTGTTGTATCAGGCAAACAGGCTGTTGCAGCGTGATAGTGGTTGCTGCGACGGCCAGTAGCGACGTGCGACGAGCAAATATTGTTCAGGTATGCTCTACAACAGAAGTTGAAGGTCGATGCACAGTGTGCGATGGAGAAAGAATGTGATGGCCATGTCGAACAGCACCGTTGGATGCGAGTCCGGTTTTGCAGTTACGTCGCGTAGGGTCACACAGGTCAAGTAGGCTTTCTCAATTTTGGCTAACCACAATCTGACCACTGGAAAATGGTTCCGAAATGATAGCCACAAAAATCAACTGGAATGCTCAGATTGTCTCGCAATCCCGAGCTGACTTGCTTCTTTTACATGTTGATCTGATATGGCTTTCGACGAGAGTTGGAGCATGAATCGTCATCGGGCCTCCAATCGCAACGTCCGATACTCTACAGTCTTCTGCGCAGAAAGAGCAGAGAATTCCTTTCTCGATCATATGTGAGAAAGCACTGATATAATGTCCACTGAATGATTCAGAAAGTCCGCTCTGACGATGCAATCATACATAGACGCCCACGGCGTTGAACAAAGCCACAACGCCAAAGCCTGCCTGCAGACTTGCAACGACGCCAACAACAATCTCCTTGATGGTGATGCTCCTCTTTGGCAATCTGTAGCAATGTCAAGTGCAACGTATCGCAGTCGGCAAGATGAGTTTGCAAAAGAGAAAGAGAGATCAGCATGCGTACCCTGAGCGTACAGCCTTGCGTGCGCGAATGAATTGCGAGTGCATCTGCATCGGTGGACCGAACTTACGTTGTAAAGTAGAATGCGGCAAGGAAAACGGACGAGAGAAGAACAAAGGCAAGGTAAGGCAGCAATGCCGTCGGGATGAGAGGCTTGAAGGATGGTGAGGCTGCGTGCAATGACTGGGTTGTGCAACGTCATCAGGTCATGTCGGTAGTCGAACGCGCAGAACAAGATGGAAGAGGGATAGATCGGCTCGTCAGACACTTCATACACGAGGAATACCAAGCTGGCTGCAAATAGTCTCAAGGCCGATAGAGTCGTGGATTGAAACTTACCGCCAGAGGCCTTGCTCTTGTCACTTCGCTCATGGCTATAGATGTACGCGCTCGCGCGTGACAATGGGTTGAGATGGTATCAGGAGGAAGGGGCTGGGGAGGCGATGAGAAGAAGCGATGGTGCATGTACAGGGTCGATGCACCCTTCATGCTGAACCCGCGGAAACTGGCCAAAGCGGCACACGTCGACAAATTGGCAGTTTAGTCATGCTTAACAAAGGTTTAACCTAAATGTTAGACCTCTGGGTGGATACTCTTCAATGTTTTTTGCGGATTACTCGGGTTGATGCCGGCTCGTCGCTCGCCTACACACGGCTACCATTCCAGCTTCTGCGGCTGAAAGGGCATCCAGCAGCTGCCGATCAGACGTCATTCGCATTGCGATAACCGCTCGACTCCTTCGTTACCGCTCGATCGCTGGACTCTTGTTGTCCATCGCCCTTCCCGTCTTGTTGAAAGGGTCCAGGAAGCAACCCTTCCATACACTTTGAACGTTCACCGTAGACTGTGCTCCTTGTTTGACGATTCTGTGCCGGCTGTGTATCGACGTCCGTCTTCCGGGGGATCGCTGCGACGCTCGCACAGAATGTACGCAGCCCAGACTCAATTCATGAGCTCGAAGCTGCTACACGAACCATTGAAATATCATGAACAAAAGGGGAAGAATGCATACGGTCATGGGTTTCGGGTGTCTCCGGGTTCCGCAAATACCCGAGAGAGACCTCGATGGAGCGCGCGGCTTTTCTCGTTACAAAAAGCAACACACTAAACCCTGAATCCATGCGTAAGCAGTTGTAGCGTCAACCCTTGGACCCACACGCTGCCGTTCCCAGGCGACGTCTGTTGACCTGGCACAAATGCGGGCTCGAAGATCGACGCCATCTTCGATTCCACGCAGTTGCGCTTATTTGTCAGTGTGACGCTGTTGGTCTTGAAAGCGAGCTAGCTGCATACACAGTGGTTCACGAGCCAGTAGTCGACAGACGCGCCCCGGTGCTGTGGAGTGACAGCCTTGCAGGAGCCTTGCTATCAAGTGCCGTCGTGCAGGTTGGTTGCCGGCTGCTTGCATGGACCGCTCTGTGAATCCGTTTGTGTGTGACAGCAAGTCTACGATCCTGCCCGGTATTCACTTGGACCCCCCGCCTGCAACCGCTCGAGTACCAACGTCAGACGACGACGGTCGTCAAAATTGAAATGGTCCGTGATGCTCCGGTGTCTGCCTTGTCCAGCATGCTCCCCCTCCTCCCAGAGACTCCAAGACACAAGTGTTGCGAATACATATATACGACCGAATCGTCTGCTCTGTTTCTTCTTCTAACCCTTCCCACATCTTTCCCCTTTCTTCTTTGTTTGCATCTCGACACAGCCTTTGGCCTGGTCTTCTACTTCGTACCACCACCACTCATCTCATCTGTTCTTAGGACGTAATTGCAACACACATCGTCGTCGACGCCGTCTGGTAAGTTCACTGTTCGTCGTTGTTCCTTGTCCCCAGAGTTTGTCCCTTGGCACCGTTTTGGACTTCAGCATGGGCAGGCGGCAGCATGGTCACAGCTTAGTGATCAGGGTCACTCAACCCGCTTTCCCTGTTTGCGATGTTGTACGTTGACCACGTCGGTAGCACAACCACGGGGAGGGGAGAGGCCTAGAATCGCGCTCACGCTCGGCATAGGCGGCTTGCGTTTGAGGTGCATGCAGCTTGGGTCGGACAGCAGAACGGAAAGATCCGCACCTAGCAAAAAAAAATGCGGGGGAGGCGCTTCTTGCTGCTCACTCACCCATCTGCTCCACCTTGCCGGCTAGCTACTCGCATCGCGTTGCCTCGATGTCTCTCTTTCCGCAAACTTGCTTTGGTCACTGCTTGGCAAGTCTTGGTGTCTCTTTGCGCTCGAGACCGCCATCGTCGATGGCTGATCAAAGCTATAGTGCGAGAAAGCGAGCGGGATCTTGTGCGACTGCTTGCTTGCAAATTGGCAGACCGTCATTGCACAGACAAGTTTGTCTCGCCGATCCAGGCACGCTCGAGCTCCTTGTCAGCGGTGGCCGTGGATGAAAGAAGGGCAAAGTCGAAAGTGGATGAATCATTTTTCGTTCGCGTCAGTCACACTGGAAAAGGCAGAGAGAATTATTTCTTTTTAGATTTTAATTTCTCTTATTTTTTCCGGTCGGTTCGACTGCCATTTCCGATCTGCCCCGTCGCATTCACAGGCCAACGCGGCAGAGCAGTGTTTCAGCTGTTGGCTCCCGTCCTGGCCATTTCTCCCCTTCGTCAATGGTGCCTGGCTGCCCCTGTCTGCTACAGAAAGGTCTCGTTGCTCTTCGCCAAGCAAGAAGCCGGCCGCTGTTGATCGTGGCTTGGGCTGTGCCTTGCTCTTGCTCGTCGTCATGGTAATTCGAGGCAGACGTTGGCGGGACCGTAGCCGGAGCGAGTCATAAAGTCATTTGACGGGTTTCAGGCTATTGCCGTCTAGCCGGTTCTCTGTTGGACTCTACAGCAGCTTGCTTTGCGCACTTTCGCCCCGTCCCTCTGTGTCTGCCTTGTGCCTGCTGTCTGCTGTCCTACCCAAGCCCGCTCGTCATCATCATCGAATGGGGCTCCTTTCACGCTTCGCAGCTCGCTCGTATGCCCTGCCTCACCAGCCTCTTGATTGCTTGCTTGCGACGAAGCCCTTCCCTAGTCCTCGCTGTCGTCGTGGCTGCTGTCGTTGTCGACATCGTCCACTTCGTTTGCTACCTGCAACGACTGCAATGGTGGCAATAGTGAGCGAGGTTCTTGAGATTGGCCAGGTCGAGCGGACGAGCGGGGCGAGGCGTGTGCATTTCCGGCGACGCACATTTCAAAGAAAGAGGCGCAAAGTGTCACGAGTTCAGCTTCTACGCTGTGCGACGACTGCTTGTGTGTCCTTTGTCGATGCATCACTATTGCCTTGACTGATTTGCTTGACTGTCGGACCAATAATCAGCCCTCGTTTGCACATGATCATCCAGCTGACTCTCCTTTTTCGCCTTGCCTGTCCTCTTCCTTACCTTGCCCCGCCTTTTTCTGAAATTTTCCGCCGCTGCTGCCGCTGCTGCCTCCACCCTGCGACCTCGCCGTGTCGCCTCTCTGCTCTGCTCTGGCGGGTCTTTCCGTATGCTCCCGGTTCATCAACCAACAACGCTTGCTCCCTCCCCCTCTGCCTCGCCCGCCTTTCCGCCCGTCCCTTCCATTCCACTCGATCTGGCCATCATCAACCCTTCCTACTTTCACCATCTCTTCGTTCTTCCAACCATCAATCACGAATCGGAAACGTCCTTTGTTTCTTTCCACTCTTGGCACGTCTACGAACGATCCTTTCTTTCTCCTCAGAACTAGTCACCTTCCTCTTTCCCCAAACGCACCCGTCGTCACTCTAAGCCCAAAATGACTTCGCCAGGAAACCACCACGATGAGTTGCCTACCAACAACCCTCATTACACGCTTTTGGGCTCCGACCTCAAGCTCTTCTCGGATGCCGGATTCGACATGGACCGTGTCCACCTCAAGCGCAACGCTTCCGTCGCCCAGCTCTACGAGGACGCCATCAAGAAGGAGGGTGCCGTCATCTCGTCGGCCGGTGCCTTGATTAACTACTCGGGCAAGAAGACCGGTCGTTCGCCCAAGGACAAGCGTATTGTCTTCGAGGAGACCTCCAAGGACCACGTCTGGTGGGGTCCCGTCAACATCAAGATGGACGAGCACACGTTCGAGATTAACCGTGAACGTGCCATCGACTACCTCAACACGCGTGACGACATTTACGTCTTTGACGGCTTTGCAGGCTGGGACCCCAAGTACCGCATCAAGGTGCGAATCATCTGCAGCCGTGCTTACCACGCTCTCTTCATGCACAACATGTTGATCCGACCCACTCCCGAGGAGCTTGAGCACTTTGGCGAGCCCGACTTTATCATCTACAACGCCGGTCAGTTCCCTGCCAACCGTTTCACTGCGGGTATGACTTCGTCCACCTCGGTCGAGGTCAACTTTAAGCGTCACGAGATGGTCATCCTGGGTACCGAATACGCCGGTGAGATGAAGAAGGGTATTTTCTCGGTCATGCACTATCTCATGCCCGTCAAGTTTAACCAGCTTTCGCTCCACTCGTCGGCCAACGAGGGTCCCGACGGTGACGTTTCGCTCTTCTTCGGTCTCTCGGGTACCGGCAAGACGACGCTCTCTGCTGACCCCAAGCGAGCGCTCATCGGTGACGACGAGCACGTGTGGTCAGACGAAGGTGTGTTCAACATCGAGGGTGGTTGCTACGCCAAGTGCATCGGTCTCTCTGCTGCCAAGGAGCCCGAGATCTACAACGCGATCCGCTTTGGTGCTGTGCTCGAAAATGTGGTCTACGACAAGAACACGCGCGAAGTCGACTACGACGATGTCTGCATCACCGAGAACACGCGATGCTCGTACCCGATCGAGTTTATTCCCAACGCCAAGATCCCCTGCATGGCCAACTCGCCACCCAAGAACATCATCTTCTTGACCTGCGATGCCTACGGTGTTCTGCCGCCCGTCTCCAAGCTGAACGCCAACCAGGCTCAATACCACTTTATCTCTGGTTACACGTCCAAGACGCCCGGTACCGAGGATGGTATCCAGGAGCCTTCGCCCACCTTCTCGACGTGCTACGGACAGCCCTTCATCGTTCTCCACCCCCGCGTGTACGCCAAGATGCTTGCCGAGCGCATGGAGAAGCACAAGGCCGACGTCTGGCTCGTCAACACCGGTTGGGCCGGTGGCAAGTTCGGTGTCGGTCAGCGATGCCCTCTCAAGTACACGCGCAAGATCATTGATGCCATCCACGATGGTTCGTTGGCCAAGGCTAGCTTCAAGAACTTTGGCGTGTTCAACCTGCAGATTCCCGAGTCGATCGAGGGTGTGCCCGAGACGTTGCTCAACCCTGCCACTTCGTGGCCAGACAAGGGCGCTTTCAAGACCGAATTGAACAAGCTTGCCGACATGTTCAGCACCAACTTTGAAAAGTACGCCAACGACGTTTCTGCCGAGGTTGCCGCTGCTGGTCCCAAGCTTTGAACAGCAGGACTATGACGTAGATGGTCTTCTTTTGCATGGTATCTCTGCTTTCAATATACATGATTTTCTGATAATCTCGAGAGTGATTTATCGTTGACTGTGGTCAAGAATCCGAAAGTGAGCAAGCATGCTTGGGTTGCCACGGTGGTGAGTTGTTGCTGTACATGACTCTGGGTGTCTGCTGAACCGATCAAGGAAACGGACGAGCTATTGCGGATACGACCGTGAGGCGAAGGTTGAGAGGCTGATCCGACCAAAGTGGGGGCTGCTACTCGGTTGAGTGGGGGAGCAGGCACGCAAGCTCGCAGGCAGCTAAGCGTTTTTGGCAACTTGTGCGAATCTCCACCACGCGCTCCCAAGTTGACTTGTTCAAGACTGCCAATTTGTGTGATTGAGAATTCTGGAATTCGGTTATTCCGGATTTCAAGGGTCGACTGACTGTCCCCGCACTTTGTTTTGGCTGTAGCTTGGCAGTGTTTGCGGTTGGCCCGTCCGGCTTGCCGTTGAGGCGCTTGTCACTTTGTGCTCTCTTGCTCGAAGCCCAAGAGGATCTTCCAAGGTCATTGCGACTTGGTTCTGTCTGATTCGTTCTTGCTCCTCGTCCTTGTTCTATAGGCATTCCCGTCAGCATTCCCTCTCTCTTTGTTGATAGATTCCATCTTCGTATCCTCCCCTTACTGTCTCTCGCGACTGCCGTTTTCCTCATCAAGCATTGCAAGCATGGAGACCAGCACCGTCTCTTCCTCAGAGAGCATGCAAGGCAAGCTCGTCTGGAGCCCGCCTTGCTCAGCTACCACCTCCATGGACACATTTCGGCAGCACGTCAACACGCGCTTCTCTCTCGACCTGTCCAACTACCATGAACTCTGGCGTTGGTCCGTCTCGCACCTCAACGACTTTTGGACCACGGTATGGAACGAGACGCACGTGATTGCTTCGGTGACCGCTGCCAAGGCAATCGAGGATGGCGCGCCAATGTACCCGCCTCCAAGGTGGTTTCAAGGTGCGAGGCTGAATTTTGCCGAGAACCTGCTGCGACACGGTGCGCCCGATGCGGCTGGAAAGGAGCGCGTGGCTGTGATCCAGTCCACCGAGGTAGATACTACTACGGGTCAGTTGGAAGAAAGCCAGATAACGTATGGACAGTTGTATCGGATGACGGCGCAAGTAGCGGCGGCGATGCGTGCGCGTGGAATCGTGGAGAACGACTGCGTAGCGAGCTACTCTGCCAACAACACGGAGAACCTCGTCGCCTTTTTGGCCGCCTCGTCCATCGGAGCGGTGTGGACCAGCGCAGCCGCCGATTTCGGGCCTGAGGGCGTACTTGAGCGGCTCAGAACAGTGAGGCCCAAGCTGTTGATCAGCGTCAATGCGGTCAGATACAATGGCAAGGTTCACGATCACCTGGCAAAGCTGCAGAGCGTGGTGGATGGGTTGCAACAAGTGGGACATGGAGAGCAGAGGTTGGAAGGTGTGGTGGTGGTCTCGTACGTTGCGTCGCATGCTGTGCCGGAGTTTGATGGTGCGGCTGTGGGAGCAACGCGATGGACTTCCTGGGATCACTTTGTGGCTGAAGGTGCCAATGCAGTGGATCGACCAATTGCCTTTGCACAGTTGGACTTTAACCATCCGCTGTGGATCCTGTTTAGCTCGGGGACGACCGGCAGGCCAAAAGCGATAACCCATCGTGCTGGTGGAATGCTGCTTCAGCTCTCCAAGGAGCACTTCATCCATGGAGGGCTGAGTGCCTCGGATGTGTTCTTCCAACATACAACCACGGGGTGGATGATGTGGAACTTCCTCATTGCCGGTCTAGTCACGGGGTGTACCATTGTGCTGTACGACGGGAGCCCGCTCAAGCCCACCTCTGTTCTGTGGGACTTGGCGGCGAAACACGGCGTGACGACCTTTGGCACTTCCGCCGCGTACCTTGGCGCGCTCGAAAAGACAGGTTACGACGTCAAGTCCAACCACGCTACGCTTCGAGTCCGACAGATCTTGAGCACCGGCTCACCGCTGCGTGCCGAGCTCTACCCGTTCATCCACCAACGCATCGGCTCCGACATCCTGATCGGCTCCATCACGGGCGGCACGGATCTGTGCTCGCTGTTTGCCGGGCACAATGTCTCGCTGCCCGTTTACGCCGGTGAGATCCAAGCGGCCAATTTGGGTATGGACATTGCTGTCTTTGATTCGGACCTCTCGCGCCAAGTGACGACGCCGAATACGGTGGGCGATTTGATCTGCAAGTCGCCATTTCCCGCGCAGCCGCTGGGATTCTGGAAGCAGCCCGAGAGCAAGTACTTTGAGTCGTACTATGCGCAGGTGCCCGGCGTATGGTATCACGGCGACTTTGTGTGTTTCAGCGAGCATGGAGGTGTGGTGATGCTGGGGCGCAGCGATGGCATCCTCAATCCGGGAGGCATCCGATTTGGCTCGAGCGAAATCTACGAGCTGCTCGAAAGCCCCGAAAACCCTATGTTCACTTCAATCGCCGACTCGCTCGTGGTGGCGCTAAAAACACCTCAAGGTGACGACGAGGTGGTCTGTCTCTTTATCGTCCTCAATCCTAACGTGCGCGTCGACTTTGCCACCATGCAGAAATCCCTAGCCTCCCTCATTCGCCAAAAGAGAAGCGCCCGTCACGTCCCCAAGTTCATCCACCAAGTCAGCGATATTCCAAAGACGCTCAATGGCAAAAAAGTCGAAGTGCCCGTCAAAAAAATCATCAACGGTGCCGGACTCGACGCAATCAACAAGGCGACGCTCATCAACCCGGACAGCTTGGATCAGTTTGTAACGCTCGGCGAGACATTGAGATCTCAACTGTAGACTGACTCGTTGTACATCAGAGTCATGTTTTGCCAATCGAACATAGACTGGCAAGCAAGAAAGTGCAAATGCGAAAGAGAGCGTTGGCTGCGATGCGATTCAAAACAACGACAAAAAGATAGAAAACTATTTACAGCAAAGCCAACTTTTGAGCGACGAAAAAACAATTTTCAACGATTGTGACAGTAGGCATCAGAGAAGAGAGTGTCGGCCAAGTCATCCGGTACAAACCATACGGTGAGCGCGACAATGAGGTAGACCATGATAAGCACAAAACCCTCGAGATAATTTGACCGATTGTCGGCGATGGCAAAGTTGACGATGAGTACCGTCAAGAAGAGCAATATGGTGGCAAACGGATCAAAGAGCAATGTGAGCGGACGATTGCCCATCCAAGCGATAAGCACGAGTAGCGGGATGACAAAGAGCGCGATCTGGATCGATGAGCCGATGGCGATGGACGAAGCCATTTGGATCTTGTTTTTCCATGCGAAGATGACGGCGGCCAAGTGTTCGGTGGCGTTACTGGCGATGGGCAAAAGAATAAGACCGATCCAGGTTCGTGTGATGGCACCGGTCGAAGTGACGACATTGATGGCGGTGACGAGCCATTCGGAAGTGACGCCGATGAGCACGGTGACGACGACGAGCGAAATAATGATGGCGGTCATGTTCATCTGCGGTTGCTCCTCCTCGTCCTCATTGTCATCCTCGAAAAATTCCTTGTGAGAGGACAAGCTGAAATAGAGAAAGCCAATGTAGATGAGCAAAAGCAGCACCGAAACGCCACGGCTGAATTTGAGAATGTCGCCGCGCTCCGTGTCATCGGGGATGCCACCGAGCACAGCGTGGAAGGCCGAGGGGATGACGAGCGAGATGACGGCCATCATGAGCAGCGAAGTGTTGAGCTGGGCGGGTGCCTCGAGAAACACTTGCTCCTTGACGCGAAGGCCTCCGACAAAGAAACAGGTGCCAAGGACGAGCAAGAGATTGGAAAGAATCGAGCCGAGCAGCGACGTCTGTGTGACAATAAGCTCACAGTTGAAGAGCGATACGATAGCAACAATGAGCTCGACGGCGTTGCCGAGCGAAGCATTGATGAGACCGCCAATGGTCTCACCCACACGGAGCGAGAGCTCTTCGGTGGCTTGCGACAAGATGGTGGCGAGCGGCATGATTGCAAGAAACGAGGTGACAAAGACGAGGATGCCATTCTTGGTGACGTTCTGATCGAGGGCGAAATGGAGTGCCCACGAGATGGGGATGAAGACGAGCAGAATATTAAGCACAGAGCCAAACAGAAGGTTTTTGAGACTGGCGACGGTACCGGGAGGCTTGCCGAGGCGGTGCTCTGGTGTGAACAACTCGTTGAAAGAGCGTCGGGTGGTTGCTCTGGATTCCATTGTGGCTCTACGCGGTGGACCTGCAAATGGTCCACCGAGACCTTCGCCGCCCGAAGACTGATCGCGGTTGACACCCCGCTTTCTGGCAGTCGTGGAAGAGGCAGGATCGGACGAGGAAAAGGTTTGAGAGAGGGCGGAAGAGCCTTCGTTGGACGAAGTAGCCTGGCCCTTTTCGAGCATGTCGGGCTCGGAATCGGCAATGACAGCGCGCTTGGGACGATGTGCGAGGTTGGTGTTGCTGCTGGCATTCGAGGCTCTTGGAGTAGCAAGAGCAAGTTTAGGAGCAGCGGTGTAGGGGGTGTCGGACGTTGGCTGCTCTGTCGACGGTGTGACCTGGGTGGCGGCGGCCGATGCAGACTCGGCTGCGTGATTTGTCGACGGCATGGTGTGTAGAGTCGAGCTGCTAGCCACAGCAGAAGATGTGGTCCGTTGTTCTCGCCGCAACGAATGCAAACGTCGAACGTGAGCGATGCGGAGTAGCCCCGAACTAGCTAAAACAGGTTGATGGCGGGAATGAAGCAAGGCCTAAAGGTATGAACGGTGGTTTGACCAATCACTCGGTCAAGTGAATGTGATGATGGAAGCGTGGGAGTGTGGAACGGCAAATACAATAGATGAATGTTGGTATGGCTCGCTGTAACTAAACTGCCACCATTTGCGCTCACTCTCTCCACCGTCTCAATGCCCTACGAAGAAGCAAAAAGTATCAACGCGCGCGCGCATGTGCGTCACGTTTGAGAAAGCAACACATCAAAGCTGTGCATCGAATCCGCATGATCCGCACAGCCTTTAGATTTTGTGGTCTTTACAGTACTCGTGCACGCCCTCGCAGCAAGGGATTGTAGCTGACAAAAGACCGAAACAAAACAAGGCGGGGCAAGAAGAGGCGAAATATCCTTTCCGATGCCAAGGCCAAGATGCCCTTCTCACTGAAGTGGGATTGCACCTGCAGCAGCAATGAGTTATTTTCAGATTCTTTTCTGTTGCGAAAGAATGTTTGCCTGCTGACAGTGGCAGTCAGGTTGTTTTCGCAGAGGATCAACACACACACAAGCAGACGTTCACTCTTGCAAAAAAAAAAATGACGTCGGATGGCCAAACTTGACTGCCCGCCGCTAAGTGACCCAACCGACGGGCGGCTTTGGCTCCGGCTCGTCCCTGCCCTGGAACCACACCGCGGTTGGGGCAATTGGCTTGGCATCGTGTTGCTTTTGCTTTTGGTTTTTTTTTGTCCTAATTGTGCGCGCGGAGCCAATTCGCCTTTTTATTTTGGAAAAACGTCTCCCCTACGAACGGCGGCATAACATGCTCACTACAAACTAGCAAATTTGGGCGGGATGAGCTCAGCCTCAGCCACGTCTCGATCTGCAGCCTGAAAGCTCAGTCGACCTTGCTCGCATACACACCCTCTTGGCGGACTGGCAAAGTGTTAATTCAGAGGTGCGTGCGTGCGTGCGACTCTGTTGAAATAACGATGCAGGGTCCTTCCTTTGTTGCTCTTCTGTCTCGAATCTTTAATTCAAAGGCCTAAGCGGTGCTCAGCTCTCTCGCTTGAAAGCCAATCATCATTCGAATCGCACGTCGCTCTTCGTTGCATCACCCACCATCTACATTCAAACAAGCAAGGCACAGTTGGAGCCAACGAACGATCATCATCGAGCGAGCACAGGTCGCTGGTTGGGACATCTCGGTTCATGAGCACATACCTTGCTTCTTCAAACCGGTCAGACTGAACGCTGCTCCTCCTGTCAGCCAACATGGCGTCCACCGCTGCAGGCGAGCTCGCACGTAAGGCGCTCATGGACGATGCTCGTCAAGAGGAAGCCATCACCGTCAATCAACGTGCTCTCATCGACAAGATTCTCGCCAGATATGCCGCCGAGTTCACCGTCTTTCGAGAATTGCTCCAAAATGCCGACGACGCTGGTGCCACCCATTGCGAGCTTCGCTTCGAGTCGCAGCGCTTGCAGTCCGCGTCCTCTACTGCTAGCGGCAGCAGCGGTAGCAGCAGCTCCCATCCTCCGCTTCTCCCCGATTTCAAGGCTACCCTCAGCAACTGGGTCTTTCGCAACGACGGCAAGCCTTTCGGCAAAGACGACTGGTCTCGGTTGCGCAGGATCGCTGAAGGCAATCCGGATCCCGATCGTATAGGTGCTTTTGGTGTAGGCTTCTACTCGCTCTTTAGCATCTGCGAGGAGCCCATCGTCTCCTCAGGCGACGAGCTCATGGGATTCTTTTGGAAGGGTGACGCCCTCTTCACCAAGCGCGCCAACAACTCGGATCGTCAATCCTCGCCTTCCGGCAATCCATGGACCACCTTTTTTATGGCCCTTCGCGAACCATCGCCGTTCCCAGATTCACCCATGGCTCTGGCCAAGTTTCTGGCAACCTCCCTTACATTCACCACCAAGATCCGCTCCATCGGCCTCTACTGGGACGATCATCTCCTTTGCAAGCTCGACAAGAAGCTCGCTCTGCCCAAGCCCATGTGCATGCCTGCTCATCTCAACTCATACAGCCCGGCTCGCATCATGCGTGTCCGCGATCTCGAGTCGACCGCCGTACAGATCGATGTCCAAGCGCTCCAGCTCGTCATCGACGCTGCCGAAAAGGACAAACCTAGACCCAAACAGTCTCTCGCCTCAGCTCTCGGCAAGACGGCGGGAGGCGGTCTTACGTCGATGCTCCAGAGCGCCTTTGGCTTTGGCTCCTCCTCCTCCGCTGCAAAGGAAAAAGAGCGCGACCGTGAGCGTGAACTTCACAGACGTCGCCAAGCACAAGCTGCACAGGAGCTCGAGAGACGCAGACTCGACGCAACCGCCGCCGCACTCACTTCGGTCTCGGCTTCGATACATCTACGCATCGCCACCGCCAACGTCAGTGTCTCCGCAGACAAATCCTTCGAAAGAGAGATCGAGCGCAGCACCAAGAAGCCACCACCCAAGACCACTGCCTTCCACCTCATCTTTACAGGCAAAGAGGAATACGATGCCAGCTTTCCCGATGAGAGTCCAGACGCCGACGACACCTCCCTGTCCGGCACTTCTCCGGCTGCTGCTCTCGACGAGGGCGTCCGCCAGATCTTTTCAGGTCTAATGCCCCGCCTCGAAGACCAGGGCCACGCTTTCATCGGCTTTCGAACCCATCAGACTACCGGATTCAGCGGCCATATTGCTGCGCGCTTCATCCCCACCGTCGAACGAGAGTCGCTCGATTTCGTCGATCGATATTGCGCCCAGTGGAACTCGGAGCTGCTCTCGATGGGAGGCTACGTCGCTCGTGCTGTCTACGAAAACGAATTGACCGACATTGGTCGTCTGTGGACCAACGCCTTTGCCGACAAACGTCCGTCCAACGACGACGACTCTCTCGCGACAGCGCTCAAACACCGAGCCCTCCATCTCATGCGGTTCTTTACCTTCCGAGCTTCGTCGCCGTCATCACGCGTCTCATCGCTCTTCCTCACTTCCTTCTTTGGTTCAGCGCGCCAGAACACCATCTCGCTCATGTCGACGCGCGGTGTCAAGCATTCGGCTGCCGTACGCATCCCCAATGCGCTTCTGTCGGACTTCATCAAAGATCTTGCTGTCATTCCGTCTGACCATGTCGAAGAGGCTCCCGACTTTGTGCGTGAAGTGCGCTCGCGCAATCTGGTCCAGGATATCACTATGGACGATGTCTTCTCGGAACTTTCGTCGCGTGCGCTCACGCCGCCCGAGATGGTCGCCTGTCTCAAGTGGTGGGTCAGCGTCGCTGCACATCCTTCGTACGACATCAGCTTGCGCTCCAAGCTTCTCAACAACGCCATGCTCACCACCACCGATTCCAAGGACGCCATTGTCCCCGAAAAGATTCAGCCCTTGAGCGCCGTCCGCTACTACCTCAACACCTCTCGTCTTCCAACCGACGTGCCTCTTCCCGATTCGTGCCTGGCATACGAGGTGTCCAAGTCATTTTCCACCAACGAGCTCTCGCGTGTCTTTGGCTGGTCCGAACTCACCGTTCCAGCATGGCTCAAGAATCTCGTCCAGATCAGCGTTCAAGCACAGCGCCTAGGACACTCACTTGCCGAAACCAACGTACAGACATCACCGGCCTTTGCTGAAAAGGTCCTCCTCACTTTATCACGAGCCTGGTTTTCACTACCTTCGAGCCAGCACGACGAGATGCAGCAGCTCTTGGTCGATGTCACTTGCATTCCCACGCGTCTGCAGATGCAAAAGCCCAACGATGCCTACTTTTCCAATGTATCGCTCTTTTCCGACTTGCCCATCGTCGAGCTCCCCACAGCACCGGTCAAAGGGAACTTGGAGAAAGTGCTTGTCGCTCTAGGCGTGCGTCGTCATGTGGAGCTGCAGATGATCTTCAATCGACTTGTAGCAGGCGGCGGTTGGTCGCACGTAGATCTCGTCTCGTACCTCGCGTCCAACAAGGAAACGCTTTCGGATCTCGAAAGGGAACGACTCAAAAAGACAGCCATCTTCCCCAAGCATGGCGAAATTGGCCCGCTCAAAGAAGATGGCAAGCCAAGAATCATCCGTCACCGTGCAAGCGACCTCTATGAGCCCACCGAGGCGCTCAGAGCCCTTCAGCTGCCGGTGCTGGACTGGGCCGACAAGCCGTGGAAGCCATCCTCGGAAGAGGCACGTTTTGTTTTTGACTTGGGCTTGCGGCGGTACCCGCCCATGGAGACGATCCTCGAGCTTGCTACAAATGCGACCAACGACGCTCTCCGATCCAAGGCCTTGGCCTTTTTCCTAGACAAATTCCACGCTCACTACGCCAACCAATATACCATCTTCCGCGCTGAGAAGTACGCATTTGTACCCGCCAGGCTTCCCAACGAGCCCAAGATGGTGCTGCGCAAACCCACCGAGGTCTTTACCAATACTGAGGCTGCCGTGATGGACTTCCCCGTCGCGGGACCCGAGATCAACCTGGCCGATCTTCCCAAGCTTGGTTTGCGTTCGAACCCCACGGCGACGCAGCTCATTGGAAGACTTGTCAACACGCCGACCAAGGACGAAGCACAGGCTCGCAAGATCTTCGAATATTTGGCCACCGTTCCCGAATTCAGTCTCAACGACTTTGCACAGCTGCGAGGCGCCGAGTTCATCCCGGTACGTCGCACAAAGCGCGGCTCCGTCGAGGCTGCAAAAGATGCACCAGCCTCGGGCACCGCCGAGATTTTCTTGGTGGCGCCGATGAACTGTTACTTTGGTAGTTCGACCTCGGACGTCCAGTTCAGAGATGTGTTCTTCTACTGCGACTTTGGCTCGGTAGCCGGCGCTTTCCTCAAAAATTGCGGTGTGCGAAACGAGCCAAGCATCGAAGAGGTGGCCGAACGTCTTGTCGCCGAGCCGCAGCGATTCTATCAACTGGCTGGCAGCGCGGATGCCTACCTCGGCATTCTTCGCCAGATCGCTACAAACTGGAATCGCATCCGCAGTCCCTTGCGTAACCAAATGGCACGTTCGCCTTTCTTGCTTGGATCAAAGCGCATCAGCGAAACTGCCTCCGCGCGAGGAGTTGCAAAGACGGGCCATCTGCTCGACCAAGACGACGGCGACGAGCAAGACGAAGAGGCAGATGACACCGGTACGCTGGTATATGCGCTCAAGAAACCTGCCGACGTGATCATCGTCGACGATGCCAACTCTCACATGCTTTTTGCTTCGTCGCTGTTCTATGCGCCGCATGAAGATCTTCTACAGGAAGGCTTGTATGGAAAGCTCGGCTCACCGAGATTGAGCTCGCTGGTTGAGGAACGCTACTCGATCGAAGGTCGCGTGGTGCAAAACACGCAGCGCGCCCGCGAGATCAAGGCGCTCGTGCTTGAACGTACGCCTCTTTTTTTGTTTGAGAAACGGCAGTCGTCGAAATCCGAGATCCGCAAGGATGCAGAGTGGCTCAAGCAGGCACTCGAGGTGGAAGAGATCGACGGAGCAGGTCTGCGTCTTGTGCGCACACTGCGCTATGATCGTGTGCACGAACAGAACGTGCAGAAGTGCACCGCTACTGCCTCGATGCGTGGGTCCAAACTCATCCTGCACCTCTCTTCGTCGATGGAGGTGGACTTTTTCGAGGTGGCCACGTCGCTCACCAAGTATTTGCTCACCAAGCAGAGACTTCAAGAGGTGCTTCTCTACATGACGCTCCTCTCGACCTCGCTGCGCAATCTCAAGCGACGCGGATTCCACGTAGACAAGATCTTGTCGCAGCGCAAAGCGGAGCGTGAGGCCGCTGAGGCCAAGATGCGCGAGGAGCGACTCAAGGCCGAAGAGCGGGCTGCTGAAGAGAAAGCCACCGAGGGCAAATTGGCTGATTGGAGAAAGCAGGTGCTGAGCGTATTCCCGGACGCCGATCCCAGCTACGTGGACCAGGCATTGCGGAGCCACAGCGATGCGCACGTCGAGCGTACGACCAACGACATGCTCAGCAGCAACTATCCTCGTAGAAGCAAGGAGACGTCGTCGGCGGTGAGACAGCTTGCGAACGACTCTTCGTCGACCCTCGTTCCTCCAGGTGCAGGTGCCAATGCTGGGGCTGGCTTCTTTTCGGGCTTCCGCAACAAGTTCATGCAGGCTAGTTCAAAGCAACGCAGCTCGCTCGCTGACGGCACAAGTTCGATTGAGCGACCTGGCTCGGGATGGCCAGCAGACGCTTCAGTTGCAGCAGCGGGTCGATCAGACGAGGACCGCTCATTGGGCGGCCTTGCAACGTCTTCATCTTCAGGAGGAAGCATGACGCCAGCAGCTACTGCGCCCACTAGCGAAGTGACGCCCTTGTCCTCGATCCACAACAATGTGCTCAAGGCGATTCGCGCTTCCCGGCCCGATGCCTCGTCGACAATCAAGAGCGAAGCGCGGCAGACGCAGATCAAAGAGGCGGCCAACTCGTACTGCGATCAAGGCGTTGAGACGGATCTGAAGCTGGCCGGCGAGGTGGCAGGAATGAAAGTGTTCCTCCACCCGACCCTCGACGCTGCTTCGATGCTGCAATCCAATGCAGCAGCTCTGGAACGTCTGATCAATCGAATCTATAAGCCAGTCGGAAGCATTTTTGGACTCGATCCTCGAAGCATGTACGTGTTCTGCGACACGGCGGGACCTGCGATCGCGTTCAACCGAGGTGGAGCCATCTACCTCAACTTCCGATACTACTTGGCATGGCACGATGAACTGGTCAAGCAGGGCAAGCTGGCGGATCCACTCGTGTCGACGTATTTCAGCGTTGCGCACGAGATTGCGCACAACGTGGTGGCAGCACACAATGCAGAGCACGAGTGGTACTTTAGCGCCATTGCGGAAAAGTACGTGGTGTCGCTGGTCGAATATATCGCCAAGGCGGAGAGTGGGTCGAGGAGTGGTGTGTAGATGTGTTGCATAGGCTAGGAGAGGAAGAAGAAGAAGAAGCAATGCTGCTGTGTCGAGTTTTGTCGGATGTTGTGCATGCATGTGCGTGGGTGAGATGAAGACTGGCTAGAGAAGTTTGGGCCTGGATCGAGTCGTGTGAAATTGAAGTGGGTTCTTGTTGCGAAGGGGATAAGGAGTGGATAATGTACAGGGAAAAGAGAGGAGGCTGCGTGGTCTACGCTACTTTTGAAAGAGACCGGGAAGCTCTGCCTGCTTTTCATGCCGATGCAACTTGAGGTGATGGCAAAGCAGCGCGTTTCTCCTTGCCTCCAAAGTTGTGGTAGTTCTGCAGTGTTCGCAAAAGCAACAGTCAAACGAGATTGAGTCAGTATCGCCGCCGCGCGCCTCTAGCCAAGAGGTGTCGTCATTAGGAAGATGCTTACGAAGAATCGGAAGAGCTGTCCGGCCTGCGCCGTAGCATTGGTAGCGTGGCAGGCAAAAAGAAGGTAGTTTCGTGGTTGCACTCTCCATGCAAATCGCATAAAGACGGTCGAGTAGGCGCACAGGGCTCCCGACATAGTGCCCGAGATCATCTCTTCATCCTTGCTCAGATCGGCAATCGCTGCGAGTGGAAGACCCCAGTTGGCTACTGGTCCCCAGAAATGTGTCGACTGTGTTTGTATGCAAGATGTTACTGTCAGCGAAACGAAGAAAGGATAACAGTGCAAAGGGAATAGGGGGTTGATGGTGTGCTTACGAAAAAGTATTGTCTGCCAGCTGGCGACTTGATCCAGTTGATGAATTGAGTAGCCATTGTGGTGTATGATTCGAGCAAGACGAAAGCAGATAGCGATGGAAAAGTGAAAGGCAAGGTAGGCGAGGTTGCGATTAGGATGCTGTTGAGCGTGCAGGGTCACCTTTGGTCTCGGAGAGATGCTCAATGCGCCTCGCCTCACCGCGGAGTGTGACGGCTGCGCTGGGAACTGTGAATTTTTTGGGTGGGAAAACGTCTTCCGCGCGGATGTTGTCTTTCTTGCCTCCTCGCTTGCGTCTGCATCTCTTTTTTCATCTCGCCATCTCGCCATCACTTCGATGATATCGGGCGATGGTTGCAGAAATAACAAATGTTGAATTGTAATTTCGACAAGAGCAATCTTTTTTCAAAATTCTATCCCAAAAGCGGATGGACCGGACCGAGGAGCCGCATTTGAGAGGGTCCTTGACGCTGTACCCCGCGGGCGGAAGGCTGCCACGCCGTCACAGGTTCTCCGTGCCTTTTTTTTCTCGCTTTAGCAAGGGGCAGCGAGAGGTGCGGCGGCTTGCCCGCCAGCATACTGCATGACTCCTTGAACCGCCTTGCACATCTAGTGCGCCTTTCTCCCATGCTGTCACCGATCCAGTGGCGTTTGTCAACACAGTATGAGTATATGCGTGATCTGCTCGTGTCGAGCCAAAGCAATGCGTCAAAAGCCGAGGACAAAAAAAAAGTAAACGTGTTTGTGGCGGGCAAGCCGAAGCGGGAGAGTGTCGCGTGGGACCTGCCAGGCCGTACTGCTGTACGTGTTTGCATGGTCCAAGAGTGTCTTGCAGCGGGCATACAGTACGCTCCGACACATCTAACAGTAGCTGAGGGTTCGGCACGACATGAGCCGTTGTGTCAATGAGGCAGCAACCTTTCCGCTTCGGCTTGAAGCCGGTCAAGCTTGTGACTCTTGTCATGTTTTAGCCATCCTCTATCCACATCTGTCTTCCAGTCTTGATTCTCCCTTCCCCATCATCTCCATCCCTAGGGTCCAATCCCTTTCCACTATCTTGCTCCTTCCATCATCCGCCACCATTGCATCCACACAATCGGCAACCGAGGCCATCACGTCTTGCCTCACTGCCGCCGCCGCCGCCGACGACGACGACGACCATCACGCTACTACTAGCGCCAGTGACCCTCATCTCGGCATTGCATCCTCGCGACTCACCAAGCTGTTCTTGAAGTCAATCGGATCAGGCCCGAGATTCCAGCTCCGAGCAACAACGTTGTCGAGCTGCCGCTTTGTTGCTTGTCGCTCTTGCGACACTCGACCCTTAGCCTCAACTCGACTCATTTCACATCTGCACCCAATTGGCAATTGGCTCATCTGCACAGCCAGCATGCGCGGAAGCTCTTCCGTCTTGGCATCCTTCTAGCACGCACCTCTAGTTCAGCCCTCCCCCCCTCTATTTCTCTTGTACTGACCCTTCTGTAGGTCTTGGCGGCTCTCGAACCTCCGTCCAAGATTCGTTGGCCGATACCCGCATCCACCATCATGGCCAACAACGCTTCGTCTTCCAACAGGGCCTCCTCCTCGGACTCGGATCCATCCGGCTCGCATCCTTCCACCACCGACCCCAAGACCGATGCCGACTCGGAATCCAAGCAAAACTCTGCCAGGGAAGAGGTCAAGATCTACAAGACCATCTCCCGAGTCCACCGCGCCTGCAATGCGTGTCGCAAGCAGAAAGCGCGCTGCGATGGTCCTGAGAATCCTCCCTGCCGCCGTTGCAAGCAGGTCGGCATCAAGTGCATCTTTGAAAAGCCGCCCAAGGAGCCCACTTCTTCCAACAGCACAGTTTCAGATGCCAACGCCAGCGCCGATAGAATCCGCGTCTTGGAGAGCCAGATGTCAGGAATGCAGAGCATGATCTCGGAGCTCGTTGCTTCCATCAAGGCCAACACCAGCGCCATCACCGCGCCGCAACCTCCAACACCCCAGCATGCTTTGCCAACCCATCACTCTCCTCAGGCCTCGAACGCTTCTACGGCTTCGCCCAACTCTTCCAAGGCTTCCAAATTGGATCCGTACCACCAGCATCGCCATCAAGGAGTTCCGCTACAGCAGCAGCAGCATCATCCCTATGCTCCGCCTCCTCACCATCGCAACTCTCCGTCCACAGAGAACAATCATCGGTATTCTCTCGATGCAAACGCCGCCTCCTCTCAGTCACAACGTCCCCCATACCTTCCTGCCTCTCGCTCCTTTGGTAGCAGCAATAGCATCTCGGGCGCCTCATCCGCCCCGATGCCATCCAACCCAGGACATACACCCACAGCGTATCCACTTCAGCAGCAACCTTCTTACCAGACAGCGTATGGCCATCCCCCCACAAGGGCAGATCTCCTTCAGCAACAGCAGCAACAGCTGCAACAACAGCCACAGCCTGAGCTCGAATCGTTCGGCAATCCATCGCACCCCCAAAACATGTGGAATGCCGGCGGTCTGGCTGCTTCTAGTTCCTCTTCGCACTCGATGAATGCCCAGGCAAGACGTCGCAGCGGCTCGCGTGTCAACTTTGAGCAAGATAATCGAGGTCGATCAATGCAATCCTGGCAACATCCCGGCTTGCTCGGAACCTCTCCAGCTGATGCTGCGGCAGCCGCTGTAGCCACCGGAACTTCATCCGGTTGGACGCCGACCTCGTCGGCACCAAGCCACCAGCAACGCCACTCGAGTCGTCGCCGATGGACCTCGTCCGATCGCGCCACCAGCCACTCGCACAGCATGGATCAAAACTTGACCCCCTCCGATGGAGCAGCAGCTGGCGAAGATGGCGAGGCGCGTGAGACCGATATCAGCAACGAACAGCTCAGTGCCCCCATCGAAGCGCTCCGCGGTCTCGCTGACGCTGCTGCCGCTGCCGCCGAATCCGAAGGTCACACCTCCAACGATTCGAGTGGCGACGAAAAGCAGATCGATGAAATTGCCAGGTCCAAACAGGCTGACACGGCCACGACGCCTTCGCTCCACCTCGTCGATGAAGGCGGCAAACGTACCGCATTTTCAGCTCCAGACGGCGAGTCTCCAGACGCCACTGGCAAGAGTCCTAGAAAGAAGAGACGACGCGATGCACATGTTGACTCTCCCAGCTCGGCAGCTGCCTCTGGAAGTGGCATGGATGGCAAAGGGGCGGCTTCCGAGTCGAATGCTTCAGCTGCAGGAGCCTTCAACGGAGCTTCGAACCCCGCCTCCGCTGCTTCTCCATCGGGCGGCAGTCGGTCGGGCAGAATGGAAGCGCCAGGCCTCGTTTCCGGCGCTCCGGGTGATTTAGTGACTCTGGGTTTGGTCAACGAGTCCGATGCCATACGGCTCTTTGAGACGTTCCAGAAGGGCGTTCCAAAATTCATCTCTATCTTCCATCTGGAAGACGAGTCGATGACGACGGAAGAAGAATACCACTACGTGCGTACAACCTCGTACTTCCTCTTCAATGTGATGCTCGCCATCGGAGCCAAGGTCGAGTGTGGTGGCAAGAGCCCGAGCCGCTTGTACCAGACATGCATGGCGCAAGCCAAGCGCAATGCCAAGGATACCATGTTCAGCCCCGTGGCTGGCAAAGCAGCTGTCCAGGCCATGGTACTACTGGCTGCTTACAGCGAAAATGGTTGGCTTCCTTTGGGCTTGTCGATTCGTATGGCGCAGGAACTTGGCTTGGATCGATCCTTCCAGAAACTCATGTCGGCTTTGCCTTCATCGGGTTACATTCGTCACCCACAACCACCACCACCTCCGAAACATCTGACCTTCTATCACAACTCTCCCTCTTCCCACTACACGGGGTCGCCGACGGACATCAATTCGGTTGGCGGCGAATCCGTCGATGGCAAAACGGTACCGGCTAACGCTGCTGGGGCAAATGCGGTGGCTGCCAACGCGGCTGCTAGTGGCAACGTAGATGCTGCCGCCAAACGCGAGCTCGACGAGCTCAAGGATTTGGCCCGAGGTTCGAGGCTGTGGTTCTTCCTGTTCCTCTTCGATCACCAGGCGAGTTATGGTGCTGGTCGACCGGCGATGCTTTCAAAACACTACGTGAGGAACTGTCGTGCGTTTCTGAAGCTCAATTATCCGCTCACGGTCAAAACTGATGCCCGCTTCATCAGCACTCTGGAGCTGCTCATCATTCGCGAAACGCACTACGATGCAATGGCGCCGTACGATCAACCTGTCGACGCACGCATGCTCTCCAAGATGCGCAAAGTGACCGAGGAGCTCAACGAATGGCATCAGTACTGGTCGTCGGATTTCGAATCTCGCGGCTATTCGCAAGATTCCTTCTTCCAGCAATCGCTCGTTCTGCAGTGCGCCAGTGCTGAACTGTACCTCTCGTGTACAGCGCTACGCGGAATCCGCGATGCAGCAGACGCCGATCACATGGGTCCCGAACAGAAGGAGCTCATCATCCAAGCTACTCGCGCAGCAGATACGTGCCTCAGCATCTCGGTCAACGCCAAGGAGTATCGCGAAATGCTCGGATGGGCCCCGCACTACACACATGTCACCGCCGCTTTCGCCTGCGTGTTTCTGATCAAGATTGCCCGCCTCTTTCCGAGACAGGTTGACACGTACGGCATCTTTAGCAATGCCGAGAGGCTGGCGAGTCGGTTGGCGGAGGTTCCGGCGGGCAAGTACGCGAGAGTGATTAGGATATTGTTGGCACAAGCGTGGAAGAAGATTGCTGATCTGAGTCCGGCCATTGGACTGTATGCAGCCTTGGGTGCGGAAGCTACACGGCCAGGGGCGATTACGCCGGCGGAAATCAAGACGGGCGGGCCGAGCGATTCGGGCATCAGTCTGCTGTACAAGTTGCTGCAGGACTATCAGAGTGGGCAGACTCAAGAGGATGGCAACGGAGAAGTGGTGAATAGCGGCGGTGCGGGCAACGCCGGTGCGGGCGGGGAGGGAGGCACTGGGTCTGGCACTCGTACCCCTGGTTTTGGCGATCTGGTCAGCAGCGGCAAGTGGTTGACAGCGGGCATCTCGAGTCCCTCTGTAGGTGTGAGCGGCTTTGGTGGTCCGGGATCGGGGACCTTGTCGCCGAGCAAAGCGGGTTTGAGCGGCATATTTTCGCATCGGGGCAGTATCAGTGGTATCGACTATGCGAATGTCAGCGCCGGCACCACCGGTCCCGATGGGATGCCGTGGAGCTCCTTCCTCGCCTCGCACACGTTTGGGGGAGACAACGCTACGTCGTCGCACCAACAACCGATCCAGCTGCCGCTGTGGATGCAGGAGAGCACGGGACCGACGACCGACCTCGCTGGGTTTGGCGATGCTGCACCCGCACCTACCGCTGCCTCTGCGGCGAATGTGGAACAAAAGTCGCCAGCGGCGACGAGAAGTTGGGGCCATCAGGACCACTACCAATCGCCCGTACCGCATGCGGGATACGCTACGTCGCCGTACCAGGTGCCCATGCACGCAAGGCACGATAGCCTGTCACAGCTGCCTCCGCATCATCAGGGCGGTCAACATCGACATTCCAACTCGCTCAGTCTGCCAGGTGCCTCGCCTGCCCCAATGCAACAGCAGCAGCACCATGGAACACAATCACAAGGCGCTCAAGCAGCACAGCAGCCACAAGGCGGCACGATACCCTCGTTCCAAGCTTCGACCAACTTTGACAGCGTCCTCTCGGACCTAGGTTTGCCACTGGACGGGTTGGATGGCCTCTTTGTCGATCTGCCCATCAACGCTGCTACCGGTCAGAGCAACTATTCGGTGTAAAATTGCAAGTAGGAAAGCGAAGACGGTGGAAGGTGTCGATTGTATGATGTGTTTAATTTCCAACTGACGTTGGGCAAGTTGATTGGGGTATGTGGTGCTCTGTGTGTGCGGGTGAGAGGGTTGAGTTGAATGCCAAGACAGTTGGAGGTTCGTTTGGTTCTGGATCGAGAGCGCAAGCATGGATGCAGCTGGAACAAGACATTTTGTGCTCCAACTGTCTGGCATGTGCTCATTATTTGTTCGCGAAGGTGAAGCTCGTAAGAGGCGGATTAGCAGACCTGATGGTATGAATCCACCCACGGCGACTCACTGTATGGAAAAGCCACTGCATGTGCGCTCGGCATGGCATGGTGTTAGGTGTTTCTCAGACTGTTGGTTACAAGGCGAGTCGCATCTCGTTTTGGCTGGCATATCCAAGTGTCGTGCTCCAGCTGGTGCGTTTGGCTCGGTGACGGCGCAATCTGATCCTCACGGTCCTCTGTCGTGCGCCTTCTCCCGCACAACAAAGCCGCTTCTTATCCTCCTTCATCTGCGGCCCCCCGCCATACCGGCCCACCACGTTTCTCACAGAGCAAAAACACTACACACACACGCACACACACTGTCCCAAACGAACCTCGGCCAAAGGTGTCAGTGGGGGTTAGAATATGTGTGAAGGATTGGAAAGAAATTCGCGGACTATTGGTCTCTGGTGCATATCATCTGGAGCGATATTCTCCCTTTGGGGGAGCCGACACATCAGAGGCAAGACAACGCTTAGAAAGTCGCGCCGACCCACCGCAAAGATGGGTTTGGCGGCGCTTTCGAGGTTTTTTGGGGGTGGGAGGTGTAAAATCGCGCGGCCTTTCGTCAACTACATGGGTCTCGACGAAGAAATTATAGAGAGCCTGGAGAGGTAGAAGAGCGAGTGGGAGCGAGATGATTTCTACGGTATGCAGAGTCATGGCCGGTCGGGAAGGCTGTAACTCGCAAGTTTACTCCCAGGAGCTGGTGGCCTGCTCGGCGGCGCCATCAGCAGCCCAGTCCTGGTTACCTTCGGCGGACCAGTCGACGTTGCCGGACTCGGTGGCGAGGTTGGCAGCAACGGCGAGGGGAACGTCAGCCTGGACGTCGGCAGCAGCGTCGGCGGTAGGCTCGGCGGTCTCCTTGGCAGCCTGGGCGGCAGCGGCGGCCTCCTGGGCCTCACGCTCAACCTCCTCAGGGTCACGGTAGAAGAACATGTCGGGCATAACCGAAAGATCACCACCCTTGATGCGGAGGACGGTGCGGCAGAGCAACCACCAGAGGAGACCAACCGAGTGACGGCCACGGACGTTACCGGGAATGGCAACGTCGACAAACTTGAGCGGCGAGTCCGAGTCGACAAACGAGATGCAGGGAATGTTGACGTACGAAGCCTCGCGGATAGCCTGGTGGTCAACGCGCGGGTCGGTGACAACAATCACACGGGGCTCCTTGAACGAGCGCGTAATGTAGTTGGTGAACGAACCGGGGGTGAAGCGGCCAGCAATGGCGCTAGCACCGGTCTGGGCGGCAAACTTGAGCACAGCACGGTGACCGTACTGACGGCCCGAGATCACACAGATGTCGGCGGGGTTCTCGATGGCGGCGAGGATACGAGCGGCGAACACGATCTTCTCCCAAGTCTTGCCAATGTTGAGCAGGTGGATACCGTCAGCACGACGCTTGTAGATGTAAGGAGCCATTTGCTTGTCGGCATTTTTTGTACCGATGTGCGTCTGGGCGGCGAGGAGGAGCGAGATGTCCTCCTCGGTGGGGTTGAGAGCAGCGGGAACCTTGGACATTTTGATGAGAAAGGGGGGAAACGAAACCTCGAAACTTTTGCGTGTGAGGAGAAGAGAGCAAAGGTTGAGATGGAGGCGCGCTTTGGATAGCGACCACCGCTGCTACGTACCTGGCTGGCTGGCGGCGCGCAGGTGAGGATTGGGTCTTCTCTTCTTCTCGCATTTCGAAATGGACATGTTAGAGCTTTTGTCGAATGACAGTCTTATTTTTGGGCCGACCCTTACCTACAGTTTTTGCCAACAAATTCACGTGACTACTAGAACTCAATACAACCTCGCAAATTCGTGCAATGCAAGTTTGGTGAATACAAACTTTACCACTTCAGCACCACACGGAAATCGTCGAGTCTTCTTAATCGTCTCGCAGCTGCGAGGGTCTCGAATGTGCCGAGCTGAGAGCTTCTCAAGTCTTGCTGTCTGAGGAACCCGTGACATGGCCAGCACACGGCGAAGAGAGAGTGTGTGAGAAGGCTGCGCGATGCCCAAAGAGCTGCGACCCAGCCGTCAGCCAGTGCTTCAGTGAAGTCTGACCAACCTAGGAGAGAAGAGTTGCGACCCGGCCCCGTGTGTGCTCTTGGCCAGCTCTGGGTTGCTCATCATCGTCTGATACCACCAACCATCATCTTTCATCCCCCTCTTTCATCAACCTTTATACACATCAAGGTTAGTACACCTATGCAGCATACGATGCGATCGAAAGCGCGATAGGTGGGGTGCAGGCAGAATCAGACGTCGTTCGAATAGGTGACGAAGGAGTGGCTGGAAGGGAAGTGGCAGCACAGTCGCTAGCGAGCAGCGTTGCTCGGTCTCGGCACCGGTTACAGCAGCATTGGTCTCAGAAACAGCAACAGCCAACGGTGGAAACAAGTTTGACATCGTACAAAGAGACACAGACGCATAGCAGAGCAGCATTACATTCGTCGCAGCATCGGTACAGCAGCAGCACCGATATTAGTAACATTCAGCATTGGCGGCATCGAACGACGCAGCATGCGACCGTTCAGTGGTCCTCGACCATGATCAGAACGTGCCTGCCGGCAGCATCGACAAGCTCTCTCCATCGACAGCAAGCAGAAGTCACCCGCACGGCAGTATCATTTCTCCAATATGGCTACTATAATCGACCCCGATTGCGGCCGGCTACGTTTTTGCCTCACTTGGCCAAGGAGGAGAGGAGACAGCGTCCTCGAAACGATAGGTGCTGTTTGCAGACGGTTGGGTTTTAGTTCAAGGGGGGGCTCCAGGCCCTAGCACCGTACATTTGACCGCTACAACCTTGAGATGCGGACGGTGCACGCCTCCTCGCCAGGGCAGCACAGTATCACGATCTATCCGTTTCAGCTGCCATTACCACCAGTGATTGGCAATCTATCGACTTGTCCTGCTGCAGTTCCGACTATCTCTGTTCACTCTGCGACATCAATTCGGCTTGCCGGCACCAATCACATCACCCATGGCACATTTCAACTTCTCCTTTGGATGACCCCAGAGAGCACACCTGGATTCGGGTGGACTTTGTGCTTTTCAAACACAGCCACTATCGCGCTTTCTTTTCGCCGTGTTACAGTCTCTCATATTCGCACTCAAACTGACCTTGTCTTGATATCATGTTTCTTGCTGCAAACTGTTTTTCCAAACAGAATCAAGATGGCTGACGCTGCTCCCCGTGGACGTGGCGGTTTCGGACGAGACCGCGGTGGACGAGGCCGCCGTGGCCCCCGTCGTGGCGGTCGCCGCGATGGCGAGAAGGAGGAGTGGGTTCCCGTCACCTCGGTTGGCCGACTCGTCAAGGATGGCAAGATCAAGTCGATCGAGGAGATCTACCTCTTCTCGCTCCCCATCAAGGAGTACCAGATCATCGACCTCTTGCTCCCCAAGCTCAAGGACGAGGTGATGAAGATCATGCCCGTTCAGAAGCAGACGCGTGCTGGTCAGCGTACCCGTTTCAAGGCTTTCGTTGCCGTCGGTGACTCGGACGGCCACCTTGGTCTCGGTGTCAAGTGCGCCAAGGAAGTCGCCACTGCCATCCGTGGTGCCATCATTGTCGCCAAGCTCTCCACCATCCCCGTTCGCCGTGGTTACTGGGGTAACGCTCTCGGTGAGCCCCACACTGTGCCCATGAAGGTTTCGGGTAAGACCGCTTCGGTCATGTGCCGTCTCGTGCCCGCTCCCCGTGGTACCGGTATCGTTGCCGCTCCTGCTTCCAAGCGCATGCTCCAGCTCGCCGGTATCGAGGACTGCTACACCCAGTCGTCCGGTCAGACAGCCACCATGGGCAACTTCTTGAAGGCCACCTTTGAGGCCGTCTCCAAGACCTACGCCTTCCTCACGCCCAACCTGTGGCGCGAGATTGCTCCCCCCGCGACCCCTTACGTCGAGTTTGCTACGCACCTCGCCCGCACTCAGAAGAAGTCGCTCTACTAGATGTTTTGACATGAGCATCGGTAGTCCCCCAAGGGTCGCGCTCTCCATCATTCTTCTTTCAGCGATCCGCACCTCTCGCCCTCTCTAGTCCCCCAGCTTCCCCCTTCCCTTTCCCCTTTTTTGTTTCGGTCTTCTCCGCTTCTACCTCTCCTCTCCGGAGAGAGCAGCGAGCGGAGTGAGTTGTACTTTTTTGCACACACGCACTCATTCTCCACACACGCACATCCCAAAAATAAACGAAGCATCGTCGCATGCGTCTTGTTCCATTCTACTCGAGTGTGTGGCTTGTTTGCATTGCTTGTGGAAAGCGTGTCGCGCCCTCTTTGCTGCATGGGGTGAACGAAGTGGGGAGAACGAGAGGTTGTGCATGGACGAGTGCGGGTATTGAAGGTGAAAAATTAGAGCCGGAATTGTTAGGCTGAAAGCCAGATACATTGAGAGAAACAAATCTGGTGCAAGGAAAATGGGGAGCGTGCGCGGTGCAATTGTGTGTGTGCTGATCGGGATTTGTGTGAGCGTATGGGCCAGATGCGGGCGAATTAGGGAGCAGAAATGGAAGCTCGCAAAATTCCACTCACTGGGCGTGTGTGAGATCTTCCAAAAGGTGAGAGAGGAGACTGACTGGGTTTTGTGACATTCTCGGAACCGTTTTTTCTTTGGATTTGGTCGCCAATTGGAGATTCCCACCACACAGACGCAGACAGACACACACACACACTGGTCGCACTAGCGCACACAGCGAATCTGACGCTGGGCCAGCTGGACTGGAAACAGCTCTCGTCGCCATCACACGCGGCTCCTCCATCCCCCCTCCACCACCTGCTTCCCTTTCTTTACACCACACACCACATCCTCGGAACAATGTTCGTCCGCACCGCCGCCCTTCGACACACCGCCGCGCCGCTGCGCGCCGTGCGCTTCAACTCGACGCTCCCCATCCCACCCAAGATCGCCACGCCCAAATCAGCCTCTGGCCCCGGTGGCTCTTCGGAACGCATGGAATCGGTCGTCGGCTTCTACAAGAGCTTGCCCAAGGGCGATGCACCCCAGAAGCGAGGTGGTGGCATCAAGGCTCGCTACTTTGACGGCAACAATGCTTCGGGAAAGCCCATTGTCGCGACGCTGTTTACGCTGTTTTTGATCGGTTACTCGATCGATTACGCCCAGCACTTGCGTAAGTATAGAAACTCAAATTGGCAGAGGCTGGTCACCACGACGAACCGTTCGGCAAGCGGAAAAAGCCATCGAAAGACGCACATCTGCCTCAGGCTACAAACACCGCCCGGCGGTCTGAATCCAGCTTCGCAAATCTCCACCCCTCGCCAGCCCGTCCCCAACCGTCAACCACGACTCATACGCTTCAGCTGTACTAACAAACCCCACTTTGATCGTTTTCACGGGACCCCAACAACAACAGGTCACCACAAGAACAACCACCACTAGACAGTCTCTCGAGATCCATCAATCGTGAAATGTTTTCTTGTTGTGTCGCCTAGCAGTACCACCAACCATCAAATACTCAATACAAAGGCTACTTCCCTTCTCTCAGCGCATTCCCTAGTCGACTTACCTCGGGTGGAGCCGAATGACAAAAGATTGGCTCTTCTCGGAAGCGCGCAGAACGCATCGCATCGAAAGCTGTTCTGATCCCGTACCAAGGAATTTACGACCGAGCATGCATGCCATTGCAGAGGAAGTCGATTGGTACAAATACAGACACGAAAAACAGAGAGGTTCACAAAAACAGAGGATGGACACAAAAAGTGGATCAACCCGGAAAGCATCATCTGTTGAATCCTCGTTGAAGGTACGAGTCGAGGGGACCGCGTTTCTTTTTCGGAGGTGCGTTGGAACCAACCTCCTGTTGAGGAGTTGCAGGTCGAACGGGGTTGCTGTGCGGAGTAGCATCAAGCGCCGACTGATTGAGACAAGCATCAATGTGTGTGTTGAGCTGATCATTCGATCCGAGCACCGTCATATCACAGACGGGGCATTGGACCGCGCCTTCTTGAGGCGGTGAGGCTTCGCTCTGCTTTGTGCCACCGCTGAGCTCGGGCACAGGGGGAGCGTCGGATTTGGCGTCTTGCCGCAGTGTCGCTTGGCCTGTGACGGGTGTATGAGATCGAGACTGGACCATTGGATCGTCTTGACTGAGGTCATGCACCTCATTGAAAGGATCCGAAGTGCCCTCGAGCGACTGCTTGATGGCAAGCGCCAGCTGACGTTCCTCTTCTTCTTGCCATTCTTGCGCAGTCTTGTGTAGCCTTGTTCCGGCGGTCCTTACGTCTTCCCCGTCCCCATCGGTATTTGCGGCCCTGCCCTGGAAAAGCTTGCGCATCCTCTCCTCGCCAGCAGCTGCACCACGAAGGTCGACGAGGTGGGTGACGCGAACACCGATCAAGCGGAGGGAGAGAGGCCCTTCCCGCTCAATCTCTTGTAAAAGCAGAGAACTGGTAATGTCGTAGAGATCTTCGGCTCGATGCACTAGCCTGGTCGACGTACGCGCCCTAGAAAAGCGCTGATAGTTGTCGCGCTTGGCGACGAGGGTGATGGTCTTGCCTTTGAAATCGAGCCGCTCGAGATCCTGTTCGACCCGCTGAGCCGATTCTTTCAGGAGATCGAGCAACGCCTGAGTGTTGGCGGTGGGATTAAACGTGTGCTCGCGACCTACGCTCTTGCGTTCCTCGCGCTTGCTCGGCTCGACGACAGTGTTGCCGATACCTAAATGGGCTTTGACGAGCCATTCAATCTTGCCGTCGAAGGCGAGCCAGAGCTCTACACGCTTACTCCAGATCTCTCCGCAGGTGGTGACGCCCAGACTCTCGAGGATGCGCTCGTTGACACGGCCAATGCCTGGGATCTTGCGACAGGGTAGGTCGCGCATAAAGTCGACAATGGCCTTGCGATCAGGCTGCACACGAAATTGACCGTCGGGCTTGTTTCTGTCCGAGGAAATTTTGGCCAACATGGTGTTGGGAGCAATGCCGACACTGACGGTAAGATGGGTCTCGTTCCTGACCTGATCGCGCAGCTGCTGAACCACTTGATCGATCGAGCCTCCGTGTTGCTCAACGTACTCGGTGATATCCAAATAAGCTTCATCGAGCGAGGCCTTTGCCAGGTTCTCGTCGTACTGTTCAAAGACAGCCATGACCTTCTGACTGGCCTGGACGTAGCTCTGCATATCGTTTTTGACGACGATGAGATGCGGACAGAGCGCCTTGGCTACAAAGACAGCCATACCGCTACGGATGCCGTAACCTCGTCGAGCTTCGTAGGATGCGGTGACGAGCACGCCCGAACCCACACCAAAGCACTTGCCTTTGAGCGATGGATCTCTTGCGAGCTCTACAGCAGCGTAAAACATATCGATGTCGGTGTGCAGGATTGTGCGGGAGAGGTCGCGGCGATTTTCGAGACGTGTGGCCAAGTCTTCGATCTTGCGCTCGATTGAAAGCCACTCGGCGCTTCCAGGTGGAACTTGGAGCAGCTTTTGATCACGACGTGCGAGCAAAGCGTTGATGCGCTCTGTGGTCTGGGCATCCTTTTTGCGCTCATTCTCGAAAAACTTGCTTCCCTTGGAGACCTCGTAGATGATGCGGTTGATCTCGTCCTGATCCTTTGCTAGGCCTGCTTTGGCAGAAGAAGGGCCAGCCATGCGTTTGCGCAAGCTAGCGAGCGCTACATCGTCGGCAGAGTGTGTAGTCGTTGAGGAGCCGGCGTGAGGGGGTGGTGTGTTGAATTTTTGCTTTTTGCGCGGCGAAGTGGTGGGAGAGGGAGCGGTGGGATCGTTGTTTGGATCGTCAAAGACGGTGCTGTTGGCATCTCTATCTCGGAAGAAGTTCATGTTGGCACGGTGGGGAACGGACGATGGCTAGCTAGTGACGAGTGCATCGTGGCCAACCGCGCCGATCGATTCAGCTCGAGAATGACTATGCACGATCGGACCAAGTCATATCTGCTGCCGAAGTTGTCTCGCCCACCTCAAAGAGCTCTCCTATCCCAGCTCGAATCGGTCGATAGTAGATGGTGAATGTCGAGCGTGGCTGAGGAGAGCCCACTTGAAGCAACAGAAAGAGATGGTCAAAGGGGAAAGCTTGGAAAGGCTGAGTCAAACAAAAAAGTAAGAATGTGAGTGAGACTTATCAGACCCTGAATTGCCTCAAAGCCCAACCGACTAAGTTACTGACTGGCAGCTTCTCAAATCGAAAAGCGCGAGTCAACTTGAGCCAAAAAGAAGACAAAAGGGAAAATCATGAACGCGCTGCCATTCCAAGATCCAGAGAAATGGGTTGAGGGGGGGCTCAACACAGCTCAAGTAGCTGAGCACAAGCAGCCAGCCAGCCAGCCAGACAGTCACGCAGCTGAAATAATAGCCTGCTAAAATCAGGGTCCAACAGATTCACAAGGCGTTTCCACGCACCGCTTGCTACCCGCCAAAACTGCGAACGGGGCACACTCACTCACACTTACCACCGTCACACCGAGCAAGAGTGACAACACAGCAGCGCACTTGGATCGGCTCAGCCGCTCTAACTGACCTTGATCGCTGCCATCACCTTCATTCACTTCTCGTCACTTGCCTTCATCTCGCTGCCGAGCTGGCTCTCATTTACATCAAGATCCCACCCAAAAGTCTCGCCATTCTGCCCCAGCAATCGGCTCCTGCGACGGCTGGCCGCCATCTCATTGACCGCCATTCTGTCACCGATCGTCTTTGACCGGACGAGTCTTTTCAAGCAACCCGGCAATTCTTCGTCTAGGAGCAGCTCGTCGCGGAAACCCCACGCTGCCGTCGCACTTCAGTCTCAATGTGTCTCCCACCCTCTTGATCGCCTGATCATCTTTGCATCCGGGTCTCACATCCCGGTTTTGCTCATTGCCCCCTCGCGTCATTATGACCAATACTTTCGGCCACGTCGCCGATCGGCACAGCAACAAGCTTGGCGTTGCCATGCCTCATGTCGCGACCCCCGACTCATCAAACGACTTTGCACCTGCGCCTGCTTTGCTGCCAACCAAAAGAAGCGTTCGTACCCGCGTCAATTCGCTGAGCACCGCCATCATGCTCAAAAGCAGTAGCACAAGTGCAGCTTCGGAACCAGCTTCTACCTCACAGATGTCTCGACTGTTCGGATCCAAGACACGAGCACGCTCAGCAACCGTGAACGCATCGAATATGCGTACCTCACAGCTAGCTCCACAGGATCATCGAGATTCGGCCTCGACGTTCTCTGTGCCACTGTCTCCGAATATTCATCCTCCGCAGCCTGCGCGCAATGCCTCTGCGCCAGGTGCTCGTGCTGCTTTTTCGACCAAAGCCTCGAAGCAGAAAGAATCGTCGGCAGCTGGTGCGGCGAACGGCTTCAATCGCCGCAAGTTCTTTGGCAGGAACAATAGCATCAGAAGCCTGCTCGGTGGTAGCGCTGCCGCTTCAACAAGTAGCGGCAGCGGCTCGAATGCCAGCCCCTCGCACGGCAGCGAGGCCAATACAAGCGTATCGGCGGCAAGCCCAGGACTTTTGCGGCGCATGGGAAGCAGAAGTTATCTCAGTCTCAATCAGACCAAAGCCGGTGCCGGTGCGGTCGCTAGCTCGTCTTCAGATGACCTCTCTTCCATGACATCAGCGGACTCTCACGCCTCCCACCGCTTTACCGACTCGCTCAAGGGTATCCGTCGCCGGCGTGACACCTCAGTGTCAAAAGAAATGGTCAAATCACGATCCCTCTCTTCGCGTTCCAGTTCCGAAGCTTACGCCGCCCACGTCACACAGAACGAAACGCCCGCTGGCCGAGGCAGCTCAAGAAGAAGCATAGAAAGTATTCATTCCGGTCGATCTCTCACTTCGCCAGACGTACACCCGCGGTCATCAGAAGCCGATCTGTCCGGCCATCATGCGCAGTCCGCCAGTGAAGCTCCGGATTCCTTCGTCAGTGGCCCCAGGCGCCTTACGGGATGGCTTTACAACATGGTCGGCAGCGATCACACTCCCTCCTCAGTAGAAGGTGGTGCGCCGCTGCCTCGCGTTCGAGAGGCTGACGTTTCCGACTTCGCACGCTCTAATCCTACCCCTCATCAGCACGATCCTAGCCCTTGCTCCCATCCGTCGCAGCAGCAAACGCAACCCGAGTCATCTCAAGCTGGTGCCAGCCGCTCTGCTTCCCCCATGAGTGGCGCCGCGACGCGCTCGAGAGCTGGTGCTCTTTTCCAATCTTTGACCACTCCAGGCTCCCATCGAGGCCCCAAGATCGCCAAAGCCGCCACTAGCGACAGTTCGACTCGCAGCGCCGCGCCAAACAGCCAAGCAAACATTGCGGCAAGCAGCAGTGGTGGCACCTCGTCGAATGCTGCTAGCAACAGCGCCACCGGCGGCACCAACAATGTCAGCTGGGTCCCAGGCGGTGTTGGCTTGGATCGTGCCTTCCGATTTTTCATGGATAGCGACGCTGGCAACAAGGACGATGAGGGTATCTGGCTGCTCGGTGTTTGGCACGGACCTCGACAAGCGGCAAGTCCCGATGTGGCCGCTGTCAGCAAACCTGAGGCCGCAAACGCAGAGGTGCCGAGAGCCTCTTCGCCGTCGTCGAACCACTCTGTATCGTCTCCGCGACTAACCCGCTTAGACCTGATACATTCCTCTCTTCCATCCTCGACGCCTTCGTATGATCGTGCTCCCATTTCAAACACCAGGAACGAAATCCGTGTTGGTAGCTCCGTCTCCACTGCAGCAACCGCCTCGACATCCGACAGTCTCCGCACAAGGTCGTCTAATACGAGCTTCAGCGTAGTGGATCAGACTTCAAGCACTGCCCCAGTCGATCCGCATTCTGCCTTCCAGTCTGACTTCGCTTCACGCATCTGGTGCACTTATCGCAACCAATTTGCCCCTATTGCGCGCGACGGCACCATTTCGGAGCAAGCTGCCTCAGCAGCGGAGACCATGGTTGCAACCCAGGTCTCCACGACGCAAGACATATCTGCGCCACCCGTACCCTCGGCTGTGCCCTCGTCCTCAGAGGCAGCCAGGTCCAGCAGTCCTCCCGCTTCTACCGGTCGTACCTGGCTAGGTCGTAAGACGACCGAGAGCAACGCTGGTCAAGAGGCTGCGCTGCAGGCCAACTCTCCTCTCGGGCTTGGCGCAGCGTTGGGAGCGGGATATGCCAATTCCTCCATGACGTTGGGTGAAAAGATGGGCATCACGAATCTCTGGAGCCGCGCCACTGCAGCAGCCCAGGCGGCCGGCTTCAGCCGTGCGGGTCTCACCACCGACTCTGGCTGGGGATGCATGCTCCGTACCGGTCAGAGTCTCTTAGCCAATGCTCTGCTCAATGTTCATCTCGGTCGTTCCTGGCTACGAGAAGCACCTCCGATGCGACAACGAGAATTCTTTGAACATCTCGCCAGTCAATCGCTCGACTCCTATGCCGAGTCGCACAGTTTGCAAGTGTGGCGAAAAAAGCGAGCTCGTCAAGCCACCTATACCAAGATTCTCAGCTGGTTCCTCGATGACCCTAGTCCAGCTTGCCCCTTTGGGGTCCATCGCATGGCCAGGGAGGGTAAGAGGCTTGGCAAGGAAGTCGGCGAGTGGTTTGGTCCTTCCACAGCCGCAGGCGCCATCAAACAGCTCGTCACCGAGTTTCCGGACGCAGGTATTGCTGTCGAGCTTGCGCACGATGGCGTCTTCTACCTTGATGAAGTCAGAACCGCTGCAGGCGCAACGGCTTTGCAGCAGTTCGGTAAGGGTCGGCCGGGAGATTTCGTCGCCTGGAAGAGACCGGTCCTCATCCTGATCGGTATTCGTCTCGGACTCGACAGTGTCAATCCGATCTACTACGAATCTGTCAAGGCCACCTTTTCGTTCCCGCACAGCGTTGGCATCGCTGGAGGTCGACCGTCTTCTTCGTATTACTTTATGGGACACCAGGGCAATTCGCTCTTCTATCTCGACCCACACAACGTCCGACCCGCGGTGGCGCTTCGCTATCCACCGAACCCCTTCCCAGCCGCCGTCCCGGATCAACACGAGCTTGCCAGCCACTTTGCTCTCGAGGAACAGGACGATGAGCAAGAATGGTGGTCACATGCCTACTCGGAAGCTCAGACCTCCACATTTCACTGCGACAAGGTGCGCAGAATGCCAATCAAGTCCTTGGACCCGAGCATGTTGCTGGGCTTTTTGGTGAAAGAGGAGGAAGATCTCGCAGATTTCTGCGCTCGTATCAAGGCCTTGCCAAAGACCATCTTTTCTTTTGCCGAGTCAGCGCCGAAGTGGGTGGATGACGACGACTTTGATCCGAGTATGGAAAGCTTCTCAGAGCCTTCTGTCGGCGACGAACTGGAAGAGGACGGCGACGAAGAAGGCAAGCTGCCCGGTACAATGGGAAGCAGATGGACGCAGGACTCGAGCGGCTCAGCGAACGCAGAGGGCGCACGTTCTGCCACTCAATCAGGCAAGATGAAAACTAGATCAGCAAACGAGCTGCTTGGAGAGAGTCGGCAAAGGACTGCGGCTTGGCTCGGACAAGGCCAAGGTCACAAACAAGCGAGCAGAGCATCGCACGCAAATGCTGCAAGCGACGGCGGAGGGATCGCATTCCCGTCTCTCGACCTGCTGCCTTCGCAGCCAGAGGCACACGCCTTGCAGAGACCGCGGTTGGATGCGCGACAGGTCTCGACATCTTCCGCTGCGACCACACGGCCAGCGCGACGAGGACCCGAATTCGTGCCTTTGGCAGACCAAAGAAAGAGTAGAGAACTGACTGCATCGCAGTTCGCCGCTTACTCTTGCGCAAATCGGTCCTCGCCATCACAAAGTCCGGTCAGGCCCGGGCCTGATGAGAGCTTCTCCACTGTCCACCTTTCCGACTCGGAGGCTGGGTCTGGATGGGAAGAGGTCTCCGACGGCGGCACGATTGCCCCCTCTGGGTCTGTAGGTACCTCTCTGCTGCGTGCAAGCTCGCCACACCGAGGCTTGTTGGTGATCGAAAGCTCTGCTGCCGATGGCCATGGACAAGCAGACGCTGTACACAGCACTGGCCTCGACGCTTTGTTTGATCCAACGTCGTCACTCTTGGATTCCAACGGGGGTGACGTAGCCAGTCTCAATTTGGTTGCCCCAGTCCATGAGGCGGCAAACCAGGTGACACGATTGCCACCACGTGCTGATCAGAGCTCTGCTGCAACAGACACAGCGACCGCGGATACGTCGATCAATTCACCTTCTGCAGCTGATGTGGCCGAGGATGAGAGCTACATTGGCCTCACATCTGCACATAAGCCGCTCGCGCTGCCGAGGAGGAGGTCACAGTCCAGATCATCGCCGTCTGCGCCGTCAATAGCAGGGCAGAACGACAACGTACAACCAGTGCCGACTCCTCGAAATGGCTTCGAGTCACGAACGGAGAGCAAGCCTCGTTCGGCACCCGACGTCGAGGACAGCGAGGACGACTTCTGATCATCGAACTATCATTGAGTCTCAATATTACATCATGTACCCGCACCCAATTAGGTCTATGTTCAAGACGTTCTGCACGAAATATACCCGTCTCAGTCATTTGCTCTTTGGCGACCTGACTGATCGACCTGCACTGGCCGAAAAGCTGTGTGTCTAGCTGGCAAGTTCTTCGGTATGAATCGCGTTCAGCACACGCTTGTTTGAAGTCCAAATCGCAGAGTCACGCACGGTTCACAGCCATTCCCAATCCCAGCACAAAAGAGACTTCGGCCAACAGACTAAGCAACTGAAAACCACATCTTTCAAGGGAAGGAGAAAAAAAACAAATAGGTGAACGCTAGAGCACATGATGTTGTTTGATATTTGAGCCATCGAAAGACAAGGGGATGAGAAGCACGACAGAATAGGCTGATGTCGTCTTACAGCTTAATTCAGCTAGCAGGTAATGAGATCGAACTCTCGAAAAAAAGTCGTTTACTGCTGCTTGCACTCCTGCGGGTCTTGCGAACCGGCCATCTGGGAGCCGGCGGAAGCGCCGAGCTGCGACGATCGGCGCGGCTGGTCATCGTCCTCATCGTCCTCATCGTCCTCATCATCCTCGTCGTCAAAGTCGGCATCGTCGAGCTCGTCCAGGTCTTCGTATTGCAGCGCCTTGCCGGTGAAAAAGTCGACGGCGTGCGGGATGATTCTGTCCTTGAGATCCTCGCCAATCTGGTAGTCGAGCTCGAGACGCTCATCGAGCTCGTCGAGGTCGGCCTCTTCGTCGTCCACCTCGCCGTTCTTGGGCGGCTTGGGTGGGTTGAAAAAGTTAAAGAACGACTCGACGGGTACGGAGCGTTTGACGGTTCGCGTCTGGTTGGTGTTCTTGTTGCGCTGCTTCTTGGTCTCGATCTTGTGGGTGAGGTCCTTGTCCTCCTTCCACTCGATCTTGCAACCCTCGGCGTGGTCGTAGACGAGATCACCGGAGAATCCGACTTCGTCCTGGTAAAAGTAGCTCTTGGTGAGCACCTGGTTGGAGAAGAACTCGTTCTTGCTGGTGTCAAATTCAAATTCGAGCTTGAAGCCGGCCTGGTCGACGAGGTAGCTCATGCGAACGTCGACAAGCGCGCGAAGGGCCTCCTCGTCGCGCTCGGTGATGAGCTCGGAGAGAGCAATGTGGTTCTTGAGTGCGGTGAGCCAAAACTCGGGGATACCGTTGGGACCCTCGGTTGGTGCCTTTACATCGGCGAGCGACTCGATCTCCTCGTCATCGTCTTCGTCGGCGTCGACGGCCTCACCGGCCTTGACCTCATCGGCGGTAGGCTCCAGCTTGCCTTGGATGATGGCGGCTCGGCGCTCGTAGAGGGGCTTGTATCGCTGCGCGTACTTCTTCTCGAGCTCGAGGATCTCCTTTTGGAAGTCGGCCTCGATTTTGTGGTGCTCGACCTGGACACCCTTGAGACCCTCTACACGGCGACGGACGTGAGTGGGAAGCGACTCGACGTAGCCGGACGATCGACCGACGAGGCCGGCTAGCTTGTCCTGGACCATGGCGGCGAGAGCAGGGTTGCCCTGCAGAGCGGCGGCGACGTCGACAGCATTCTCATCTTCCTCACCAATGGTACCAACGGTAGGTCGCGAGAGAGCCTCACGAGTGAGAGGCGCGTTGCTGAGCGGGGTGTTCTGAGGTGTAGGTGCAACCTGGTCGGAGTTTTTGCTCCTGCCAATCTCCTGAGCGCCCGACATGGTGGTGACGATGGAAGCTTTGTCGGATGTGAAAGGTGAAAGCGAAGATGGCCCAGTCGTGACTGACGAAACTGTAGATGATGTTGCCTTCTAAAGGGCAGATCAAATAGATTGAATGAGACGTATCTCTGCGATGCGGCGGCAAAAGTGATACGGACGATGGGTGGAGAAAGGCAAGAGAGAGAGAGAAGAGACAGAGATGGTGTCGACGATGGAAGTGGCAGCAGCAGGCGTTCGAGCCAAAAAGCTCAAAAAATCTGAGAAAGCAGCTAAGTTGGTTACTGTAGTCTCCGAGGCGAGGCAGCAACCCGCGACTCGCTTTTCTTAAAGTTGAGTGGATGGCTGAGGCGTCGAGAGAGCGTGAGCGTGGTCGATTGAGCTTTGGGGCTGAGCTGTCCTGCCAAGTTCAAACTGCAGCCAAGGGGAGAGAGCAGTGTGCAAAGCGCGTCAGGAATCCAAGGGCTGCAGCGATTCTTGGGGCGGAGCAGCCAAGCGGCGGCCAGGTGGGCGGCCAGGCGTCTGCGAGCAGTGAATCGTGTTGCTCTTCAAAGTCAACTCAAAAATCGAAGCTTTTTTGTAAGTATAGATTTGGGTTGACTTGAATCCGTTCCACAATCAACACCTCCACTGAAATGTGGTCCAAATGACTGAGGGTCGATCTGTATTCATAAACTTGAACTCAAACGAGATCTTTTGCGTCGACGCATTCGGTGTGCGCTGTACAGCGCATTATAATACTTTGCTTGACTGAGCCATGTGTGCACATATGCAGAGCGAGAATGCGCGTGCTGGTGTCTCCTGACGCTACGTCTGACGCAGGCTCCGGGAGCCAACGCTCAGGACACTCTCATTCCCACTGGATCGATGGATGATTACCTGTATACGTTATTGTTTCGCGGGTCACGCTTGATCTCAATTGCCCTTTGTATGAGCTTCAAAATCTCACTCGAGCCAGCTGAACGAGCTGATCTTCCGTTCCTGGCTACTTTGATTTAGAGTCTCGTTTGGCGCTTCGAGTCTAGAAGTGTTTGGAGCTCTCCTTCTGGCCTTGACTGGACAGCTCAGGAGGGGGTGAGAGGCTTATCTGTCTGTCGGTGTTGAGCATGCGCAAGAGTCCTGCCCTTTCTTTCTTGCTTCGGTGAGTCGAGTTCACCAGCAGGGGAATACTGAGAAAGAGACCCAAACTTTGGGAAGGTGCCGCGCCGGGTATTCAAACTGTTTGTCCTGAAAGGACGGCCGCCCGCCCGCCTCGTTGCTTTGCTCTACTGAGGATCGCCAGGTCGTGCCTAGCAAGGTCTGCTGCAAGGAGCCAGGAGGTAGGTGCAAAAAACACCACCCGGAGAGACAAGAGATTGTGCATTTGAGGGCATTCTGAGCATTCTGCTGAACAGCGGCTGCTCGAGTTCCTATGCTCATAGCAAAGAACAGCCTTCGGCCTGCGGGAAACACAGATCGCACCCGCTTTGTCTCAAGTTGGTGCGCTTTGCGAGCCAGCTGTCTGGGCTCATCGACACGTCGTGCTGAGTGATTCGTTGCTCGTAAAACTGGATTCATACGCTAGCGGTGCGTCTGAAACTACAGCGTGCCGTAGTCAAAGCAAGATGCAAGCAGAAGTGGAGCGGACACGTTCATTAGGGAGAGTTCTGCAAGCCCTATGCAGCTCGTACATACATACACAATCTATGGAGCGCCGCAACCATCAGCACCGGGGGCTGGACAGCGACCTTTGCTCGTGGCTCCACCACGGAAAGAGAGAGGGAAAGGATGGATGCGAGTTGTCAGAGTGGAGCTGCTCTTCGTTGGCCTGTCACTGTAGGCCTCGATCCGATATCAGCGATCCCGCCTTCCCCCCAAAAAAGTCGACAGTGGCAGGCATCGAAGTGAGCGATATCGGAACCAAGGCGAAATAAAACAAGCAGATGCTGTTAGAACCTGTAGTGTGCACATTTTCAATGTGAAACAAGACGTCGAAGTGTGAGATCGAGGTTTGATCGGTCACCCGAAACGAAATGTGGGCCAGACCTGATGTGCCAAGCAACCCTGTGGCCATAGCCGCGGGGTTCCGCATCGACTCGAGATGTTTGCACTGCATTCGGCATGAAGGCAAAAGCTTGGCATCCGGACGTGTTCGGATGTGCCGGTCTCGACCAGAAGCTGAGCCGGCGTGCAAATGGCAACCTGAAATGCAGGGTCTAGATGAAGGTCCTTGGTTTTCGGTTTGTTTTGCCGTCGATCTCGACAGGCTTGTGGCAGTGCTTGCCGTGGTTGGCGGCATCAAGGAGTCGGATCTTCGTTGTACAGTATCGCATCCTCCATTTCCCTCGCCTACCAAAATATTCGGATCGAAAACTGGCGAGAAATTGGTTTACACGGGTCCGAGTTTTGTCAAGTGTAAGATGACGCTGCTTGGTGCCGACTTGACCGGCGGCTCACTCGCGCCTCCTCGCCATCTGTCCAAGTGCGAACATGCAAAGCGCTGGTTCTTTCGGACCATGCGGGAAGACTTCCATGGCGTCAAGCAGAGACGAAGACGCGATTCACTCTGTATCCACAGCTGCCGAATCAAACGGTTCGCCAAACTTTGCCACCACAATGCTCTGAGGCTCGCTCTGTCCGAGCCTGTTCAAGCTTTGCGCTCCCCACCAGCTGTATTAGACTTGAGCTTAGCCGAATGCTTCGAAGCTGGAACACATAACGCCTTGACAAGATCAAGTATTATAGCGTCCGGTCGAGCGAGGGGTCTCGTGGGTCGTGTGGGTCGTTAGATGCAGGTCCACTTACACTGCACGCCTTGCGTGACATTGAGCTGCATGACTGCTGTCTCGCTTCTCATTTTCGGAAAAGCAATGGGAAGGAGGCGGGCAGAAATGCAGAGTGATTCTAAAATGGATACACATGCGCACGCTCACAATAAGAGTATGGCAGACAAAGTGTGATACAGCAGCCGATTCCAGGGCGGTTGAGCTGTAAGATTGATTGATTTTTGTGGAGCGCCGTCTTTTTGAAATTTTGGCGTGTGCTTTGCTGCTTCCATCCGCACACACGCCTCTTGCGCTACTGCCACCATCCTTCAATGCACGTCCGTCTGCTCTCGATAGAAGGCAAAGCTTCTACGTCTCTCGTAAAGTTTCTCAAAGGCATCAACGATATTCAAGCCCATCAATCTGTAGTGCTCTGAGCTAGCGGGCTGCAGCAACGTCGATCCGAGCCGCTTCGCTTTCGGTCTCAGCTAGCCACATGGTCCGACACAGCCACATCATTGTGACGCCGAGGCTTTCTGCTCGTCTTTTTCCGTCCTTCAGCATTCCATCCCTCGATCGACTCGATCCGAATTCACATTGTTCCCCCCTTACCGGACTTTAAAGCATCGTAAGTGTCTGACTCCAGCCCTCGCCGCCCGCCGCTCCCATTCACTGCGGGTCGCGTCGGTGCTATCAAAACTTCCATCCAAACGCTCGCTTGCAACTGTCTTCGTATCACCTCAGCACTACACTCCGCATCGCCTCGCTCCCACGCTAGCGTCCATCAGCCGTCTCTCTCTCTCTGTCTCTCTTTCTCTTTCTCTCTCTGTCTCTCTCTGGCCGCTTTCTCCCTCGCCGATCTCACTGTTCTACTAAGAGCTTGAGCATACTCCTCGCTCTCGCTCGCTTCCATCAGCAACTTCTTTCGCCCTTCTAGACCATCAGTCCATTCCGTCCCTGTTCATCCTGCCTTCTGTGCGTCAGAGTTGTCCCGCTTTCAAGGTCTGCATAGCCTCTCTCGTCCAACTTTCACCTCCTTCTGCAATCCGGAGCCTGTATCGCGTCCTGCCCGTTTTCCCTCTCCGTTGGATTGTCGCTGCATCAACATTCCCGGACCGCGCAATCATCTTTGCGTGGCATTTGTTCAGCCCTGCTCGACCTTTCTCTCAGCTCCCCCTCCATCGACATCTTGCCTCGTGTGCGGCATCTACATAGTATCTCGTCGCCATTTCCCAACCTGCTACACCAAACGCTCTCCAGCCTCTCAAGCTATACCACCGCTCGTCACGTTCTTGACGCTGTCAGTGACCACGAAATATCAGCTGACCTCCATGTCTTCATCCACACAAACTTCCTACTTCTTTTTAGACCGTCAGTCCCAGCCTAGCCCGCTCACACCAGGCTCCGACACCTCGACCCTCTACGATTTTGATCTCGATTCATTCCCGTCCTCGCTCGAGCCCAGCAAAGCTACCGCCCCTGCATCTCCCACTGAAACCCTTGCCGATCTCCCAAGTCCATCCGAGCGCTTCGACGATCTAGTCCTCGACGTTCATCGCCTTCAGTACCTTGAGCGCATCGAGAAGGTCTTGTCCACTGAACTAAGCCCCTCCGACCTCCTGGCACGCAAAGAAGCCTGCCTCCGTCCTTCCATCTCAGGGGCTCGTTGTCTCGGCGCAGTCCCTGGCCCTGGCGCTGACATGCAGAACTCCAGCTTCGGCGTTCCAAATAATGCCCGTGCGGTCCCGCATGCTCAGCTCAAGCCGACAAACGACCAGATGGGAGGTTTCTACGATCCTTCCTCAGCGGATGGCTACAGCGCCCCGCCGCAAAACAGCTTTCTGAGTGCAGCCTCGTCCGTCTCCTCACAAACCGGCCTCACCCATCTGTCTCCCTCACCTTCCCCTACGCCGGGCACACTTTCGAGTGCCTTCCGCGATCCCACAACTCACAGTCCGCAATCGAGTCCTCATCTCAGCACTGTCTCTCACCATCGTACCGGCTCGCACAGCTCAGATGCACCAAGCACCCCGCAGTACTCCGACAGTCTCACGTCGGACCCTGCTATGGCACAGACCTTGGGACAAATCCGCCAGATCAAGCTCGAGGAAGAACAACGCTATCCACCCACTTTTGATGACAACTCGGAGTTTGACGGATCACCCGCCTTTTCGCAGGCATTCTCGTCAATATCCCGCCCACCGGCGTCGAGGGCCCCACAGCTTACCTTAGGCATCCCCACGGTCTCGGTATCAGATACTTCGATGGAGTTCACACCCGTAGCCGCAGCAGTGGCTTCCAATAGTGGCGCTGACATGCCTAGCATCAATGTGATGGCGCCCTCGCCCTCAACGCCCAGGGCTGGTGGTCCACATGGGCAGGGAGGTGGATTCCAGAACGTTCTCGCGCAGCTGCTCGAACGTGTTCAGACCAACTCGAATGACATGGACGAATCGACAAGCCAGCTCAGCTCGTCTGCCAACTGGCTCTCCTCAGATCCAGCCCACGCGTTACAGAGCGAACCTTTCAGCTACGCAGATGCCTCTGGCTCCACCGTCGCAGCCAACCTGGGCACCTCCTTATCCCAGGTCTCTCTGGGCCAAAACGTATTCCGTCCGCATTCAGCCAGCGGCCGCATCGTGCCAGACGGTTATTCGACGGAACCAACCCAGATGATGTCGACTCTGGCCGGTCAGCCACAACGCTTCACACTTGTGCATGCACCCGGTCAGTGGTCGAGCCAGGCCAAGCGTCAGGACTCTTACGACAAGATCCGCCAATTCCTGCGCTTGGATGTCGATATGGGCTTTCAGTCTGTCGGAAAAACCGAGTCTCCGACACTCGCCTCGTTCCGAAAACGCGCCAACTCGGATGTGGGACCACGTTCACCTGCCGTTGCCGGCAACGCCGAAGGTGCCGGTACCGCCTTTGACTGGTCGTTCGCAGCAACCGCCCAAGCTGCGGCAGCCAAACAGCAAACGAACAGCCTGGATATCGACTGGTCTGCTTTCAAATCGGATCCAGCTATCTTCCATGGCCCGGGTCTGCCACTGGACATGTCGCAAGTCGGAACCATGGATCCTTCGTTGCTCAACGGCACCCAGCTGCCTCTTGGCATGATGCAAGCATTCGGACAGGACAACGCGCTTCTTGCCAGTATGCAGCAGATGCAGCAGCAGCAATTCCCTCAGCAGCAAGTAGTGATGCCGCCCATGTTCCAGCTCAACGGACAGAGCAACAGCATGCCCGGCGTCGATTTCTCATCGCAGCTGGCAAACGCCGGACCGAATGAATTCAACGCGCAGTGGCGCTTCCCGGGAAGCGGGGCTCCAGAGGCGTCTGTTAGCCACGCAGCAGGTACGGCCAAAGTGCGCCGATCCAACAGCGTTCGCTCAAGCTCTCCTGGCGGGCACCGCAGGCTAGCTCGTTCAGAGGATCTCTCTCGCAGCCGCATGTACCAAGGCGCCGACGAAGACTTCCTTTCCCAGATCACTGCACCCAATGGAGGACTGGCGCCACCGCAGACGGGACGATCGGTATCGAACAACAACCTGGCAACCGGCAGCCACCACCACACCATCTCGGGTTCAGCGAGAGCGCATCCGTATCGCACCGGTCACGAACGTCACTACTCGGTCGGTTCGAATGCGTCCAGCAGCAGCGTCGGATCCGCATCTCCGTTACCGCAGATCGTGGGTGGCGTCATGTACGACGCTGCAGGCAACCTCGTCCAGTATCCGGCTGACAGCTTTGAAGCCGTCTCGAGCATGGGCATGGACAGCAATAGGGCACCTTCGCCGTCGGCCTCGAGCGTCGCTTCAGGAACAAGTTCGCAGGCGCCGCCTGTTCCTGTCGTGACGAGCCAGGCGACGCAGGTGGCATCTGCATCGCGGCGCAAGTCCGAAGCGCTCTTCGCCTGCCCCATTCCTGGCTGTGGATCCACTTTCACGCGGCAGTACAACTTGCGAGGCCATCTGCGCTCGCACGCCGACGAACGGCCGTACAAATGCGACTGGCCCGGATGCGACAAGAGCTTTGCACGTTCGCACGACTGCAAGCGCCACCAGAACTTGCATCTCAACATCAAGCCGCACACGTGTGAGCAATGCGGCAAGACGTTTGCGCGCTTGGATGCACTCAACCGTCATCATAAGAGTGACACAGGCGGATGCAACAGCGAGAGCCAGTCAAGCTCGACGGATGCATCTTCGAGATCTGACGGCGCTGATGCGACCGGATCTCAGCTTGGCTCGGAGAACGGCGCTTCGGCATGGGGTAAAGACACCATAGACGCCGGTGGCGCTCAATCGTCTAGCAAAGCGTTCGGAGGACACGTCTTGTGATTTCCAATTTGACAAAACTCTCAGCCCGTAGAACAGCACCGCATTGACGCTGATACTCACGGGCATGATACCTACCATACTGCTTTATCGAGCCTGCCTCCTTTTGTCCTTTCCCTCTCCCGCTGGATCCGGAAATCGCTCGCTTACTTCATGTGCAAGGAGACTCGCATGTTTTTCTCGCTATGTCCATGTCTTGGATGCCAATCTGACTGTCAAGGGATGCAACATGATCGGCTTACAAATGTCAGTCTGTGCGTTGCGTTTCAGATTGTCCATCGTGCAGAATGTGTTGGAAAGAGAGACGTTCTAAATATGTACGGCTATCATCTCCCGGTTCACATCTGCGACCATAGAATCTTGAAAGCACCGCATCCCGTCCGATCTGCGAAGTTAAGCAAGATATCGCCTAGTCAGTACTGCGGTGGGGGACCACGCGGGAATCCTAGGTGCTGCAGTTCCTTTTTTTTAATCTTTTGTCTTCGTTGCCTAGTTGCTGATGCTCTTTTTCTCACCTTTCGACGGTCTAAAAGAAAAGCGTCAGTGTGTGCTGTTTGCTGAAGGCCGAGCTAAAGTAGAAATAGCGAGCTTGGTTCCGAAAAGCCGCTGAAAGCTGTTTTGAAGAATCGCGGTGTCCCTTCCACTAAGAAAAGAGCCGGGAATTCGACTGGGCCGGTACGTCCGTTGCTCCCTGCCACGAAGGCCGTCTACAGACAATGCACTGGCACTCGATTGCTGGCCGTACTGTGTTCACGTTGACCACGGCTCTCCATTTCTGACGCGAACAGCATCGCTCTCGCAGGCATCCAGTCAACGCTGTTAGACAAGCGGAGCCTCGAACATGCAGTGGTATGTCGACTAATGGTATAAGAGAAGGCCACTGAACAGGGCAGTCAGTGACACAGCACCATGCCTCTCACTGCCCCTTTCGGCAATCTCCATGGACCTCGCTGTATCTTCGGTGTATCCGTATGCCTTTTTTTCGTTCGGCAATCGACGCAGGCAAGCTTTGGCACGTTGAGTCGGTTGTCTTTGCTCCCCCTTGACAAGGTCTCTTGCTCGCTGGCGATCCCGACAAACAGAAAAGGAAAAGGTGCTATTTTCCCAGAGATCGACAATCAAGGAAGATAAAGATCTCTTCTCATTTTTAGATAGGCCGAACGGACGATGGCGATCCCGCTGCTCAACTGCTGTCCAGTGTTACACTGAACGTGGCCCAGTATCAGTGTGGCTTGCTGCCGCAATTTCTTTAGAAACACCAAAAAAATTACGCATCTCGGCACGTTTTCGGACACAGGCTGAGGAAGAGAGAGGCGCGAGCTCAAATGAGCAATTGCCGAATGTCAATCAAGGGCTCAGTGACGGGTGGACGGAAAACTTGCTGACCGGTCCAGTCCCGCGTGAAGGAGAGCCAAAACATGCTGTGCTGTGCTGCTCTATGCTAAAGCGAGGCGCTTTCAACCTGCATTTTTGTCACTACTCCGCTTCGATTACGCCGATTGTGCGGACCGCTTCGAGCATTTGTTGCTCATCTCTTCGATGCTATAACTCTGCACACATCTAGAGATCTGTCCATCCTATCACCATCACCGTTCTCATCCGTATCTACGTTTCCTCGCTCAACGTCACAGCTCATTCCTTTCGAGCGACGCATCACATTGAATCGAGTCGATCGCATTCCGTCTCTGAAGCGAGACCCACGCACCTGTTTCCGGCAGCGAGTGATTCGATCGGACGACAACCGACTCTCGCTCTACGAGGCGCTACCTCGTCGGTCAGGCTGATCGAGCGTCGCTGTCAGCTTCTGTGTTCCCACGCCGCTTTGAAATACTCGATTTCCTCATTCGAAGAAGCCGAGACAAGGTCTCTACAACTTCCGTTCACCATTGAGTGACGACGATCTCATCCCCAGCACAACAGCGCTTAGCCTATCGCTCAAGATCCGTCATGTCGTCGTTGTAACGGTCACTTCAGACAACCGACTCCACTACTGATCGTATTGATCAAGAGCGCAAACTTTCAAGCGCTCAGAATCGCCTCGCAGACACGTTTCATCTTTTTATCGCATTCACATTCTCGTTTGCGTACTATCGTCTATCTCCGTCCTCCCGCTTCCGCCATGTCATTCGAAGCAGCATCTACTTTTCAGGAGCAAATGGCTGGGCCATCACGGCCTCGCTTTACAGGCTGGCTCACCATGGCTCCCGAGGTCGATCCTCCTCGCCTTGCCAGCGCTCCATCGACCATTATCAGCGACGCTACTGTGTCAGCTCAACCGGGCCAAGCAAGTGGTCCTTCTCACAGCGCACATTTCGAACAGCCTGTCGCATCGACGCATGGCTTTGGTTATCTCGGTCAGCAAGTCAAGCTGCCGCAGCGCAAGAAACGCCGTGCTACGTTTCAAGTCGGCTCACCAGGCCTCTCTGAGGATGAGGCTAACGCCCGCTCTAGCGGTGGCTCCTCGCCCGCCAGTTCAGATGACCCCGAATTTGACGTCCGCGCCTCGTTCGCGCCCATGCCAGTCTACGGCAAAAATAAGCCTTCTGTCCAGCTCGTCACGTACCGAGGCGTCGGTGACCAAAACCACACGGCATTTGCGCCTCAGCCGGCCGTAGCTTCCACCGGGTCTACAGCCCCTTTGGCCGCCGACAGCAGCAGCGATGAAGAGGCAGATGGTCTCGCATTTGGTGGTCGACGCTGGAAGGGCAAGACGGTCCATGCCGTCGAGCAAGAGCTCGAAGCGCTGCGCGACGAGAGGCTTATGAGCCATGCGCCAGATGCGGCCTACCTGGCTTCGCGTCTCGAAGGCGTCCGGCGCAACCTCGAGATCGAGGAACGACGGCCCACCTATGTGCCTTATGACGAGGACATGCTTATAGATGAGCAGCAGGAAACTGCCCTAGCACGTGACGCTTCCGATGTCGTGCGTCAATTATACCCATTCCAGCACACTGACGTCCGTGTCGATGCGGCTTCCACATTGCCGCACCGTCCCGTGTCGAATGCTTCGTCGGTCAGTCTGGTCGAAGGCGAAACACCACACGATCTCGACTTTGACCTTCATTTTGACCCCTCGGCCTCCTACTCGGCTCCCTTCGATGACGGCATCAAGGTGCACGACCCGGAAGCAGTGTCGATGCCTTCAGTCTCGAACCATCTGTCCACTTCAAGCGCCAAAATGATCGATCCAGCCGCCAGGGCTGCGGCTCTCGACGCTCGTATCGAAGTCCGAGCGCTGCGACGTGGCGACCTGGAACAGGTTCGGGACCTGCACGCCTTTCACGGCGATTCCGACAGAGTAAGTAATCACTTGGCGGCGCTTTCGCTTTCGTCTTGCGCCTACTCTTCACCAGTTGAGACCATCACGATTCATGGCAGTCCCAATGCCCTCACACTACCGTATCAGCTCAGTGGCGACGATCGCACCGACGCAGTCGTGGACACGGCGTACGTCTGCTGCGAGTCAACACGCTGGCCTTGCTCGTGCCGTTGCTCTCCTGCCCTGCCAGCACAACGACCGCTGTTTAGCGGCTTCGCCACGTCGCTCAGCTGAACCGCTTGACACACTGCCAACGATCCAGCATGTGTAGCGCCATCAGCTTCCTTTCTCTTGGCGCATCGCTGCATTTTTAGAGGGTTGTGGCCATGCATCTTTCGCATACGCTGTCCTTCACACATGAAAAGCACAGCACATCTTTCAAAATTTCCTTCAAAATGGTGAAAGAAGAGAAGAAAGATGTGAAAGGGCGGAAAGCGTTGGGCGCAAAAGGTGCTTGTCGTCGAAGAATCTACCGACGTAGTTTCGGCCTCTTTGCTGCGTCGCTCAATGCACATGTGCACGTTTGCAGAAATGTTCGATGGATCAGCCGAGGCCAAGTGCTGATCGTCCTTTTGACCTCTTGGCTTTGCTCGAAACAGGCGCCCGATCACGGCGAGACGTACGCTTCGACCGCCTCGTTCCTGCTCCGTCTGCTCGTCGACGATCGCCATGTCTGTCTTGTTGCCGTCGCCAAACCCATCCCGGAGCCCGCAGCACCGCTTCCTGATCTTGCTGTTGGTCGCAACATCGATGCGCCGATCTCGCCTCGTAATCATACCCACTCCTCTGGCGTTGCGTCACCGGCCGCTGGCACTCCAGTCGATGGATTGAACTCGCTGCATCTCGCAACTGCCACAGTAGCTGACCAGGACCGGGACGGATACTCGTCCGCAGGCGAAGCGTCCAGTAGCCTCTCGTCTTCTCCTCAAGCCACCTCTTCTCTCTTTTCCATGGGAGAAGGCCAAGGCAGGCATGGATTGATTGCACCTGCTGCACCCCACACCCGCATGATCAGTCCACGGGACAAAGACGGCAGGATCAACAATACTCCGGCTACCTCGGTGTTTTCCGACGTATTTGCAGAGCGTGGTTTGCCTGTGCGCAAATTCACGCTTGATGACCTTCCCGGACCTACCGAGACGTCCAGCGCCCCCGTCAAGAAAGTCTTGGCTATTCCACCACCTCGTCTCCGCAACACCGATGCTGTGATTGAGACCGATACAATCCTCGGTGTCGTCTCGGCACAATTGAGCGCCGTCACTGCTCCCAGCGAAGATCATCTCTTCAGCGCTAGCAGCAGCAGTACCAGCAGCAGCAATGCAAGAGTGGTGGAGGATGCGAGTAGCATCATCGATATTCATCTACTGACGCTTGCGACTGCACCGGAGGAGAGAGGTCAAGGCTTGGGCGCCAAGCTGCTGTCGGCGCTGCATGGAGAGTGCATGGCCAAGGCAAGGCTGATGGCGATGAAAGTTCGATCGAGAAAGACTCTCGCGGGGAGCGCTAAGGCTTTGCCAACGGTTCCTGCTCTCAGCCCCAAGTTCATCGATGAGGCGAACCCAATTATAGCTCCCTCTGCGGTGATGGGGGTGGGAACCCAATCTCCCTTCCTACAAGCCCTCTGTCCCGCTGGACCATCCCTGGTCAGCCTTCGCGATGCTCGCCCAACTACCGGCCATTTCCTGGCGAGGACTTACCTCGAAGTCCATCCATCCAACGTCCACGCTCTCTCGCTCTACCGCGCACACGGCTTTGCTGCACCTCTGGACGACGCCAAAGCGATCAAACGAGGTTTCTACAGGGGTGATGTCAGGATCGCTACGAGTGAAAGGACAAAAAGGGGTGGCACCGACGCCTGGATACTGCAGCGATTCGATGGGTTGCTCGAGGCATAGCGATGTGGCTCTCTTCTGTAAGTGGGCGGCATTGTTGAGATTCATGTCGAGCTTGCACCTCCAAGCCTTTTTTCCGGCCACAAGAACAATACAATACACATATCCTGTACGACGACGACGAGCACCACCACCGCCGTCCTTGAACGCAATTCCTTTCCTCTGCTTGCATTTCGTCTCTCCACATCTGCTTCTCATGCTTTGTCACGTTAATCTCAAACCCCATCTTTGTCGGAAAGGCTGTGTGTGACACTCTCCACTGACTGTGAATTGCAGCTGCCATTCTCGTAAGGACGAAGAGCTGCGGCGTCGGCAAAGAGTTTTCCAAACGCCTGGTGGACCAAATCCGCACACGTTATTCCGGAGCCAACGGAGCGTGGGGACGTCGGTTCTGCAGAGATGTCCCTCCTGGTGTCTACAACGATGCGACGACGTTGAACACTCTCAAAAGATTTGGCCGTCTTGGCGCCTCATCGACAAACTAGCTGCACATCCTCGGCGATCGCTCACCTCTCCTTCACCAGTTTCAACCACGCATTTGCTCCGCCCCAAATTCAATCCGCCTCCCATCTTCTCGTCTTCCCAACCATGCGTGGATGCACACACTTCTAATTGACCATGCCTCGGTTCTCACCTTTCCTTGCTGCGTGTTTCTCCGGGATTGGATTTTCACAATCTGCCGACACAAGCGGCATGTAGATGGGATGCTTCTGGGTAGCAATATGAGGAAACGCTTTCTTGAAATTTTTTGGGGGGTTGTAGTGTGTGGTGTGGTGGTGATGAAACAAAGAGCACCACGATATGCGTGTGTCGGTGTCTGTGCTCAGCCCTTGGAAAACATGTGCTGATGCCAAAGTACAGAGTCGCTGAGCGAGAGACCCGATCATGAGAATGATGGTACAGAACCGACTTGTCGTTTTTCCCCTCGCCGCTCATCTCATCACCGCTGTGCGTAGCAGTGGCGTGCAAGCCGAGTTGGGGAAAAAGGACCAAATGCCGATAAAGGGGGGGACATAATGCGAGAGGGGGAGAAAAGGGGGGGAAACCCCGGTACGAAGAGCCCAAAACATCTGTATGGCAAAATTTAGATGTTGAGCTTGGTTCGGCGCCAGTGACGACGCTTGGCGTTGTACTGGATCTTGTTGTCGGCCTTCATGCGGAACCAGTTAGGGATGGGTCTGCTCGATTATGAGAAGAATAACCAAAGTAGGAGCAAACGTGTGCGGGGTCAGTATGCGTGCATTCTGACAAAAACAGACGTGGGTGTCTGTGAGGCAGGCGAAGAGAGCTGTAGAAGCAAGGGCAGAAACGGTGGCAGAGGCGCATCATGGGCGGTCGTAATAGCGATCGCGGTGGCGTATGGCAAGCACATGTGATGTAAGCATCGTGTGATGGTGTGACGTAGGTGGTGAAATGACAGCAGATGGCGACGGTGCAACAAATTGCAGAGCAGCTTGTTGGAATCCACAAAGCAACTGAAGAGAGTGTCGAGAGATGTACAGCAAACGTGATGATGCTGTTGGTCGAGAGGCGGCGCGGCAATTCGTCAAGATGCAGCGATAATGATCCGCTAGCCAAGGACAAGATTTGCGTTGCCGTCGAGCCTCGTTCTGCATCAGTCAACAGGCAGGGCAGATCTCCGCCCATGGAAACGACCGCGTTGCAGGGGCTGCCACATCAATGTCGGCCCGAACAAGCCCAGGAGCCCATCAATGCAAGATCCAGGATCGAACGACGATACGATCGATGATAGACGAGCGACGGGACAGCATGAATCAAGACGAATGCAGCGCATGGGCTACACCACCTCGGCAGCAAAGATTGTACACTACTCTGCCGAGTCGCGAACCATCCCAAGACTGCTGTGCTCGCAGTTGTCATGCAGCGCCCTCGTTGACGGCGTTGGTATTACTCAGCTATCATCCGCAGGGAAAGGTGTCCCAATGCTGCTCCTTCCTGCACTTCTGGAGATTCGCTGTATGTCGACGTGCATTGCGTTTCTCGCAGCGCGGCGATGAGAGTGGCGATCGCAGGAAATCGAGGAAACAAACCACGCCTCGCCGGCAACGCTGCACCGAAATCAGCAATGCGTAGCTGCTGCTCCATCCGTCACCTACGAGTCGCTTCGGACGGGGACGTTCGCTGTGACATCGGCCCCCTGATGGTTGTGATGCGAGAGAACTGTGTATGTGTCGACGACATCATGTGTGCTGGAATGGTCGTGGTTGTAGCCTGTGGCGTCGAATGCGGATGTGATTGGCGATGATGCATCCTCAAATGAGCACGTTGATGACCAGGAGTTTGCTGCCTGAGTCTGTAAGGTGATGTGCCATATGATGTTGGGTTGAATGCTGTTTGCTGTCGCGATGCTCGTGCTGAAAACCTCCTTCCGCTTGTTGATCGAAGGTACGTATATCGCAACCCATGACTGTGTGCATATGCCATCACCACCAACTCCATAGCACCTCTTCTATCGACCATCACATCATATGTCGACCTCTCCTCTCCTATCATCTGTCGCATCCATCTTGATACTGCCAGAGCCGTCGGAAATCTGCTTTGCTGCTTTGCTTGTTTGCTTCTCTGCTTCTCTGCTTCTCAAGTTACGTACCGGTTCTGCTTTTGCGCCTTGGCGAGCTTGACCTTGGTGCGGAAAGTCTTTTGGGACGGCATCTTGACGGGAACGATCTTTGTCGGGGTGGAGGATAGATGGTGGTCTTGAGGACGTGTGAAGCAGTTGCTGTAGGTTTAGAGATTCCGTGTGCTGTTGCTGCCTCTCAGAGCTTCTTCCTTGCTATGCTCTCACTCTGTGTGTGTCTGGCAATTTCGTTCACAAAACGTGGTTGCAGCCGCACTACCTCCCCAACCCATTGCCTCAAGCACAGAGATTTCTCTGAGGAAATTCACTTCTGACCCGTCGACGACCTCACATCCGCCAACGCTCAACCTGGGATTTGAGGCTGCTCACTGGCTGTCTGCACATTCGCGGGGCTGAACCAAGTTTGCCAGGCCCACCAACGCAAAGGCTGACGGTAGGGGGCGAAATTTCCAACTGGGCGCTGCCAGGCTGAGCTTGCTTCGACTAAAAGGGGCAAACCAGCGTCAAACGCATTTGGGCCAGAGACCAGCGACTGCGGCAATGACGGCCGACCTATGTGAGTCACGTGTTGAAATTACAGCTCTACGTTTTCCGTTCCGGAGTGTGAGATCGCGATATATTCCAACGTCTGATTTGTTTAAAAAATGGAAGCTGCTTGTGAGATAGCTTTGGCCTAACATTTTGCCACGAGCGGACACTTCTTACTCTCGGCAACTAACTCGAGCCGGCCATAGCTGTTGCGTACGCTTCTGAGCCCTGTGATACCTCGCCATACGCCTTTCACCCACGGGCTAACAAACCGAGGAGGTGCATGGCGGAGCACGCCCACCCTCGCAGCCACACACCCACACACACTCACGCATATAGGCTGATGCCAAACCATTCCAAAACGTGCCATTGTCACTATCCTTGCGCCTTGGGCGGCTTGGAAGAGGCTCAAAGCCTCGACCCAGCAACAATCGAACTGAGACTCTTGGGGTCCAAGCTACTGGTGGGGTACGGAAGCATGGGACCCTGAACATGCCACGCTCCACCATCGACGACCATCTGTGTGCCGGTAACATAGCTCGCAGCTTCGCTGAACAGGAACACGCCCGCAGCGGCAATGTCGCTCTTGCTCCCCATCCTCTGCATCGGCACCTGCTCGGCGACCACATCAGCTGCACCCTTGGGCGCCAACCTGTCCATCCCCTCAGTACCCGAAATGGGACCGGGAGCAATCACGTTGCTCCTCACCCCCAATGGGCCCATTTCTACCGCCAGAACGCGGCTCAGCGCATCGACGCCTGCCTTGGCTGCACTCGCGTGCGACTGGTACGGCAAACCAAAGTAGTGCAGCGTCGCCGAAATAAAGATGTAGCTTCCCTTGTTCTTAGTCACTTGCTCGAGTGTCGCTTTTACCGTATTGTATGATCCAATCAGATCAATGTCGATCACGGTCTTGAACCCCTTTTCGTTGTTCTGCTCGATGCCCGCCAGCCAGTTGGCTGCCGAGCCTGCAATCACAAAATCGATCCGGCCGAATTTCTCGATTGTCTTTCTAGCCGCTTCCTTGAGCTGCTCCGGCTCACGAACATCCGCAGGACAGGCAAGACACTCTTGTCCTGTAGCAGAAGAAAGTTCCTTGGAAGCCTTTGCAAGTCGATCAGCTTTGCGTCCCAGAATGGCAGCATTGGCGCCAAACGACATGATGGTCTTAGTCATCTCGTAACAGATACCCGAACCTCCTCCGGTGCAGAAGAGCACCTTGCCCTTGAACAGGTCGGCCCGGAACACTTTCGATGGATCCGCAGCTGGCAAGATCACGGCCGGTCGTGAAGTGTCCTGATCGTCGCCCATGGTTGAACTTGCACTGGTGCTTGGGATGCAGAGAATGGGAAGATGTGCGATCTTGAACGAAACCAAAGTGGGAGAAACGAGATGATGGAGGAGGATGGAAAGAGAAGAGCAACCAGGTGAGGTTGACTGTATTCATTACGGGCATGTGCGCAGCCAGCCGTGTGAAAAGGCGCCGCCAACCTATCCGGAATCGGCACGGCGCTTATTTCATGAGCCGGTCGGTGGTTGCTTGCCTTGGCGTGGAGCCCAAGAAATTTCCGCAGCTGACAACCACGGCTCTTTGCCTGTGTCCCCACAAATCTGGTTGTGTGGGACCTCGCTTATGCCTCCGCGAGCTGTCACTTTTCTCTTTTTTTTCCTTTTTTTTTGTTGCTTGCCCTGGCTCGTGGATCGTCTCAAAGCAAGTGAGTCTCGAGCTCTGGACTCCTAGAATGAGAGAAACGTAGAAAGCAGTCGTGCTCGCGCTTTTTTTGAGTATGATGATTGTCTCATCAAACAGGCATGCTTCCTTCACTCGTAAATGCGGCATCCTCAACCACAGATTCTCGCACTTCACGCTCTGATCGGGTATTTATTTTGGGCTTTGCGCTTTCAAAGCGCTACGCCTTCTTCTGCTTGCGAATGTGCGCATCGATCCGCACCAACAGGTCCGGCTTCCTCCCCTTGTTATCCAGCCGGTAAAACTCGCACACCGATTTCAATTCGGCCACGGTATACGCGCTCAACTGGCCTCTGCCCCACAGCTCCATGATCTCGGAATCATCTTCAAACGTCGTTTTGCGCACACTGGTGCTCGTCTTTGCCTGCTTGCTTGCGGTCGTCATGCTCAACCTTGGATCTTGGCTGATCGCCTCATGCCAATCGGCGATGAGATGTGCGGTTCGTTTCTTGATCGTCGCGTATTGTGGAACGGTGAGATCGTGCGGTGAGTCCGGGACGGGCTCTTGGAAAGCAGTGGCCATAAGCACGGCATAGTGGTGGTTGAGTGCCGGGTTGGGATAGTGATCTGGGTTGAACGGTTGCTTTTTTTGGTAGCGTTCGATAAAGGCGATTGCCTTGTCGACCTGCGCATCATTGGCGTCTTCGGTGTGCAAGAGGTTGGCAGGAATGTCTCGTACGTCGTCGGCATAGGGCAGGGTGATGAGATGCATTCCGGGAGCGACGAGCTGCTGGCCGTCGGAGCTCACCTCTTCCGCCTGAGGTACGATTGCAACGAACACCGGGACCACGTTTTGACGCGGCATGAAGAGCCCCAATCCCACTTTACCCTTGCTGAGCATCGAATGGAGCAAAGCAGCAAAAGTCTTGCGACTGCCCTTCCATTCGATGTCCGATGGGTAGATGAAGTAGGCATGCTTGACGTTCCACTCGAATCGAAGCAGATCGTCCTTGTTTCGAAACCCGATGAGTTTGAGACAGGGTAGCATGCCGAACGTCTTGATGCTTCTCAGCTCCTCGGGCGTAAATGTCACCTGGCCGCGCAACGTCGATGATGGCCCGAATTGAAACGCTGGGATGACTTGCTCTTTGGATAAAGGTTTGCCAGAGTTGGCATCAATGTAGTGTTGATGTGTAACGACTTCCTTGAGCTCGCCGCAGTCGTCATCGACGATCACCTTGACAGGGTTACCTTTGGTGGTCCTCGAGACTAGACTGTAGCCCTTGACGCCGATTTGCCATTTCCGACCGCGCGTGCGTGCTTGCGGTAGCCTTTCTTCGGTTTGCTCTGCTCCATTGGACTCTGACTGTGGATCAAGCGCAGCAAGCTCGAATCGAATGTTGAATACGACTCGCTTGGGCGTCTCGCGCGTCGCAATGTCGTCCTCGAGCTCCTGAAATCGTACACTGGAGTCCCACAAGCTACGTTTCGCCTCTTGGCCCCTCAACTGCTCGGCTGACGTTTTGGCAAACCCCCCTGGCAGACGTCGAGGATATGTACCGTCTCCATGCTCATCTTCTTCTGGATCGTCGTCGTAATGAGCAAAGACGTCGGCGTAAAACTTGTTTATCTCGAATCCACGGCTCAGCTGGCTGCTCGATGGTTGCGATGCTGATGCAGAGCTGTCGGGATTGATGAAAAAGGGCTCGATGCGAACGCCAATCTTACGGAACTCGTTCATCTTGTCGAGGCATGCTCTTCTCGCCTTGGTCGCCTTGGGATCGATGCTCATCGGATGCGGATCGTCATTGTCGGTGATCCAAAACACCCTCTTACTGCCGGCATTGGCAGCCGCCACCATGGCTACACCTGCATTGGCAAGCGCCCAGTCGATGCGCATCTGTTTCTCAGCGGGCGGTAGGACGGTGTGGAGATGTTTGGGATCGTGCTCTGCCTCGTGCAACAGCGCTTTGAGGTTGTACGTGTCGGGAACATTGACCTGACGAACGGATTGAAGCTCGTAGCTTCCCTTGTAGTATTCGCCCGGTTTGGCGGAGCGGAAGAGCGTTTCGGCGCAGTTGAAGATGAGCACGCCGACGTGATCGTGTGGCGATGAGATGAGCTTCTTCTGCATCAGAGAGGCGGCGGCTCTGAGAGCAGAGTAGAGAGGCGAGGTGTTGGTTGCGGGATCGATGCGATGCATGGACGGGCCGGCATCTATGCAGAAGAGCACCATGTCTTTTTGGTAGGTGGCATCGAGATCGAGCTGTTCGAGCTCGTCTTGGTCGTCGTCGTCATCGTCCGAGTTGAATGCGCGTGCCGCCTCACGCTTGTTGACAAAGTAAGCTTTGGGCATGGTCGGAGCTCGACGAGCGTATACCGGCAGCTACAGCGTCACAATCGCGCACAAGATCTGCCTTGCGAATGGTGGTGCTTGAACAGAGTTGGAAGGAGAGAGAGAGAGAGAGAGAGAGAGAGAGAGAGAGAGAGAGACAAAGTCGTAGGCGAGTGTGGAGAGGACAACTGAGGCTCGACTTTGCTTTCAATCTTCAGGGTTCACTAGCGCAGCACAACAGTGCCCACAGTCGCGTTGAAGTGGAGGAAGCGCTAATTGTTGCAGCCAAAAGCGCGCGTCTCGAGCGTTGGTTGGTTGGTCTTTGCGCCGCTCGACAGTATTTGCTCAGGAATGTTACACTTTTCAAAGACACAGCAAGATGGTTTTCCCCACGTCGATTGCTTCCAGGCAAACGGCAAACAACCGGACCGAAAAGGCCTCGGCGCTCGCACTGTTACTGTACAGCGTAGCAGTGAGTACCCAACGCTCAATTCCGCCCTCGTACAAGTGTGCGCTCTGGATCCCGGTGATGCCCTTCTTTCGGCGAGAGCACTTGCTCGTCATGACCGACTCGTAATGACTTGGCCGGTGGTTTGGGTGCTTTGGTTTACCCGCTTGGCCTCGGCGCGAGACAAAGTCATAGCCGCCAGAGTCCGACACCATTCGTTCCGTGTTTGTCGGCAATAGACTATGCTCCGCATTGACTGTTGCTCAGGGTCTCCTTCCATCCCTTCTTGCCTCCTCTCTCCTCTCTGTCTCTCTTTCTCTTGCCTTTGCTTCTTCATCACCATCCTTATCGTAACGCAATGTCGACGGCATCCAAAGCCGCCAATGCAACCACCGGGTTTCAGCTCTTGAGCAACCCAACCAGTCCGACACCGGACCAAGTGAGCGCCGCGCTCAAACTCGTTCGTGCAGGAGGCATCACTCATCCTCAAACAGCTAAGCCGGATCGAAGCCTCACCATCCCCTCGACCACCTCTTCGCGTCAGATCAAGCTCGACATCTACGACCCTGCATCTCTTGCCGCGACTGCCAAGCGACCCGTGGTGCTCAACTGGCACGGAAGCGGCTTTGTCGTCGATCGATTTGGTGCAGATGCCGATGTGAACCGATGGATGGTCGACGAGCTGCACAACGTCACTGTCGTCGACGGAGACTACGTCAAGGCTCCAGAACATCCCTTTCCCGAAGGACTGTACGATGCCGTCTCGGCTGTAAAATGGGTCGTCAAACAAGCTTGGTTCGACGGCAATTTGGTGGTCAAAGGCCATTCGGCAGGTGCCAACTTTGCCCTCTGTCTCGCCTCTCGTTCCATCGCGCTCTCGCTCGGTCTCACGGCGCAAGAGTACTCGAGCATTAAAGCTTGTGTAACCCTCTACCCTCCCACCGACTCGTCGATCCCACTCGACCAGAAAGCTACCAATGAACACGGAGAACTTCCCGGCATCCCCATGTCGCCGCTCTCGGCCCAGATCATGCACTTTTTCTTCGGCGCCTACCTCGGCTGGGACCCGGCCAAGCAGCAACAGATGGGGCTCGATCCACGTGTCTCCCCCTCAAAGGCCGACGTCGAGAGCTTCGAAGTGCCGTGCTACATTATCGCGTGCGAGCACGATCCACTCGGTCAAGAGGCCAAGGCGTTTGCGACTAAGTTGATGCAAAACGACAAAAAGCATGCCTTCTATTGGGCCGAGGGTGTAGGGCATAGTTACGAAACGAGGATACCAGATGTGCGCAGTGCAAACGTGTTGCAGAGTCCCGGCGGCAAAGCCAAAGTAGAGAGTTTCGCCAACATGTTGCAGTTCATCAGGGAGCATGTGCCTGCAGTGCACAAGTAATAACCCTTTCTGGCATGGACAGGACGATTGCACCAGACAGGATTCTGTTCGTACTTGTATACTGGAAATGAATGTATGTTTTCTGCGTGTGCTGTGCCAAGTAGTGACGTCTATCCTTGCGAGTCCATGTCTATCGGATTGTGCTATGATCTTCCAGCCAGCAAGCAAGCAAGCGTCTATTGCGGCTTTCTCGGCGGCCAATCCGGACTGCCACTCAATCGCCACACTCCATATTCGATATCGCCTTTCACGCCCAGCTCGCTCAGATCCTTGCCCTTGCCACCTCCCGCCGCCACTCCTCCGCCCGGCCCACTGGGAACGATCCCCACCCCGCCTACATCCCACGCAGCTGCATTCTCCTCCCTCGGCCAAGTATCCTTCCTCAACACGCGAGCATAGCCCTTTAACGCGGCTCGGAGGTAGCAGTTGGTCGCAGCGGGGGTGAGGTATCGGTTCCTCAGTGTTTCCACAGCGTTTTCCGCGATGCGCTGCGGAGGGTTGATGCCCAGCGCTCCCGAATTGTTGCGTGCAAGATCTTGACTCGATGGAAGATCCTTGGCAGCCTGCAGCTGTCGCACTGTCTCTTGCAATCCATCAAACAGTTGGCCGGGCAATTCAACCATGTTCTGGCCCCGGCTCTGCGAATCACTATTCAGCGCAGGATGGAAATGTTGCGTCCACTCCATCCTGTGTGCCACCGTGACACTCTTGCAAGCCCATAGAAACTTGCCTCTGCCCGAGTAGCTGTTGCCTTCGGTCTGCACCAAAAACTTGTGGCGACAGTGATGGTGCATGGGGATGAGCGGTTTGAACTCGTCGCCAACGTCGTGGAAGCTGGTTTGTTGTACATCGGCCCATTCTTCGGCCCCGGCGACTTTGCGCGGGTCGGTACGCGAGAGCAGGTCGACGCGCGGAGGATAGCCGTTGGCGAGACCACGCCAAAGGATACGATCGGCTTTCGAAGACCATGGTACAAGCAAATCCTGCAGTGAGGCGAGGTGGAGAAACTCGGCAAACGAAGCAATGCCCGTTTCGGGCCAGCCTGCAAAGCCAAAGTCGGGTAGCAGCCAGGTACCCTTGGATGCTGGTTCCGAAACGCGTTTGGACAGCACCCAGATGGCGTCGCTAGAGGGAGAGGCGTCTTTGTCCGCTTCCGAGAGGACCAGTTCAACACCTGTGGAGAAGGCGTCGTTGGCAGGAATGGACGTGCTAGGGTCGGTCATGACGGCTTCGTGGAGCAGATGCAGCAGAGCAGAGATGCGTGATTCTCCGCCTTCGCGCACTTGACGGAGGAAGAGCTGGCCATCGCGGATCACCACGCGTGCCATACCCCAACGATCAACACTGCTTTGTGCAGCTTCGTCCAGATCTCTATAAGTGATGCCGCCTTTGGCTTGCCATGCAGCCACATTGGCGGAAATCTGAGGAAAGAGGAGTGGAAACTCTGCCCTGCACGTTGGCTCGTCCATGGTCCGATCTCGTCGCCGCTCTGGAGATAGCCCAGCTGTCGCTTCTGGCCTCGATGTCGGCGGTGCAAGAATGGACAGCACCAAGCAAACGAGAACAAAGAAGGTAGACCCGACGACCGCCGCGTTCGCAAAGTGTGTGCTGAGACTTGCATGTCGTTGCAAGGACCTGCTAGCGGAAGTCGACCGTGTAGCAGACGGTGTCGAGACCGCATCGTCGGCCGCCTCGGCAGGCACCGAAGTGTAGCGTGAAGTCGAAGTCATTGCTGTCTATCTTTTATTCGAGGCGGTGGTGGACCATATGATCTTCCGTGTGTTTGCTCATGCAGCCCGAGCCTTGCTCCTCCGCATTAATCGTTGGATGCCGAAACTGAGAATCTGCTGTATCCACACCGCCGAACTGCGAGCTCCGAGAAAGTAATCGAGAAAAAGCAAGGCTCGTCGTCCTCTTGCATCAACGTCGAGAATGGACAGGTTGCATTGATGAAGAAAGAGGATGATGAACTTGCCCCTTGTCCTCGCTGCTGATCTGTGGAACCCTGACACTTGTGCTGTCCCCACCTTGGCTCGAGTTTTGCATGCAGCCAGCTGCAGTCTAGTTTGCCGTTTTATCAATTAATCAATGACGTTGGGTGGGTACGTGCCACCAAGCGAGAAAAAGATACGGTTGCAATTCGCAATTCGCAGCTCGCAGCTATCCCACGCCGATGCTCGTGCGTTTTCGGATCATTCAGAATTGGCAAACAGAGTCGGAGTGCCATTTTACGCTGCTACCCTGCAACACTGTACAAGCGAATCACAGTCGCACAGGCTCAGATTGTTCGGATTTTGGCTCCTTCGCCAACATTGTTGAAAAAGAACGGCGTCGTGCTCCTCTCTGTGGCAGGAATAAACGAGCTCAACTACGCACCGCTTGGTAAAGGATAGTGTAGCAAACAAGCCTGAAAGCAAGCGGCCCAATGACAATCACCTCACTAGGATTGTGCGGGCACAACCCATGTCAGAATCACAGATCTTGCACGCATGATCAAGACGAACCAATCACAATAGATATATTAACGACAGCTGGACAGCATCATCTCTTGGCGGGTGCACTGGTGCTCCTGGCGCCCTTGACTGTCCTCCTCGTGCTGGCTCTACCTCTAGCATCCGCAGGCTGGTTCAAGAAGTTCTTCTCTCGAACCAGCTTGCTCGCCGTCCTGCTCAGCTTCCTCATCTCTCCATCCTTGAGCTTGACGCTGAAAGCGCAGTTGAGCACGTTGTCCACCGTCAAATTGTGCGCAGGAGGATGCAGCAAAAGCTGCAACATCTCGCCGGCGGTAGGACAGGCTTGGCGGTTCATCAGCTGCTCGCGCAGGATGCGGACGATCGCCAGCGCAACCCGAAGCATCCACGTGGGACCTTCGTAGAAGAACACATCCCATACGCGAAGCAGCGTCGTCCAGGGCAAGACGCGGGTGAAGAGCGGGAGGAACCAGTTCGGCGTGAACATGATCGACTGCAGTCCTGCTTCTTCGAACCGAGCGTGCAGTTCCGCATCCATGCTCTTGAGCAAGTTGTCAAAGACGACGCTGTCGACGTGCAGCTGCTTCATTCCAACAGAGTAGTATTCCTCCATCTGCGGATTCCGCAGTACCGCGCACAGCAACCAAAACGCGTCTTCGGCTGGCATTTGGATGAGCGCGAAGCCAGCTAGCAAACCCATGCCCTGCGTGTAGCCCAGCATCGGATTGAAATGCACGTACGATTTCAGGATGCCCTCCAGATCGGCTTGTCCGGTGGCATGTTCGCCCATGAAGAGTCGGTGGTCCGGCAAAGTGCGATGGAGGTCCTTTTCGATCGTCTCGTAGGCCTCTTCCTTGCCACGCTTGCCCCTGCTGCCCTGCGACGTCCTGCAAAGCTGTTCAAAGAGCCCGGGTCGTCGACGGACCGACGCGTTGGCGAGGAAGAGCCACACTTCGCTTCGTATCGAAGCAGGCACGCCTGTGCGTACCAGCTTCTTGACCTTTCGGCTCTTGAGCGCAGCGGCCACATCGTTCTCGGCAAGCACAGCGGTCCACTTTTCGCGCAGCTCGGGGTCGTCGCTTGGCGGCATTGACGGTGCAACGCCAGGCTCGATTAGGAATCCCAGTGCGTCAAAGGCAGGGGCGATGCCGCCAGGGCTCGTCGCCGATCCGGGCGAGGAGGGGAACCCGAAACTGCCGTTGCGGTACTGTCCGGCACCGCTAGGCGTCACGGGAGCCGATGATGGTGCCGGCAGCATTGGCATACCGAGCGGGCTACGGATGCCAGGGCTGCGAGGACCGGTGAAGGAGGCGCCACTGCTGGGCGCACTTCCTCGTCGGCTAGCATCCATGATGGGCGAAGGAGCACTGAGCTGGCTCATGGGGCTGGCGCTTCTGGGCGCCGTCATTGGAGCGAGTCCATGCAGACCATTGCCACCATGGAGGCCGGGAGTGGGGTTCGACGGATTTTTACGCAGCATGCCAGAGCCCTGGCCCGAGTGAACCCTCTCGCGCTCGGAGAGTCGGTCGGACGATGCTCGCACGGGTCCAAGTCCCGGCGAGGTTGCCTGGCCGTTGCGTGAACGCGAAGAGCTGGCTGACGTGCGGAAGCCCGGGCGTGCCGTGCTGGCTGCCGAGGCGGGTCCGTTGAGCTGCTGCTGTGGGTAGGGTGGCATGGCCGCGAGTGCATTCATGTGCGCTTCGCCGTTTAGCGCCAGGTTCTCAGCCTTGGTCATTGTGCCCACCGACATGGATCGGCGACGTTGTCGCGCCTCTGCAAAGCCTGGCCGATGCATGGGGTCGGAGTCTTGGCTGTTGGTCATGCCAGCAGACACTGGCGGCGATGAGCTGGAGCCTGACCCTGACGGGGTCGACGCAGTCGATGAGCCATATGCTCCCGTGTAGATAGGAGGCAGCGCTCCAGGTTGCATGCGGGCCGGCGGCATCGCGTTCGCGTTGAGTTGTGAAGGACGTCGACGAGGATCAAAGGCACCTGGCCCACGCAAAGAGGGTGGTGGCATTGCACCTTGGGCTTGGTTTGCAGCCAGGGCGGCACCCGCGGCGTCGAGAGGCGACACAACGGTGGCTGCGGTCGTGACGGGTGGCGTCTCGACTTGACGGCGAAGACTGGACGCCATGTTGATCGGACCACGCACACCAGCTGACGCTGCCGACCTCGGATCTGGCGCGGCACTTGGTCGTCGACCGGAGGGCGATCGCAAAGCGAGCGGGATGGAAGCGTCGTTGGCAGCAGGCACGTTGAGCTGGCCTGGTCGACGCGGGAAGCCTCCTGCAATCATGCGTGCGGCTTGTTCTTGTGTCGGTTGTGCTTGCTGAGCGCGCTGCTGAGATGACGGCGGCCGGTGCAATCGGTCGTCGTTGCTGCCCGGCGAGCGTGGGCCAGGCACGTTGAGCGAGTCGTTGGACCTGGATGCGGCAAGCTTGGCAAGCGATGATTGACTTCCGTCTCGGCGGAAGTCGAAGTTGGGGAAAGCGACCGAGTCGCGGCCGTAGACGTCGTAGATGGAAAAGGTGTAGTCTCTGCGGCGATTGCTGGCACCGATCTCGTCGTCCGAGTCGTCGTTAGTCGAGTTTGTGCTGTTGGACGAGGTGCAAGACGTCCGCGATGCCAGGTCGGTCGCCGTACTAGGGCCTGTGATGGTGGTGTCGGCAGAGGTGTTGCCGGCACGAGGGTTGAATCGAGAGCTGGAGGTGGTTTTGATGGAGGGGAGAGCCACGTTGGACTGAGGATGCACCGGCGATTCCCCTGACGAGCTCGGCGAGGGTGGAAGGTGGTGGATGGTCGGCAAATTGTGAGATTCTTGCGCGTGTGCGACGTAGTCTTGCGCAAGAGCGGCGGTGGATGAGATTCGTGTGGGTGCGGCCGGACGCATGAGCGAGTTGTTGCGCGCGTTGGGCTTGATGGGGCTCGAGGAGGAGGCGGCACTGTCTTCTCGGCTGCCTCTCGCCCATGGGAGAAGCGAGGTCGAGTCGTCTGAGTCTTCGTCGTTCTCGTGAATCGGCCTACGTGGGATCGACTTCTTGCGAAGGTGGCCCTCATCTGAAAGTGGCGGTGTCGTGAGACCGAATCGACCCGCTTTGAAAGCAGGCGCCGCCGCTGCGGATGAGGTGGGCTGGTGGGGCGCTGTTGCAGATGAAGAGGAGCGTGCTTTTGAGGGCGAAGTGGGCAAGGGCAAGGGCTGAGGAAGGCGATCCACTGGCGAGAGGAAGGCAGGATCCTCCTCGCCGTCCGAGTTGACGGCTGTGAATGGAATACCAGCGGGCACTTGGGAGAGATGCATCTTGGCAGCCTCGCTTTTGGACATGGGACGCATGCTCGAATCGCGGATGCTGCCGGCACCGCTGCGTCGCATCAGGACAGGCTTCTTTAGACGAGCATGGAATTGAACATGGGCGCCCTTGAAGCGGCCAACGACGCCTTCACAGTAACCGAGGAACCATGCCTCTGAGTCAGGGAGAAGATCGCTTTTTCTCTTATTGAGCGTAGCGCTGGTGCTGCTGCTCCTGTTCGAGTCGTGCGACTCGTCATCAAGTCTGCGAAGGACGATAATCTTTTCGCCAGCCATGAACATCAGATCCTCTGGCTCGTTGGCAGGATTGTCGATAAGGGCGGTGCATGAACCGATGCCGCCCTTTTGAAGGGCGAAGCGGGTCCATGCGTTGAGGGTGTGTGCGTCCATCGTGATATTGCAGAGAAAAGGGCACGACGGAATAAAGTAGGTCAGAGCGCGCAAATAAAACGAGTCGCAATGGTCGAAGATGCGAAAGACGGGTCTCTGAAGCTAAATGAGAAGGACGGCTGTTCATGGACTAGCCATGCGATTTCGTGCAATCAAGTCAGAATACGAAGAGCTGTAATCGATGACAAGGCCCAAGAGTCGACTGGGCTGAAGCGCTGGACGTTGAGAGGTGCAAGAAATACCAATCTTTATCTCGCGTGATGAGTGAAGTTGCAGGGGATCCAGCCGCTGCTGTGGGAGATGCACTTCCAAGTGTTCGAGCGAGGCCTATGACTCCGAGCAATTAAAAACTGCTCTGCAAAGGGCCAGGGAGGATGAGACCGGACGAGAAGATATCCAGGCTTGCGACCGAGATACGACGATGACCGTAATGACGATGGTGCTGGAAGGTTAGCAGATGCCCGTCGTACCCTGCGATGGAACAGAGAGTGGACGAGTGTGACGGAGACGTGGTGCACGAGTTCGTTGTACGGGGCGAGATTTTGCAGGTATCCACGGTGCGCTTGCCGGAGCGAAACGAGAGAAGAGGAAGGTGGCGGTTCGAGAGAGTCAAAGGAGCGTGCTGGAGATTCGTTCGCGAGGCTGAGAAAGGAGCGGTCCGTGAATGAAGCGGAAAGCGGAGACGGAGCGAGTGAGCGAGCGAGATGAAAGAATGCAACAAAGAGGTGAAGGTGAGGCAGACGGTTCTGGTAATGGCGATGGTGATGGTGATGGTGATGGTGATGGCGACAACCGTGTCGAGAATGATGAGGGAAACAGCGTTCGCTGCTCCAGAGAGGCTCAGCCAAACCAGCAATTCAGCAGGATCGGCCCTACTGCCGACAAACGCACGCGGCGGCAGCTCGACAGCTGAACAGCCTTTGTCTCTCTGAGGCACGCGGCACGCCAAAATCATTGGCAGCACACGGCACCTCAGTCGCTCGAGAAAAAAAGTTGAAAGGAGGGTAAATTCCTCCCACACACTTACACACATGCATGCAGACGCCTCAAGCAACGGCGAAACAACACAGCGGCAGCGGCACCATCACCATCAGCAGCAGCACGAGAAGATCGCGCACAAAGATTGTCTTTCATGCTGTTTCTATCTCTTTCTCTCTCCCACACTCTGTACGTGTGTGTGGAAGACGGACCGGAAGGCTGTGATTGCTTCATGCTTGAGGCTTCGCTTATTTGAAGGGAGGTCAGGCAAACAAAAGACAAAAGACGGGCTGAGCGAGGAGAAGCCAAAGGGGGGAAGCCAGGTGGGAAGCGGCATTCGGCAGGCGGCAGCGCCTCTAGTCGGCGATCCCTCTGCGCCGCATGGTCGCCCACATACGACACGGCTGCAGAGCCACGTACTGTATGTACAGCACCGTATGCATCTAACTTAGCGTGATACTGTACAGCAAAGAACAATGCGCATGCTCGTTGTCAAGCTCGGCTGCTGCAACGATGGCAGCTTCCCGCTGCTATGACAGCAGTGGACCTGCATTCTGCGCTGTGTAGCCAAGAATTGCTAGCTTCTCTAGCTCGTGATTGTCCGAGCTGCCCGTGCGAGCTGTCGGAACGGGTCAGCAGCCGTTACTGGGAGGAATGAGGAGACACTACGCTCAAGGGGTGATTGTTGTTCTTTCCCTGTCCCAGTGTGTACTGTAAGCGTGGAATGGCTCCGTATTGACAGCCAGACGGTGGTGCAGCGAAGCCAATAGGCAGGCAAACAAACGAATAGCGAATTGCACACGCGCGGCGCGCGTTTCAGCGTTGGGCGTGTCAACGCTTCGGTGCTCCACAGGAGAAAGAGAGACGGAGAAAGAGAGAGAGGAAAGCCTCTGCTCTGGAGCCTGTTCGAAAAGAAAGAAAGAAAACAAAAGGTCGGGTCGCGTGTTGGTTTCCCTTCGGCGAACCCTTGAAAAGACGCTCGGCGACGATCATTGCCTCGCTGATTTTCATTCAGCACCTTCTTCCCTCAAGAACATTAGATCGTTCCCAGCTCTTCTACCCGGCTCTTGTGCAAATTCCATTTCTTGACTTGGTGTGACTCAATCGGAGGTATTCACTGTCTATTCACCGTTCCCAGCACTATCGTTGTACTGCCTTTGTGGCTGACGAGATGGAGTGTGAGTGTGTAAGAGAGGGCAGCAGGCTGCAATTCCCAATGACAAGGCCGAGCCACGCCGAGCGCGTGTGTGACGTGCAGCTCGAATTCCTCGAATTACCAGTTGCAAATCCAGTCTTGTAGTCTTGGCTAGATTCAATACAATTTCGAACACTCCATCCTCGCACCTCAGCGGCGCATGGGCATGCACGTTTCCTTTCAACCGCCGCCTCCTCTCTTTGCAGCCACACTCCCGAACTGCGTATGAGAAGAGGCGAGATGGGCTTGATCGACAATGAAACCGTCGGCGAGTTCCGTGCCTCCGGGACACTCAAGGGCTTGGCGCTTCCTTTTGTTCAGTCGCCAAGCTCTTTCTTGAATTCGAAAGAGGGGCACCAGCATAAACTGTAAACAATGACTATTCTTCATTCTACAGCATTCAAAGGCCAAAGCAAGGCCAGTGTCAATTGATGTTGATGATGCAGGTCTTCAGCTTGAAAGAGGCACTGTGTCGGAGCCGCGACAACAGTGCAATGGCTGTCAGTGACACAAAGGCACCAGCGGTGACTTTCTTAGCTTTAGCTTTTGGAGCTCAGCTGAAGACGACGGCATTTTTTGCATCACCTCGGCTCTCATGCTGTCGCCAGCGCATTCACGAATGCGTGCGCGTGCATCTCACCGGAAGACGCGTCTTGAAATTGTCCATGGTCGCACCTTATCACGTCGGAACATTTCTTCTGTCAACCCTGTGACTCTCGTTGCTCAGACCACACGGCCGTGCCGAACGTTGCTCTAACGCGCTTGTCCTGCTACGAATAGCCCGAATCGTCTTCGGTTCTTTCAATCGTCTCTACACATAGATCTGACGTTTCATTCGTGTCGTTGCTATCATTTTGACAGGGTCGGTGCTCGGCAATATGAGTTGTTTGTATCTGCGCCCCCTCCTGTCACATGCCTCGGACCCAGATGCCATCCCGGAACTTATCTACTTCTGCATTTCAATAATGACGCCAAAGAACGTCTCACCACAGACGCTGACCTTGATCGCGCCGATCGGATTGCTGTCACCAAAACTGAGCCTTGGCCCCTATACGGTCGATCATTCGTGTGCTTAAGCGAGTGGTGCATTGCGAGCAACCGGCGATTCTCTGCGGCACAAGCCTGGCACCGTCAATTTGGCCCAACATCGAATTTGCCGGCCTGGCAAGACAGCCATCGAGCTGCAGTCGGCACTCGTCCGAGCTCGGGTGCGATGCCAAGCAATGACTGCGCAAACCGAATCCTCGCCAGCCTCTTTTCCTTTCTTCTTTCTTCTTTCCATCGTGTTGCTGTGCTGTAGCTTTCGGTGAAATGTCTACCTAACGCCACTTGCGTTCTTTGGCGCATTCTATTTGAGTCTCTGCTGTCTGTTGCTCGCCGCGCGGACAGAGCAGCTCAGTGACCCGCGGATGCACGTCAGCGCTCCTGTTTTCCGATTGCGCCATGTGTCACCTTCGCTGCGAGCTGAGCAAGTCAATTGGGTGTCGGAAAGTTCAGCCGTCAGCGATGTTGATCTTTTTCTTCTTAAGATGCAGTGTCGATCGTTAAGGGCCCGAAACTGTGGCCGATTGCTCTGCTGGCACCCGTCCTCGCGCTGCAAACAGCGTACCGAATCCGGATGGGAGCACGCTGCGTCGGAGCACAGGTCGAGCCTGGAGCTGCTGATCGTGGCAGCTCCGCCGGCAGATAGGGCAAAAGACATGAGTTTGTTGCAACTTGCCTCGTGATCAGGTGCAGGGCTCCGCACAGTTGTCTTTCGGATGACATTCTTGGCCAGCGCTTTCCGTTCGAGTTCCTATAGGTAGCTCCGCCGGCAGATAGGGCAAAAGACATGAGTTTGTTGCAACTTGCCTCGTGATCAGGTGCAGGGCTCCGCACAGTTGTCTTTCGGATGACATTCTTGGCCAGCGCTTTCCGTTCGACTTCCTATAGGTGATGTTGCGGATTGTATCACGATGACGCTCGACCGAGCCAGGCTTTTCAGACGTGCGTACGCCACGGCAGAGTCGTCGAAGAGTTGCCGCTGCGCCTATGTCGCTCGATGAAGCGAATATTTACAATTCAACATTGTCGTGCGCTCTCAGAAGTTGCGACTTTTTCTCTCTAAAAAAAAGGGGTACGAAAATGGGGTCAAATATTCAACTTTGAGTTCATCGTTGTCAGATCTGCGATTCAGCGACGCACCGATGCAGAACAGGACATTGGCTGCATTTGCTCCACATTGTCCGTTTTTGTGTGCTCAGTCCAACGCCCTTTCATCCATCTTCCATTTGTCCATCTCTGCTTCTCGCCATATTCGCATTTCCAGTGCGTTCGGCTTCGACTCTCACAGGTATCGCGGCGATGGAGCAGGTCAAGTCAGAACCTGAAATAGCAGGCTCCGCCTCCGTCGCAGGCCCATCTTACAAGACTGCCTCGATGCGACCCATCGCGGTCCTCTCCAACCCGCTCATCCCACCGCCCTTCGGCCCGGCTTCGGCCTACGCACAAACGTCTCAAGCACGGAACTGGCGATTCAGCCATGCACAGCTCTCTCACATCCGCTCCGAAGGTAACAGTGCCGCTCGCCGACGCCTCGAAACCCTCTGGGCGGAAGAGACTTCTTCCTCCACCACCTCTACCATCCCCTTTCTCTCGGTCGAAGACGAGCTCTCGCTCATCACCTACTACCTCGTCAAGGTTGGTCAGATCGTTCACGCCCTCAAGCTGCCCGAACTTGTCGAGGCTACAGCCACCACCTTTGTCAAACGCTTCTATCTTCGCAACACCGTCATGGACTTTCATCCGAAGAATATTGTCATCACGTGCATCTTTCTCGCCTCGAAAGCAGAGAACTATCCCCTTAACCTCACGGACTTTGCTCGCAAATTGGCCGGCAAACAGGCAGCGGAGAACAAAGCGCTAGTCGAGGAGAACAAACGCACCGTGCTAGAGCTAGAGTTTCTAGTATCGCAGAGTCTGGCGTTTGAATATGCAGTCACGGGGGCACAGCGGAGCCTGTACGGGCTGCTGCTGGACATTCAATCGCTGAGCGACGTGGGAAGGGAGGAGGTGCATAGGCTCGCAGCGGAGGCACACGCCAAGCTGGGCAAAGCGAGATTGACCGATGCCGAGTTTGTATATACGCCGTCGCAGATTGCGCTGGCGTGCATACGAGCGGTAGACTTGAAAGGAAAGCAGATCACAGCGAGGTGGCTGGACAGCAAAGAAGAAATCGCGAGGAAAGCTGCGCTCGCAGCAAAGAGACAGAGGCAAGCGGTACGAGAGCAGGAGGTCGCGCGTGCAGCCAAAGCCAAGATCGCGCTGGCGAGGCGGACAAAGGGCAAGGCAGGCGCCAAAGCTGCTGAAGACGAGCTGGCAGCTGCTTCGAACTCTGCACCCGACGAGGTAGAGTTCGACGACTCACTACTGGAAAGTCAACCGCTCGGAATGGCACGTGACGAAATCGAAGCGATGCTGGATGCGATTCAACAACTCATCGAGCAGAGGGAGAATGGCGGCTACACGGGCAACGGCAAAGGCTCTGATGATCTCGAGAGAATCAAGGAGATCGATGCTAGGCAGAAGCAGTGTATGAATCCGGAGAATGTGCCCGGATCGAAGCTGTTTCGCAAACGAAGGGCGGGGGATGACGACGACGAAGACGAAGACGACGAAGCTGCGACAAGGGCCGGGAAGAGGGCAAGAGGAGGCGATGCAGCCAAAGCCAAGGTCGATTCGGACGATGATGACGACGTGCCAGAAGCGGACGGGCTGCGGCCCAAGCCTGAGCCCCAGGTGTAAGCATAGTCATTCGTTACGAGAGACACAACGATCCATTTACAGCGATCATGAGGGCCGACATGTTTGCGATTGGTAATGCAACCGACTAGACGTGCGGATTGTGTTCCCAATTGCTGCCCAGAGAATGTTACGCCGCAAACTATCCATTGTGCAGACACCGTTCATGGACTGTCGCGCGAGTTGATGAATGAAAGTGTTGGTCTCTTTGATTTCAACAAGTCCGCCCGCCAAAAAGAAAAGCGCGTCGCGCGCGTAAATGAGCCAAAGTGGTGCGGCGGCAGTCGTTTTTGAATTGCGAAATGCGCAGCAGCGGAAGGGAAGGTGAAGAGTGTGCCAATCCGCGACTCAGCCATCAACCTCAGCTCTCACGTCTAGCAAACAAGAAGAACAGGTGGAGCTTCATCGCTCTCGCTCTCCACCGTCATTCTTCATCACCATCATCGCGGTCATCGCCCCTATCGTCCTTGGTGTCGCACCCCAGATCTTCTATCGTATCAAGATACCAGTGCTCTAGCTCCTGAGAGCCAGGCATACCCGCCTATAACGCCGTAGCAGTTTCGATTTGCAAGCCGCAACCCACTACGTAGGCTGCGCTTCTCCGTGCACAGCGGCTTTCGCATATCAAGCAACTCTTTCTCAAGCCCTCTCTGTTGCTTTTACCGCTTGAAGAGGATCTCGGCCAACATGTCGCTCAACGACCTTTCGCAGGGCGCCATCGCCCAAATGATCCAGACAACGGATCCTGCTTCCTCTTCAGTGCAGAATCCCGTCTGCCAGATCCTCAGCATCAAGAAAATCCAGGCCAGCGCCACTGCCGCTTCCAACGTCGGCGACCGATACCGCATCATTCTTTCCGACGGTGTTCACTATGCACAGGCCATGCTTGCTTCGCAGAAACGATCGATGGTCGAATCGGGCGAGCTCGAGAAGCACTGCCTCGTCCGGGTTACACAGTTTGCCAGCAACTCGGTGCAGAATCGCCGCATCCTCATTCTCCTTGATCTCGATGTCGTCCACAAACCCACCGCCGACCGTCTCGGCAACCCTAGCAACGTCGACGAAGCCGCCAAGACCGAAGGTGGTGTCAAGCAGGAGGGCGGCGCTAACGCTTTGGGCAACAGTGCGCTCGGCAACAACTCAGCGGGTAGAACTACCCCTGCCACGTCGGCTGGTGGTGCGGGCAAAGTGAGTGGTATGGCTGGTGGCCGACCGGGCGGAAGCAGCGTGCACGCCGGCATGCCCATCTACCCCATTGAGGGACTTTCGCCGTACCAGAATCGCTGGACCATCAAAGCCCGCGTAACGTCCAAGTCGGACATTCGCCACTGGTCGAACCAGCGTGGCGAAGGCAAGCTCTTCTCGGTCAACCTGCTCGATGACAGCGGTGAGATCAAGGCAACCGGTTTTAACGACACGGTGGACCGCTTCTATCCTCTTTTGCAAGAGAACCACGTTTACCTCATTTCCAAGGCGCGCGTCAACATTGCCAAGAAGCAGTTTAGCAATCTGCAGAACGAGTACGAGATCACCTTTGAAAATTCGACCGAGATCGAAGAGTGCACCGACGCCACCGACGTGCCCGAGGTCAAGTACGAATTTGTTCGCATCAACGAGTTGGAGAGCGTCGAGCCCAACCAGACGTGCGATGTTATCGGCGTTCTGGACAGCTACGGCGAGCTGAGCGAGATTGTATCCAAGGCATCGCAGCGACCCGTGCAGAAGCGAGAATTGACGCTGGTCGACCAGGGCAACAAGAGCGTGAGGTTGACGCTGTGGGGCAAGAACGCCGAGACGTTCCCCAACAATGCGGGCGTCGACGAGAAGCCCGTGATCGCCTTCAAGGGAGTCAAGGTGGGCGATTTTGGTGGACGTTCGCTTAGCATGTTTTCGAGCTCGACCATGCTGATCAATCCGGACATTACCGAGTCGCACGTTCTGCGCGGATGGTACGACAACGATGGAGCCCACGCCCAGTTCCAGCCATACACCAACGCCGGCGTAGGAGCTGGTGCGATGGGTGGTGCCGGTGCCGGTGGCAACATGGCCGAACGTCGAACCATTGTGCAGGTCAAGGACGAAAACCTGGGCATGTCAGACAAGCCCGACTACTTCAACGTACGCGCCACGGTCGTCTACATCAGGCAGGAGAACCTCTACTACACGGCCTGCCCCTCGGATGGCTGCAACAAGAAGGTGAGCCTGACGCAGGAAAATAACTGGCGCTGCGAAAAGTGCGATCGTTCATACGAAGCGCCCGAATACCGCTACATCCTGTCGACCAACGTCGCCGACGCTACGGGTCAGATCTGGCTCTCTGGGTTCAACGAAGACGCAAGCAAACTTATCGGCATGACGGCGGGCGAGCTACACCAGCTGCGTGAGGAGAGCGAGTCCGAGTTTAGCGCTGCGCTGCACAGAGCCGCCAATCGCATGTATCTGTTCAACTGTCGCGCAAAGATGGACACGTTTAACGATACGGCTAGGGTAAGGTATACGATTAGCAGGGCGACGCCCGTGGACTTTGCCAAGGCGGGGTTGGAGTTGGTGGAGGCGATTCGGGCGTACATGTGAAAGGGGAGGGATGATGGAATTTCCAAGCGCACCCTCGTGATTTTAGATCAGGTGATGGGCGAGACCCAAGACGATGCTGGTTTGGGCAAGCCTGTGTCTTTTTTTGTAAATCGCTTTCTTTCTGTCAAGTGTTTGTTCTTCCTACTCGCAGCAGCAGCAGCAGCAGCGGCGGCGGTGGCGGCGGCGGCGGCGTGTCTATACGACTGGAAACGGAGAGATTGAGCGAGAGAGAGGGAGAGAGTCGGGCAATCAGTCCATCCCGAGCTTTCGGGGTCCTCAACAAGGATCGATGGATCTAAGTTAGCGCTTTGCTTGCTTGGTGCCGACGTTCCACCGACTGGCTGCTATGTTTGGGCGCCGATGGTCCGATGGGTTCTAGATGCATGGCGGCTGGTGTTTGGGGGGGGGGATTTTTAGAATGCAGCGAGAAGATCGGCTAGGTCGTCGACTTGCTGTTTGCGCTGACTGGCGAGCGTTGAGTCGATGCTAGTCCATTGCGCGATGAATTGAGCGGGTGAGATTTCTTCGCAGGTGAAATCGGCGAGCAATTCGCGTTTTGTGGTGAGCAGGTCTTGGTATGACTATCGGGCGGCGATAGTGGACGAGACGATTGGGACGGGGAATTGGAGGGTGGTTTTAGAATCGCCATGCGCGAGAAAGGCGGTGAGGTGTCGGGTTGGGGGGGTTGGGGGAATGGTATTGACACCGGGTGGGAGAGACAAAGGCGTTCAAGGCGGGTGGGTCGAGGCGGTTGTTGTTGATCATAGAGAATGAGGAGCATGGCAGAGAGTTTTTGGCGTTCGGATGAGCGGGGGGTTTGGTTGGCGGCGATTGGGTTGAGATTGTTTCATCGTAGTGGGTGGGGAAAAGAGGATTGAGTTGAAGGATGCGAAGAGACGCAGCGGGTAGCGATCGCGACCGTACAGACAAAAGTATGTGCGTCGATGATGAGGATTCGCCCAAAAGAAAAAGGGGGCCAAGAGAGACAGGTAGCATGTCAGCATCCACCACTTTGTATCAGCTTGAAATCGACTGATCGTTACCACAACATACATAGAACAATTGCGAAATGCCATCCAACGCCTGCTTAGGATTCCAATTGCCCACCACACCCATAGCCTCTTTCGCAGTTCCAACCTCTGCTTGTCGATCCAACATATCCAATAGATGTGGAATATCCTCATAGATGCAAGCGAGCATTGCACCCACTGTATGTTCGCACTGATCCAGCGTTGTGCGCAATACCATGAGTGTTTCATCGAGTGTTTTCAAAGACGTTCCGTTCGAAAGGTCGGTGAGAAGCGTACACGAACCAGCAAAGGTTGTGTCAAACTGCTGCGCCAGAGCATCACACCGATTGATGAGCGTTAGCACCGGATGCACGCTCGACGTCATTATCGCGCCGCAATCCTGGTCAACGAGATGGTGTATACCAGCCTCTTCTTTTTTTCCCTTAGACAGAGAGTGTAGATGGTGGTAATACCCTTCGCTTGTCCCCGTCGTATCCAAGTTCAAAGATAAATCCAACACAAACACTTGTCCGTTTTCCCGCACAAACCCCGCGAATCTCGACCCACACACACTCTCACATTTCTCCACTTTTACCACTCCACTCGTCCCGACCAAGCAACCTCTAGCTCAGCACTTTGAATCGCTCGACCCCAAACTAACCTTTTCCCCACCCTCAGACTTGCTCTTTCACCATCCAACACTCTTGCTGCGTCCAGTCCTCACTTTGCTGTTGACTCGCACACGCATGCTCATCTTCATTCACTCTGCTTCTCGAGCGAAATCAAAACACAATTTGTATAGCATCGCGTTTGCCTTGTATCAGAGACGCAAAGACAAAAAAAATCGAGGTTCACCTCTCCCTCCTGACCTCGTTCGCTTCTTTATGCTGGCTGCATCAAGCAATCGCAATCAGCGAGCCTAGGTAATCGTCCGCCGCCGCCTGCACTGAATCCACCTCCAACGCAGCTGGATCCCATCCACCAACATCCCTCTCACCTTTGCCTCCACCGCACACAGCTCCACTGCTCAATAGCCCTGCAGCTAGCGCTTCCAACTTGGCTCTCACCCCGCTTACTTGAACCGCCGCCTCGGTGGTGCCGGTCGCAATATTCACCAACATCCTCGCCAGATTCGTGATGCCTGCGATCATCTCGGTTCTCGCAACCATGTGTGTGCGTTCGCCCGCTTTCGCCGAGGCTGTAAAGCAGCATGTGGTGGGCCCGGCAAGCGACAGTAGCGCGTTGATTCCCGAGCTAAGACTGGGCAGGCGCGTGGCGTAGCGTTCCGCTTTCTCCAAGCCCAATTGCAGCGTCGATGCATCCGAAAGCAACGCAGGCAACCCAGGGATCTCGCGAGACGCCGCAACATAGTCAATGTAGAGCGCCGCTCCATCCGCCCATCCTGCGATCGAGTCGGCCGGGTCTCCCTCGACTTCCAGGTAGAACGGCGAAAAGAGCACCGATACAAGCTCGTGGTCGCCCCGGATGATCGCCTCGGGCGCAAGGTGCAGCACAGCAACATTGTGCGCCGCGGTCCAGTTGTGTGCTTGGAGCAGCAGCTGATATTCACCGTATCGGTCGTCTCTCGCGCGCGCTTCGTACGACTTGGCCTCGTACAGCCACGATTCGGGCATCAGCAGTCGCTCGCACAAGAAATCGCGCTCCTCGTCGAGCTTGGCAATGTTGCGCGAGAGCAGTGCTTTGATCGCCGCTTCGCGACTTTCGCCAAGCTCCAAGTGGAGCAGCACAAATGCGGCCCACTTCCACAGACCCAGCAGCTCGAGCTGCGTAGCGTAGCTCGATGCCAGCGTGTCCGCACGGGCAGAATTGCCCTGCACCGGCTTGGATCTCGCCACCGCCCGTCCGTCGAGCGCCCCGTCGTCGCCATCTTCATCGCCTTGCATTCCGTCATCGCCAGCCTCAGCGAGACCGAGCTCGATGCGGTCGCCAAAGTCTCGTCGTTGCAGCACGCGTGAGAGCAGGTTGTACAGATGCCACGGCAGTCGCGCATCGATGTTCGACGCGCCAAACCCACACGCATTCAGCGCCGGCTCCAAGCCATATGTCGGATCGACGTACAGCTTCAACAGCTCAAACAGCGCATCGCGATCGTAGCCACCCGATTTCTGCAGCAGCTGACGCAGACGTGTCGCTCCCACACCCGAGCCCTCGCGATACCATGGCAGAGGCGGTGCGACTCCTGCGGTCGCCGACGCCGACGCCGACGCCGTCACTTGCGCCTCGTATCGCTCGAAGGAGTGCTCGAGCGGCGCTTCGTACGGCGCCTCGTACCACAGGAACAGACCAAATGCGCGCTTCCAATCGAGCCCTTCGCAGATGGGCAGATCGCTCACCTGATCGATCGGATCCTTGGTCGTACGCGAGTCGGTGCCCTTCGAGACAAGCACATTGCCCGACAACAGCTCGTACACACGGCGGTGGTCGCGGGTGATATGGGCATCAACCCCCTCCTTTCGCCACGTGAGCAGCTGCTCGCTAATGTCAGCACGAACCTCTTCGTCGCTGCCCACCTGAGCGATCAGCGTTGCAAGGCGCAAGTCGCCAGCATCAAATGCAGCATTGACCGCACGCTCCACCTGATTACCGCTCAGCAAGCTGAACAGCAACGCGGCGCGTCGAGATGCAGCAATGTGCGAACGTGCCTCGGACTCGACCGTACCAGCTACCGTGTGACGCAGCCAGTCGGACAACGCTGCTTTCCTCCGCATGTTTCGGATGCGGTCCACCGTCGCCGCGGGCGCACCTTCAGCAACGTGCAGCTCGATCTCGTCAAACAGCGCAACGCCGAGCCGCCACAAGCTCGCCTCGAAGCTTCGGTCCTTGTGCTCGAACGATGTGGCAAAGTGTCGGAACCGCGTGGCAAAGTCGGTGTAGGCGGCAGGTATGCCGTCCTCATCCAACTCAACGTTGGTGTGTTCTAGTTGGACGCTCAGCAGCTTCTCGGCCTTGCTGGCTTCCTGCGCCGAGGTCTCGGCATCTTTGAAGAGCTTGACTTTCTCCAAAACGAGCGTTGACGTGTTGGCCGATGCCACAGCGTCCGCCTCCGTCTTGACGGCAGCAGGAGAAGCAGAAGAGACTGGCCCAAAGTTGCCACCAACGATCCTGCCGTTGTGCACCAAGGTACCGTCAGGTCCCCACCCGACACGAAAGCTGCGTCCGAGCGACAAGCCAGCGTCGAGCGTCTCACCGTCCGCCGCCACAGCATCCGACTTGGCCACATCCAACTTGCGCAGCTTCTTGGCCGGCTGTTGCACTTCGTGCACTTGCGGCTTTCGAGGCTCCGAGGAAATCACCTCAGTCTTGCGATCCTTCGCGGGGGACGGCAAGGAAGCGGCGACGGACTTGGTAGGTACGACGGCCGAGGACGATGATGGCCGAAGGTCGAGCGTCTTTTTGTGGCTTAGGCTGGCTCCCTTTGATTTGGCAGGAACGACAGCAGCGGAAGCGGATTTACTGTCGTCTTGCCCAAAAAAACTCGCCTGCATCACCTGCACACGTCTTGCCTCGGCGGCATTGCCTATCGTCGACATGGCTCGCGACGGTGTAGCGCTGCCGCCACGCTCTCGACCCGTAGCGCTCGACGACGGCGTCCACTGACGCTGTTGTTGACGACGCTTAGCTGCAGCCACCGCAGCAGCAGCGGCTTGGCTCGCGTCGTCGTCCGTGTCCATATCGCCATCGTCGAGTGTCCGCAATGGAGGCGGTGCGTCATCGTCATCATTATCGTCGTACACGCCGCTTGATCCCTCATCGGAGAGATCGCCTTCATCAACCGTCATAGAAGCAAGTCGCTTGCTGGCAGGTCGATTCGCACCCGTGCCACTACTGCCTTTGGTAGCAGCAGCAGCAGCGGCCTGCTTGCCATTGTTAGCGGCAGCCTCTTCATCCTCGTCCGAGTCGTCGAGGCCGTATCGACTGAAGTGCTTGACCTTGAACGTCCACGTGCCGGACTCGGGTTCGAAATCGACAAATTCGGTCTCGGGTTTGTTCTTGAGCTTGTTGATCATCTGCTTCACACGAGGGTGCTCGGCATCCTTGATCGGCTCGCGAGTAGCGCGGTCGGTGGGCCAGCACGCTTCGAGGCTGACGCGAGCAGGCACGTTGAGGCCCGTGCCCTGCTTGGCCTTGGCTCCGGGCAAAAAGTTGCGCTTGGCGCCGTCTTTGGGATTGCGCGGGTCGTAGTCGTCCTCCTCTGGGTAGACGACGACCTCCTTGAGTCGGATCTGGACAATGCCTCCCACAATATCGTTGAGGTCTTCGATCGAGGTAAGGTCGACGGGTTCCAGAAACTCGATCTGACCAACACCTTTGCGGCCGACGATAAAATTGTGCACAGCGGCAAGCTCGTTGTAGTTAGCGGTACGCAGAGCGGCGAGCGAGGGCTCGGTGTAGTACTCGCCGACTTTTCCGGAGGAGGCAGTGGACCCGTTGGTGGCGGGAGCAGCACTGTTGGCAGAAGGCGCGGCAAACGACAACTCGAGGTCACGACCCTGGCGCGGCGCACCGGCCTTGGCAGCCGCGGCCGAGACCGTCTTGAGGGGAGTGTCTTCGACGACGCTGGAAGACGACGCGCCACCGAGGAAATTTCCACGACGCGAGGGCAGCGACGAGGCAAATGAAAGATCGCCGCCACCAGGACGCACCGACTCGGCACGCTGCTCGAGCGCCGGGCTGAAGGTGACACGCGACGCCGAGCTAGGCTGGACCGTGCCGCTGCGGAAGGCAGAAGCACCGAGCGAGCCGACAGCAGGGCTGCTGCCAGAGTCAAAGTGAGGCACACTGCCGCTACGACCGATGCGCGAAGCCGAAAAGCTGTTTTCACCTGCATCGTCCAGCACTAGACGCTTGGCCGAAGGACGCGAAACAAACGCTTGCGAAGAGAGCGGCTGGCTGTACTCGTCGCTCAAGCCCTTGAACAGAGCAGGCGAGCCGGCACGTCCCGGAGTACCAAAGCGAGCATGGGCACCAGGTGTACCTTCGCGGAACGAACCGGGCGTTCCCTCGCGGACAAAGCTGGAGCTGCCGAGGCCAGACGCAGCCGGTGTCGAGCCACGCAGGCGGTTGATTTTGTTGGCGCCACGTGGACTCGACCGGAAAGGCGTGGTGAGGGGCGGCTTGTTCTTGGGTGCCACGTTGAAGGGAAGCGAAGCACCGTTGGCTGCCGACCCACCAGCTGCGCCGTTGATAGGGTTGGACGCAAACAGACTGTCAGTGCCGTAGGGATTCGAGTCGAGCGATGCCTGGACGGTTGGCTGCTGCTGTTGGGTCTGTAACAAACCCTGCTGCTGCTGATTCTGTTGCGACTGACCGAACAGACCTCCCGAAGCCTGTTGGCTTTGCCCACCGCCGAGACCGCCAAAGAGACCGCCTCCGGTAGCGTTCTGAGTGGAGCTGCCAAAGAGGCCACCGCCCGTGTTGGACGCACCGGTGTTGCCAAAGAGCGACGAACCTGCCGTGTTGCTTCCACCACCAAAGAGGCCTCCACCGGCCGCACCTGTCGAAGTCTGGTTCGACTGGCCGAAGAGACCGCCGCTGTTGCTGTTCTGCGTTTGACCAAAGCCGGTCCCCAGACCGCCTGCGCCTTGCTGCTGGGTATTTTGCTGGTTGTTGCTGCCAAAGAGCGAAGAGCCAGCGCCGGCGCCGAAGGAAAAGCCGCCGGTAGCAGGTTTGTTGGCCGTGCTGCCAAACAGTCCTCCGCCGGTCGACGCGCCGGCACCAAAGCCAGTACCAGCCGGCTGGCCTGCCTGGGTGCCTGCACTACCAAACAGACCACCGGTAGCTGGCTGCGTGCCCGTCTGCCCTGCAGGTTTGGCCCCAAAGAGACCACCTCCAAAGCCACCGGTGGTGCCCGTCTGTCCAGGCTGCTGCTGCTGATTATTGTTGTTGGCACCAAAGCTGAAGCCTCCCGTGGTGCCGGTAGCACCTCCAGCGGTCGTGTTGGTGCTACCGAAGAGACCACCGGTGCTAGGCTGCGTCGAGCTGGCGCCAAAGAGACCACCCGTGGCAGCAGGAGCAGCGGTAGTGCCGGTACCAGTGCCCGAGCTGGCGCCGAATCCTCCACCTGCGCCAAAGCCAAAGGCGGGCTTGTTCTGAGTAGATGCGTTGTTGTTGGCGCCAAAGCCACCAAAGCTCGAGGTGGAACCGGCCGTCTGACCAGGTTGACTGGTAGCAGCACCAAACAGACCGCCCGTTGCGGGCTTTTGACCAAACGAGAAGCCACCCGTGGTGCCGGAGCTACCGGCACCAAAGCCGGTACCCGTCTGTCCTGTCTGTTGCTGGTTGTTGGCGGCGCCAAATCCAAAGCCGGTGGTACCGGTCTGGCCGGGCTGGGTAGTGGAAGCGCCAAAGCCGAATGCAGGCTTGTTCTGCTGCTGTTGATTGTTGTTATTGGCGCCAAAGGTGAAGCCAGTGCTAGCAGCCGGCTGCTGAGGTTGCGAACCGAAAGAGAAAGAGGATGTGGGCTGCTGCTGTTGCTGCTGGCCAAAGAGGCCACCGGTCTGCGGCTGAGTCTGCTGTTGACCAAAGAGACCGCCGGTCGAGGTCGACGCACCAAAGCCCGTAGAGGCAGGTTTGGCGCCAAAGAGGCCGCCGGATTGCTGCTGGCTGTTTTGCTGTCCAAAGAGACCGCCGGATTGCTGCTGCTGTTGAGGCTGGCCGAACAGACCACCGGTGGTGCCGGTGGAAGGCGTTGCCCCAAAGCCCGTGGATTGCTGCTGAGGCTGGCCGAAGGCGCCGGTGGAAGTGTTTGTAGCGCCAAAGCCAAAGCCGGTGGAGGGAGCAGCGGCGGCACCTGGACCCGTGTTGCCCTTGGATCTACCCTGCTGGTAGTCCATGAGACGAAGCTCTTCGATGCTGTGGTGTGAGTAGGCGGGCATGACGGTGATGGCCTGTTGAACGTCCCAATTCTTGCGATCTTTGATGTGCTCGGTCGGGGTCAAGTCTTCACGAAGCGGATCATAGGGTACCGTTGCAGTGCCCTGGGTGATCTGGCCTGGAACAGCACCGGCGGCAGGCTGACCAAACGCGCCGGCAGTAGCACCGAATCCACCTGCAGCTGGCTGTTGCTGCTGTTGTTGACCAAAGAGACCGCCAGTGGCAGGCGCGGCGGAGCCAAAGGAGGACGAGCCAAATCCACCGGTGGCTGGTTGCTGCTGCTGCTGTTGTTGTTGGTTAGGGGTGGAGCCAAAGGTAAAGGAGCTGGTAGCTGTGTTGGAGGCAGGTGCACCAAAGCCACCAAAGCCGGTGGAGCCAGCGGGACGTGCGCCAAAAGCGCCGGTTGTGGAAGCATTGTTGTTGGAGGCGCCAAAGCCGCCAAAGGAAGGTGTCTGTGTTTGAGATGGTTGTTGTCCGAAGAGACCACCGCCGGTCTGAGCTGCTGGCTGTGCTGAACCGAATCCTCCTGTAGTTCCGAAGCCTGGAAGATTAGATGGCAGAATAGATGAGGATCGTGTTCGTTAGCAAGCATGATCATGCGCCCTTTAAAAGGGTTAAGAAACTCACCTGTTGAGGCGCCAAAGCCAGTCTGAGCGGGAGTAGTAGGTTGCTGTGGTTGACCAAAGAGACCGCCAGCCGGTTGCTGCGGTTGCTGCTGTTGCTGCTGGTTATTCTGTTGGCCGAAGCCACCAAACCCGCTAGAGCCAAACATGTCGGTATACTCCCAACGCTCTGCGACGAGCTGAGTCGATCACCACCGACGTCTTGGATGAGCAGCTACGGTGCGAGTGTTGCTCCAGGCCAAACGTACCCCAATGCGGATGGGGGTGGCTGATGAGGGAATCGTGCTGCTAACCCCTAAGATGAGCAAGAGGAAATCCTGCGAAGAGGGGTGAGATCAAGACGAGGGAAAGAATGTGCGAGAAGCCGAACAAAGCAAGGCGATCAAGGATGAGGAATGATGGATGATGGATAAAGCGTGATCAGAGTCGCGATGGGCGAGAGAGTTGGAAAACATACACACACACAAAAAACATACGCTCCGATTCCCAAAATCGCCAAATCGCGAAGGTCAGTGCTCTCTCGGCTCCTCCTTCTCTCTCTAAAATCACACCAAAGCAGCTCGATTTTGCTCTCTTCCCTCTCTCTCTTTCCCTCGCCATCTCAGAAGATCACATTCTCTTTTCTTGAAATTTCGCGTTAATATCCACGCTCCCGATTCTGTTTAGCGGTTGGCACCGCCGATTCACCGCGAATGGCTGGCCTCCGCGAACGCGATCACCTCTGGCTCTCTTTCTGCTTTCGCCAGCTCGTCGAGCTCGGGTGTCGGACACGAACCCTGACGCTTGTCCGGAAAAAGTGGAGCGGACGCTGGGCGCTCGCACAAACGCTTCCCTTCGACATCCTTCACCTTTGTCGTTCCTTCATCACCCGCCTTGCTCAAATCGCAGCGCAAAGCCATGTCGAAACCAACCGCTGCTGCCGGTCCTAGCAGCGGCAATGGCGTCGGCCCCAGTCGTCGAACCTGGGACAAAGATGATTTTGCTCGCAAAGCCATGTCGCGCGAAAAGCGACAGGCCGAACTCGACGCCGTCAACGCAGAACGCCGTTCGCAAGGCCTTCCCGCTCTCAAGCGTCTCAAATCCAATGCTCCGGAACCAGAACTCGCAATGCAGCAGCGTCGTGCTCCACTCGATCTCGAGCGCAATCAGGGCAAAACGCTCATGGTCGATCTCACCGCCGATGGTGCCAGAGGTCAAACCGGACCCGGCTTCTACTGCGAGACGTGCAGGAAGCTCTTGAAAGACAATCTCGCTTATTTGGACCATATCAATGGGCGCGTGCATCTCATGCGGATTGGTCAGAGTACGCAACAGGATCGAGCGACTTTGCAAGAAGTGCTGCAGATGTTGGACGACTTGAGGACCAAACAGCGCCTCGGTGGTGGCAAGGGATCCGCAAGTGCAGTGTACGATTTCGATCAGCGCATTCAGCAGATCGCAGAGCAAGAGGAGAGGGCGCGTCTGGAGAAGAGGGACAAGAGACGACAGAGAAAGCAGCAGCTCAAAGCATCAGATTCGCGATCACCCATAAAGGATGCCGATCCAGCAGCAACAACAGCAGCAGCAGCAGCAGCACAGCAAACGAGGCAGGAGGTGACGCCGAAGCTGCCATGATGGCTGCTATGGGATTCGGCGGCTTTGGCTCTACCAAGAAGCGCTGATCGTCTCGCCGATGGAGCCCACTCCGTGGAGGCCCCTAGCCGCCGAGGCCCTCATCCTATACCCTGTCAATGCCTGACTCACACTCTACAATATACCACCAATTCTCACGCAGGCATTTCGCCTTTGAAACACATTGAACATCCACACGAGCCAAACGTAGACATCCATACTTTGCTACTTGAGTTGATGCCAGAGTGGGGAAACCCGAAATATCGATGGGGAGACCAGCAGTCAGAGTTCCACAGCATTGCCGACTGAGCCTCGGCATTCAAACCAACACCTCCTCCACCGTCAGTATGAAGGCGGCGTGGTCGCTTCTTCAAAACAATGAGTTGCTGGGGGAAGCAAATACTGTTCTTAGCAGCAAGCACATGAACATGACAAGAGATCTCCTCTCCTCACCAGCAATACGAAAACGCACATACAGTGTACGATTTACTGATCGAATTTCTAAACAGGCACCAAGTGTACCTTACATTCGACAACAAACATCCACTCAGGCCCAAGCCAAGGTCAACATGAACTTGTCCTCACCTACCTCCTGCTGCTCCTCGACAATCACCTTGGCCTCGGCGCGCTTCTCGGCTTCCGGCAGCGGCTTTCTACGCAACGCCTTGACAAAGGTCTCGCTCTGGCTCTCAAAGCATTCGGCCAACGCCTGACCCACGCCAGACTCAAACGAGTAGAACGCATCCACTTCGTCCGTCGCCACCAACCCAGCCTTCTTGCGCAATCGCTGGATACGGTTGACCATCTCTCTCGCCGTTCCCTCGGAAACCAGCTCGGGCCGCTGCTGCACGTCCAACAAGACGACCACGTTGCCGTCCGTGTTGCTCTCAAACGTGCCTTCGACGTCCTTGGTCTCGACGTAGCGGATGACGCGCAGATCGCCTTCAACCAGATCGACACCAGCGACATTGAGCTTGCCCGTCTCGCGATAGCTCTTGGCCTCGTCCGAGGTGACACTCTCCAAGCCCTTGCGCACTTTTCCGACGTCCTTGCGCAGTTTGCGGCCCAGAACGGGCCAGTCGGCAAACAGCTTGAATCGGACACCGCACTTGGCCTCGTCCGAGGAAAGCACGAGGTCGCGGACGTTGAGCTCCTCTTTGACATAGTCGGCGAGCGAGTTGACGTCCTGGAGGTATTCGGGGTCGGTGTGGAAGACAACGAGCTCCTTGAGCGGCACGCGGATGGGTAGATTGGCGTTGACACGGATGACACGGCCCAACTCGACCACCGACTGAAGCGCCTTGAACTGACGCTGGATGACGGGGTCAAAGTACGACTCGTTGACTTCTGGGAACAAGAGGAAGTGGACACTGCGGTAGTCTTGCTTGTCGTCGGCATCCGGTGTCGGCAAGAACTTGCGCAGCCCTTGGTACAGGTTCTCGGTCAAGAAGGGTGTGAATGACGACAGGGTGCGGCAGAGCGTGTACAAGGTCTCGAACAACGAGTTGAGCGCCGCCTCTGTGTCTTGGACACCGTTCTCTCCCTTGAGTCGACGACGATTAAAGCGAATGTACCAGTTGGTGAGCTCGTCAATCAGCTCTCCGAGGCGAGGCACTACCGTGTAGAGGCGGTAGGCGGCCATCTCTTCGCTGACGAGTTTGATGAGCGTCTGGCAGCGAGCAAGGATCCATCGATCCATCACGTTGGTGGATCTGGCGGCCTTGTTGGCGACAAACTTGACGCCATGGTCCTTTTCAAACAAGCTGACAGAACCCAGGAAGAAGCGGAACGAGTTGAGCCAGGGCAAGAAGGTGGAAGCGACCACCTCCTTGACACCTTCCTCCTTGAAGCGCAGATTCTCGGCACGCACGACGGGCGAGTTGATGAGGTAGAGTCGGATGGCATCAGCGCCGTACTGGTTGATGAGCAGGTTGGGGTCCGGGTAGTTGCGGAGCGACTTGCTCATCTTTCTGCCGTCGGCAGCCAATACGAGACCACTGACAATCAGGTTCTTCCATGGCGCCGTGTCAAAGAGGTGAGTGGCCAAGATGAGCAGCGTATAGAACCAGCCTCGGGTCTGGTCGAGACCTTCCGAGATAAAGTCGGCGGGGAACGACTTTTCGAACTTCTCCTTGTTCTCAAAGGGATAGTGGCACTGGGCGTAGGGCATGGAACCGGACTCGAACCAGCAGTCGAAAACCTCCTCGACACGCTTGAGCTGGCCTTTGCCCTTCTGCGATGGGATGGTGATGTGGTCGATCTTGTCCTTGTGAAGGTCAATGATGCCGGTGACGCCGGACAACTTCTCGAGCTCTTCGACAGAGCCGACGCAGACGATCTCCTCCATGTCGTCGCTCGCCCACAATGGGATGGGTGTGCCCCAGTATCGGTTTCTTGAGATATTCCAGTCGCGTGCGTTGGCAATCCAGCTGCCGAATCGACCCTCGCCGATGTTCGCGGGCACCCAGCGGGTAGCGTCGTTGTTCTTGACGAGCTTCTCGATGACGGGCTCGACGCGAACAAACCACGACGGTATGGCCCTGTAGATGAGGGGCGTGCCCGATCGCCAGCAGAAGGGGTACTGATGGCTCAAGGTAGCCTGCACAATGAGACGGCCTCGCGCCTTGAGGTCCTTTTGAATAGCCTTGTCAGCTTCCTTGACATGGACGCCCTGGTAGTCGGGCACCTCGGCCGTGTATCGGCCCGAACCGTCGACCGGGTTGGGAGGGGCCTCGTCGCGAGAAATGACACCGTGCGCAATGGCAACGCGGTGATCGTCGTCACCAAACGCGGGAGCCTGGTGGACGATACCGGTACCTGCATCTGAGGTGACGTAGGTGTCGGAAAGGACACGGAAGGCGCGGTCCTTGAAGCGTTCCTGGAAGTAGGGGAAGATGGGTTCGTACTGCTTTCCGACGAGGTCTTTGCCCTTGAAGGTTTCGAGCTTTTGGAATTTGGCCTTCTTGGGATCTTTGTAGAGGGTGGTGAGGAGATTCTCGTGGATGATAAAGTTCATGTCGCGCTCGTCGTCGTGGATCTTGACGTAATTGAAGTCAGGGTGGACGCAGAGACCCAAGTTGGAAGGTAGAGTCCAAGGCGTGGTGGTCCATGCAAGGAAAGCGGTCTTGGGGTCTTCGACGAGGGGGAAGCTGACGGTGACGGCAGGATCTTGCACCTCGCGGTAGTCAAGGCCTGCTTCAAAGTTGGAGAGCGGGGTGGTGCAGGCGGTGGAGTAAGGCATGACACGGATACCCTGGTAGACGAGACCCTTTTGGTGGAGCGTCTTGAAGACCCACCAGACAGACTCCATAAAGTTGAGGTCCATGGTCTTGTAGCCACTGTCAAAGTCGATCCACCTACCCATGCGTTCGACCGTATCCCTCCACTCGCGCTGGTAAGTCATGACTATGGCCTTGCACTCTGCGTTGTACTTGTCGACGCCCATTGCCATGACGTCCTCTTTGCCCTTGATGCCGAGCTTTTTGTCGATCTCGTGCTCGACGGGAAGGCCGTGGCAGTCCCAGCCGAAGCGACGATCGACATAGTGACCAGTGGAGTGTGCGTGTCGAGTGACAATGTCCTTGACGGTGCCTGCGAGGAGATGGCCGTAGTGGGGCAAACCGGTAGCAAAAGGAGGGCCGTCGTAGAAGCTGAACGGTTTCCTTCCCTCGCTCTGTTTGAGCGAGGTCTTGAAAGCGTCGATAGCACGCCAGTACCGGATGACCTTTTCCTCTTCTGTTGGGAAATTGAAAGGAGCTGTGACCTCGTGCTCACCAAAAGCGGCGGCCGAGTCCTTTTGATCCGCCATGATGTATGTGTCTGTAATGTGATGTTCACCTCTGTTGCCGACCAAGATGCAACGGAGGCTTTAATAGAGGATGAGGGATGGTGGTGGCAAGGGAGTAAAGTGACTCGGGTCCAAGTCATGCTGTAGTATCCGAGCCGTTTACGCCGGCATGCTTTCACCTCGTTTTCGCCCTTTTTGGGCATGGACTGAGCTCTCTTTGGACCAACACAAGACACACAGACAGACAGACAGACAGACAGAACACACTCTGTCCCTTGTCGCTCGAGCTCAGCTTTGACATTTTTCGCACTTGGTTGAGAAGAAAGAATGGATGAAAAAGTGAGTGAGTCACTCGTGCGGCATGTTACCAAGTTACTTGAAAAGTGTTACACTTGCACATTCCAACAACAAAGAATAAACGGAAGATTACGGTGAGACCAACACCTTTTCGGTCTTCCCGACCATGTCTCTTGGAGCAATGCACTCAAGCAGCAGTTGTTCTTCTATAATATTTCACATGCAGCGCCTGAGCTGAACAGCAAATCTCAGCGGGTCAAGACAGCAGGCGGAAAGCCACACTTTGTCCAACACACACGCATTCAACCTGCAAGGCGCAGCAAGGCTTTGCGCAACGACCAAGGCTAGCCGAACCCGAAGCGGCACGGATCACCACTTGTTGGAGGGGATTTCGCACTTGGACCCCTTCTCTGTTGCTCTTTCGTTGTATCTCACAAGCTCGCATCTTGTGTCCTGCAACAGACCATCGCACCACTGCATCAACGATACCCTTGGACCCCACCTCTCTGCACTTGGACCCATCACTTTTGCAACACCACGCACCCTCTCTTCGCCTGACGAATAAAAAAGCCAGTCCGCTGGAGACCAAACTATCTGCCGCTCTTCCCTCCTTCAACCATTTCTACATAGACGAATCATGTCGGTCACAGCGGATGCCATCGAAGCGGCCATCTTGCACGGCGTTGATGCGCAACCTTCCTCAAACTATCGAGAAGATCGACGAGCCGATTCGGGCGACTCTGCACCCAACACTGATGACGAGCTCGGCTCTGATTTGCCCTCGGACGACGATGATCTTTATGCGGACGATGACAATCACAATAACGCTTCGCATTCTCGTTCCGCCTCGGCGGCTGCTGCTGCTACGAGCGGCGGCATCAAGGGTCTTCAATCGTCACGAACCGCGAATCGCGGAGAAGAGGGCGCTAGCCATACCGGGCCTAAAGGCGTTTTGCGCGATCGCCAGCTCAAAGCACAGCAAGACTCGGCTGCTCGATCAGCCGGCATTCACGCTACTAATCGCAAGATGGAACAGATGGCCATGACCAGCGAAAGCTACAGCGAGCAGGTGGCCAGGGAGAAGCGCGAACAAGCTGCGCAGCTGCAACGCGAAGCGGACGGTGACGATGACACGGCAAGCCGGACTGCCATTGCAGATCTGCAGGCCAAAGAACGAAGGAGAGAACTGCGCATCGCTGAACTCAAGTCGTTTCACGCCCAGCGCAACCCTGCTCTCGCTCCACAGCCAGCGTCCACCGCAGCAGCAGCAGCGGCAGCGACGACAGACCGCTACTTTGGCCACTTGCGAGAAGTCGATGAGCGCGGCTACGTCTCGGCGATCGACAACGAGGACTCTCGTGTCCCTGTGGTGATTCATATCTACTCGAGAGCTGTCGCGCAATGCAACCTACTCACCAGCTCGCTCACCAGCTTGGCAAGACAGCACCCTCGCACCAAATTCCTTCAAGTTCAAGCAGCCGCCATCGGCTTTGGCAGCGACACGGACGAAGACGCCGCGCAAGAGTTTGACGAGTACAATTCAAAGACGTTGGAAGTGCTGCCAACCGTGCTAGTGTACAAGGCGGGCAGGTTGGTGGCGAACCTGGTGCGAGTGGATCTGGATCCCTTGTGGAAGAGGGGAAGTGAGCAGGATGTGAGGAATCTCTTGGAGGCGTATGGTGCCTTGCCGACTGAGGCAGCCGAGGCGACGGCGGTCAAGGCTGCAAATGCCGAGCATGACGAGTACGAGTGAATGGCAGAGGGCAAGACACGTTTCAATGCAAAGTAACTTTACCCCCCTGCTTCGTCAGTCGTCTGCCACGAGTCGTCTACTAATACACTTGCAGTCAAAGCCACACAGCATCAGACACTACGCAAACCTTTGTGCAAGTCTGGCATTCTTACAGGTAAGACGCGTATCTAACAAAGTTTCCACAAGTTTTTTTCCTGCACTGGGACAAAAGAAGAGCGACTCTGTTTTGCGCTCTTGGTCTTGTTCTTACTTTTGCTGAGTCGCTACCCACTTTCGCGCATTCTCAAACATCCTAAACCAGGGACCTTTGCCGAGCCAGCCGCTTTGGGCGGTCGAATACGCATGCTGGGGTGCCCAGCTCATGCTCGACAGCGCCACACCACGTTCCGGGTGCGGCATGAGCGCCAGCACTCGCCCGCTGTTGGCCGTGATGGCTGTGATACCCTCGGGCGAGCCATTGGGGTTAATCGGGTAGCGCTGATCGACGTATTGCATCGCCACCTGCCCTTGCGCTTTGCACGCTTCGAGATCACCTGCATTGCGGAAGTGCGCACGTCCCTCTCCATGCGCAATCACCGCCGGCAGCACCGACCCCGCCATATCGGCCAAGAAGATCGACTGTGCTCCGCCCGTCTTTGTGATTTCGATGGTCGATAGGCGGCCCTCGAATCGACCGGACTCGTTTGGCTTGAACAACGGCCAATGTTGCGCCTCTGGAATCAAGCCGGCTGCACCAAGCTGCGAGAGCAGCTGACAGCCGTTGCACACGCCGAGCGCAAACGTGTCGGTGCGATTCTGGAAAAAGTCGACAAATTGTGTGCGGACGCTGGGGTTGAGCAGGATCGATTTGGCCCATCCGCTACCGGCGCCGAGAACGTCACCAAAGGAGAAGCCGCCGCAGGCGGCGAGGCCGACAAACGCGTCGAGCGTCACGCGGCCTTCGACGAGGTCCGACATGTGCACGTCGACGGCGCAGAAGCCGGCGCGCGTGAAAGCCCACGCCATCTCGATCTGGCCGTTGACACCTTGTTCGCGTAGGATGGCCACTTTGGGTCGCGTCTCGAGGGGAGCCTCGACGACAGAGGCGCCGAGCACGTCGTCGCGCGGGTTGTAGGTGAGTTCGTAGCGCAGTGCGGCAGCAGAAGATGCCTCGTCGGTGATCAGGCTGTATTCGGTAGCGGCGGACTCTGGGTTGTCTCGCAGACTTTGCATGCGGAACGAGGTCTCTGCCCATGCTTTTTGCAGGGTGGCGCGGGTTGAAGAGAGCAGAGGTTGCGATCGCGCGATGACCTTGATCTCCTGCGAGTCGGGCGTGACCCGTCCCACGACGTGAAGCTGGTTCGAAGGGATCCCAGCGGCAGTGAGGACAGCCGAGACCGCCTTGACGTCGCCCGCCTTGACCTGCATGACAGCACCGAGCTCCTCGTTGAACAGAGCCGCCACGGGGTCGCGCAACTCGGCGTCGAGCGCATCGACAAACACCTCGGCACCGCAGTGGCCCGCAAAGCACATTTCGAGGATCGCGGTCAACAGGCCACCATCGGATCGATCGTGGTAGGCGAGCACCAGACTGCCCTCATCGCGCTTCTGCACGCGCAGCTGCTTGAGTGTGTAGCAAGCCTCGAAGAAGGCTTTGAGCACAGCCGCGTCCTCAACATCCGGAGCTTCGTGACCCAGCTGACGGAACACCTGGGCGAGACACGATCCACCCAGACGCTGCTTGCCAGCTGCGAGGTCGACAAACAGCAACACAGTGTCCTCAACGTCAGTGCGAAGCTCCGGAGTCCAGGTGCGAGTAATGTCATCGACAGGACCGAAGGCGGTCACGGTGAGCGAGAGCGGTGCGGTCACTTCGCGCTTCTCGCCCTCCGCCGACTCCCAAGCCATCTTCATCGACATTGAGTCCTTGCCGACAGGAATAGCAAGACCAAGCTTGGGGCACAGATCGAGTCCGATCGCCTGCACGGCTTCGTACAGGCGGGCGCCTTCGTCCGAGTGACCAGCGGCGCACATCCAGTTGGCCGACAACTTGATGCGTTCCAGGCTCTCGATGCTGGCAGCGGCAATGTTGGTGAGCGACTCGGCGACGGCCATGCGGGCCGAAGCTGCGGAGCTGATGAGAGCAAGCGGGGTGCGCTCGCCCGAGGCGACAGCTTCACCCGTGAGACTTTCGTTGAAGCCGTACGAGGTACGCGTCACGGCGACGTCGGCGACGGGCACCTGGTAAGGACCCACCATTTGGTCGCGAGCTACGAGACCCGTGATACTTCGGTCGCCGATGGTGATCAAAAAGCTCTTGGATGCGACGGTGGGCAGGTGGAGTACGCGGTTCACAGCCTCGGCAAACATCTTGACGGGGTCATCCTTGATGGCAGGTAGGTACGACGTGAGGGTGGAATCGAACGGAATGCGGAGAGGTTGAGAGCTCTGAGCCTGACGAGCAATCTTGGGCGGCTTACCAAAGAGGATGGGCATGGGCAGGTGGATGGGCGTGCCTCCAAGTAGACGGTCGGTAACGACGAGCTCCTGTTCGACCGTGGCACGGCCAACAACCGAGTAAGGGCATCGTTCACGTTTGGCGATGGCCTCGAAACGAGGCAAGTTCTCCTGGCTGACGGCAAGCACGTAGCGCTCCTGCGACTCGTTGCACCAGATCTCCATAGGGCTCATGGACGGGTCGTCGACGAGCACGTCGCGGATCTCGAAGCGAGCACCGAGACCAGCATCGTGGACCAACTCGGGCAGAGCATTGCTGAGACCACCGGCACCGACGTCGTGGATCGACTGGATGGGGTTGCCCTCGCCGACCCTGCCCTCGATGGTACCGGGCGCATCGCTGAGCGCCGTGCAAGCGTCAATCACCTGCTGGCAGCGTCTCTGCATCTCTGGGTTGTCACGCTGCACCGAGGCGAAATCGAGCGCAGCGCGCGTCGAGCTACCACTGGCCATGGACGAAGCTGCACCGCCACCGAGACCGATGAGCATACCGGGACCGCCGAGCACGATGATAGCGGCATCGGGCGTGATCTTGGACTTGAGCGCGTTCTTGGGACGCACATTGCCGAGACCACCGGCGAGCATGATGGGTTTGTGGTAGCCGCGCACCTCGCTCTCGGCGTCCGAGATGGGGACACGTTCGGACCAGGTTCGCCAGAACCCGCTCAGACCGGGACGACCAAATTCGTTGTTGAAAGCCGAGCTGCCGAGCGGGCCGTCGATCATAATGTCGTAGGCGCTCGAGATGTGCGAAGGCTTGCCAAAGTCCTCTTCCCAGGGTTGGCGGCCGTCGCCTTCGAGCAAAAGGTTGCTGGTCATGAAGCCGACCAGACCGGCTTTGGGCTTGGAGCCGCGTCCGACGGCACCCTCGTCGCGGATCTCACCACCGGAGCCGGTGGCAGCACCAGGGTACGGGGAGACAGCAGTGGGGTGGTTGTGGGTTTCCACCTTGGCGAGGAAAGGCATGGGCTCCTTGACGCCTTGATAGATGGTGAGGCCACCAGCGGGCGAGGGAGCAAAGCGCGTGGCTTCGTATCCCTCGATAACGGCGGCATTGTCCGAGTAGGCGCTGATTGTGTGCTGCGGGTGGAGCTTGTGGGTGTTGCGGATCATGCCAAACAGCGTGTTGGGCATGTTTTTGCCGTCGATGGTCCAGTCTGCGTTGAAGATCTTGTGACGGCAGTGCTCGGAGTTGACCTGAGCAAACATGAAGAGTTCGACGTCGGTGGGGTTGCGACGCAGCGCATCGGAGCCATCGGCTTTGCCAGCGATGAAGGCGTCGACGAGGTAATCGATCTCGTCGTTGGCGAGAGCCAGACCGAGTTTCTCGTTAGCATCGACGAGACGCTGCTTGGCGACGGTACGATCTGAGGTACCGTCTGCACCGAGAAGATCGACGTGGGTGAGGGGAGCGGGCTGAGCCTTGTGGAAGAGGGCATCGGCGGTGGGAGGGACGGCCGAGATGAACTGTGTCATGCGGTCGTGGAGGAGGTCATGCAGCTGGGCGATGTCGGCAGCCTGGAGCGTAGAGGCAGCGACGGGCTCGAGGACAAAAGCAATACCACGCTCGATGCGGTCGACGTACTCCTTCAAGGTACACATGCGAGCAATATCAGTAGCCTTGCTCGACCAGGGCGAGATGCTTCCGGGGCGGGGCAGAACAAAAAGGACCGTCTGCTGAGCTGCAGCGGCGGTGCGACCAGCAAGGATGTCGTCCACAGCGGGACGAGTGTGGGGAAGATCGACATTGTCACCGTAGACGAGCAAGCTGTCGAGAACGTTGCGCTGCGGACTGGTGGCATCGAGAAGAACAGCGTCGGCCTGTTCCGAGGCAGAGTTGACGAAATGGACATAGACGGCGTCGATCGAGGCGAGCTTTCCACCAAGCTTGGTGTTGGCCCTCTCCAAGAGCTGGGAGCGCTTGGAGGGGTGAAGAAGCGAAGAACCGATGAGCGACAGCATCTTGTCCTATAGACGATAACGTCACTGCCAAGAAGAGCAGGCAGAATCAACAGCTACCAACGAAAAGTCGAAACGACGAGCGCCGTTCTGGTGTCGAAAGCGGTTCAAGAGGCGAGAGTCAAAGCGAGATCAAACGAGATGAGAGGAGAAAGGTCAGACGCCGAGCTACAAAGAAGCCAGCAACCACTTGGCTAGAAGCGATGATTCTCACGATAATCGTCCGCCGCAGTCGAGACGTTGGGACAATGGAATCCGAGATGGGTCCCAGGAAGTGTGATTGGACAAAGAGCAGCAGTCCAGATCGAAGGATGGGGTACGATATCAGACTGCTACTGACGATTGAGTCGGAGAGGTGCAGAAGGGGTGACTGCCCTCCTAACAATCGAGAAGCAAGAAGCGAAGGGTGTATAATCTTGCTTTCATCTTGGACAGCCAACAGCTAACAGCTAACAGCCAACAGCCAACAGCCAACAATAGCCGACAGCCAACAGAGACAGTGGGACAGACAAAAATTCAGCTTGCACGAGAAGAAACATCCATTTTCCGCGTCGCGAGTCAGACTCTATAAAAATTTCATTTTCCTTTTCTCTTTTAACGAGGGTCTGTGCCAATGATTCGCACGAGACACACACACACACACACACACACACACTCTGACCGTAACTCCACTTTCGACTGAGCTTGGAAACTCGAAACTCCGAGAGCCGAGCAAATCAAGACCCTGAATGCCCTGAATGCAATGTCGCACTCGAGACACCTTCTTCTGCTCTTGCCACCACGTTCCGTACGCAGATTGCAACTCCGTTCTTGCCATCGAAGTTTTCATCTACCTATCAGTCATGGATGCCTCTACAGAGTCCAGTGCATCGCCAGCGGTCGTCTTCAAGCGAAAGCGAGGGCCTGCCTATCGAGTCGCCTCATCCAGCGCTGCTGCCTCCTCCTCCCCCTCCTCCTCTTCTTTGTCCAACAGTCAAGCGGGACCATCTCGGATCACACGCAAACGATCGGAAAGCGCCTCTTCTGGAAGCGACTCTGAATCGCGCTCTGCTGTCGTCATCAAGAAGAAACGTTCCAATGCCAATCCTCTCGTACAATCCACCGGTTCGGTCTTGCGCAGATCCAAGCTCAGCAGCTCTCTCGATTCTGGTGACGAGTATTCGCTCGATGCCGATATCAATTCCTCTCGTCAACCCTACGCAAATATCAGCAGTACCGTCTCATCACTACAAAAGATCCGAGAAGACGCTACACGGCACAGCGATTGGGATCTCTCGGAACCCTCTGGTTCGGTCAGGAGACGCACCTACCGGCAGCAACGCCGACGGCTTGTACCGCGGAGCCAAATCCTACACGTCCTACATTGCAGCACGCGACGACGGCACGTCGTCCAAAATGCGCTCTCGTGGTCCCATTCGTCAGACCACCACGGTGCGCACCACCTCGCTCATGGACTACCAACCCGATGTCTGCAAGGACTACAAAGAGACGGGCTACTGCGGCTTTGGTGACACGTGCAAATTCCTCCACGATCGTTCCGATTATTTGGCAGGATGGCAACTCGACGTGCTGCCCAACTCGACCGCACGTGGACGCGAAAACATCCTCTCGGACGACGCCCAAGATCAAACAGACGAGCAAGAGCAAAATATACCATTCGCATGTCTCATCTGTCGCCAACCATTCACCGATCCTATTGTCACTCGCTGTCAACACTACTTTTGCTCCAGCTGTGCTATCAAGCGTTTCGCCAAAAACTCCAAGTGCTTCGCCTGCGGTCAGCAAACAGCCGGTCTCTTCAATAGCGCTAACAAAGTATTGGACAAGATGCAAAGGCTCAAGCAACAAAAGGCAGAGTACAAGCGAGAGAGGCAGGCCTGGTTGGTTGACGAACAGCCGATTGGAGCGTTGAGCTCAGATAGCGATCATGATTAGCTTGGGCGCTCTGTGATACTGGCGATGGCGCAGGAGAATGTTCAGATTGATAGAAGCAAAATATATGTATGTGTGCATGTGATGTACAATTATGACTCTACGACGTGGCGTCGAGGTGAAGCCCGGACAAAGCGGCCAATTTCTCATTGACCACTTGAGCAGCTGCTTGCGCCTTTTGTTTCGTCACGCCTGCGGTGGTCGTCTGTCCACCCACGGTTGCTTCTGCTGCTTGCTGTGTCGCCACACTCGACGCAGTGCCTCTCCTCGTCCTAGGCAGCCTCTGCAGCAGGCTCGTCGTCAGCTCTCCCGCTCTGTGCGCGACAATGCTCAACAAGCTGTCCGACAATCCATGCGTCGCCTCGTTACCGCCCAGCACGTACAACGAAGGCTCCGGCAGCGTTTCGGTCGAATTTTCGCTTGCCAGCGTCTGTTGCGAAGACGTCGAGGAAGCGTCACTTCCAGCACCGGGCGAAGACTTTCCGCTGCGAAGTGTCGTGTCGGTACGCATAGCGCTACCCGGGACAAGACGGTAATCCCTCGTGATCCCGCGCAGGTTTTCACGTCGTCGTTCCATCACTTCTTCCTCCTCGACATCCACCAACTTTGCCACTTCGTCTTCCTCTGCGACCATATCGCGCGACATCCACTCTGCGTCCAGTGCTGGGTAGAACGGCTTGAGCTGGTCCAAGAAGGGCATGTAAGCAGGACTCCTGATGAACCCAGTTCCAACGAATACGGCGTCGAACCGAATCGTTTCCAACTTTCCATTGTGCAGATTGTCACGCAGCGTCAGCTCAATTCCCTCCTTGAACGGAGTCACTGTGCCGACCTCGGTGCATCGACGCATCTCCATTCGACCGGCTTCCTTTTCGCTGGGATCTTGCAGCTCTTCGGGCAACTGCACCTCATACTTGTCGTACATAGTGTCGTGCAGCTCGTTGAGCAAGTCGGTGCGGACCACAGAGTAGTTGGTGCGCTTGAACTCTTGCAGCCACTTTCGACGTTGCGTCTCGTTGGCCCGCCAGAATTCGTCGGTGCGTTCCGGATCGAATGCTGCCGAGTTGACGAAACCAGTGTCGTCCGAAGGCACGAGGGCGGAAGCGCGGAAGATCATGGTGACGATGGCGGTGGGGAAGCGAGAGTGTAGGTTCATCAGCATCTCCGTCGACGACTGTCCGGCACCGATGACGGCAAGGCGCAGTCGAGAAGAGTCATCCAGCTGTGCGCCACTGCTCTGAGATCGACGAAGCGAGGCAACCTTGTGAAGCTCAGGCTCGAGCTTCTCGAGCGAGGGGATGTAGAAGCCAGAGTGAACCAGGCGTGGGATCGAGCTGGCGGATTGCGACTGCTCTGCCCATGCTGCTTGGAAAGCAGGGGGCAGCTTGGGTACACCGCCGACGGCAACCGAGAGGTTGCGAGTGTAGCGAGTGGTGACCTGTCCCGTAGCTTCGTCGCGGGTGCGGACGCGATAGAGGCAGAGAGAGTCGGCCTCGTCACCGCTGGCGGGTCGAACGGCAACGGTGTCTTGTTTGGCATCGGGTGCCGCAGAGGCGAGCGTCAAAGGCTCGATCGAGATAACGTCTTGACCATAAGAGACTGCCTCATTCATACGTCGTGCAGCCCAAGCGAGGTAAGAAGTCCATTCGCGACGGCTGGGCACGCTCTGCTCCTTGTTGATGTAGCGTGCCAGTCGGCCGTGCGAGTGGAGGTAGTTGTAAAAGCTGTAGGTGGATGTTGGATCACGGAGGGTGACCAGGTCCTTGAGAGGCGAAACCTGGAGCTGCGAGCCGGGAAGCAGAAGGGCAGGGTGCCATGCAAAGTAGCCGCGCTTCTCGAGGAAGTGAGACTTGAAGTTTGTCTCGTTGGCTTCGCTTGACTCCCGGAGGGCGATCGAGAGGGCCAGGTGGGCGGGGCCGTACCCGATACCGAGGAGATCGTAAATGTCGTCCTTGGGGACGGTGGTATGCGAAGAAGACACCTGTAAACAGAAGTAACACGGAAAAGAGTCAGGTAAGCATATGTGAACAGGTGGAGAGTTGACTGCGGCGTTGCCCTACCAGGACTTACTCCGTTCATGGCTCGAAGAGAAGACGTGGATGCCGCCAGAGATGACTCCTGATGGTGCAAGTGAACGTGAGAGATTCGAAGAGAGAAAGTCGATGTCGGAGCAACACCAGAAGGTATGTTAAGGAAAGAGATGTGAGTGCCAAAAGCCAAAGAAGTCGAGGTAGCTCGATGTTCGATGATGGAAGGCGCGGTCGATGCAAGGTATGCTGGACGGTGTATGTGACAAGCGCGAATACTCGTGTCGGCGATGCAGGGAAAAGTGAGATACGTGAACGTCTACGTTCGGGTACGGCAGGGAATGAGACGAGGATGACAGAGCGTCGTATGACCAAAGCAACAGGACAAGACCCGCCACGCCGTCCTTTTGAAGGAATCGCAATGTGTGTGGAGAAGGAAAAAAAGGAAAGGCTCGGTGGAAGGTGATGCGTTTTGGTGGTGGGATGGCGGATGGTGGCTGTCGAGCGAAGTTTAGGTGGAGAGACGCTGCATCATCACCAACATCATCGACGGTTTCAACCAACAAGGAGACCCTTGTCTGCCTTGGCTAAGCAGAATGTGCTCAAAACAAAAATTCGAGCCAGAACTGTCAAAAGAAAAAGAAAAGGAGGCAGCGCATAGGCAAAGGGACAGAGGAGCCTATGCCTTGACCTGCACCCAGATCTTGCAGATCGGCACCTCTGTCTGAGACCCTTTGCGGCGCGACAACGCGAGCAGCCGTCCAAGCTGACCGCGACACCAACAACCACCGCAACAGCAACAGCAGCGGCTGCCTCGAAGCACGATCGCAATACTGCCACTGAGCATCGCCTTCTTCCCGCTCCGAGCCGTTCTCTGCCAGAACGAAGCTAAGGAGACACATGCAACGAGATCGACGGGGCTCGGACATGCTGTGCTTTCGCCTACATGACGGTAGGTGGGTCCATACCTGTGACAGTGTCGGCAAAGAACGTGCACTCTGTGTCGGCCCGAAGCTCGATTTAGCAGCATCTGGCGGCGACGAACCCGCGCGTCGAAGATGGCTGCTCGACGAGGTTGTGTCACACTACCAGAGCGTGAACAATTCCATGCTTTGGCAATCAGCCAACAGGCGATGGGCCAGACATCTCGTAGAGTAGGCGCCGGTGAGGAAAGGAGGGCGAGAGGTTTGACCAATCAGAACGCTGCTATTGCCAATGGGACGATCGTCGACACCCAACAATCCCCAGATTCGCCACGTCGCCGGAGCGTAACTCGAGAACGAGACGGATCTAGCGGCTCGAATTGTCGCTGCGTTGGCCGATGGAAAATGACCGGAGTGCATGGCGGAAAACCAAAATCCAGAATTCTAGCAGGCCAGCTGAACGTGCCACCGCAATTTGTTGCGCCGCCAGTGGCGGTTATTCGCGATTCTGTTGTTTGTGAACCCTGAACCGAGAACATCGTGGTGTCATGCAAAGCGGAAATTTGTATGACGAAAGAGCGGCAAAGGGCCAAATGACGAGCCGAAGAAAGGGGATGTGCAGCGGAAAAGAGACCAGAAACTCGCGAGACCTGACCGGAGCGTGAGCGCTGACAAACGTATCTTTGCAGTACAATTTCGGCGTCTCGTCTCTGCGGATTGTGGGCATCGCGCGTCGCATGTGGAGGAGGACCTGCCTGTCGCAGCCGATACAGCTTGCAATGCGTCTAGTTGTCTGCCAGAGCATCGGCAAAGCGTGCAGTTGCAAATGCTGTCCATGTTGAGAAGAAGCGGCAAGAGCGGTCTGCTCGACGAAGTGACGAGTGCGCACGATGCTTGGAAATAGCTCGAATCTGATTGGACAGCACGGCCAAGAACGTCTGAGAGCGAAATGATGGCCTTTGTGCTCGTGCTGCTGCCGCGGTGCGTGAGCTGAGTTGTTCGTGCTGCCAGGGTCAGACAATGGGCGGGACTGCACCTCGAGTCGCTCCGACCATGCAATGCCACACTGCAAACTGGGTGCGATGCCAGGCTTACGTATCGTATACGGACTAGCGCTCGACGTGCACGAAGCATCCTCGGAGCGGAGAAGCAACAAGCTTTTTGAATAATGCGCTACCGCCGGTGACCAGTTGCTGGCTCAGGCTAGCTGCTGGGCTGAGCTGACCAAAGCAGGCATCAGCATCCCACCCCGGCCAAGGTCGAATCCAAGTCCATGAATAGATCAAGCAGGGTCTGCTGTCATGCCAACAGTCGGTCGACCACCCACAAATGAAGTCATAGTGGAACGGTGATGCTCGCTTGGCCTTTGGTTGCAGAAGTACGGCCCCTACATAGCCCGCCTAAACGCGGTTGCCACTGCAGAAATCGGGTACACTGAAGTGGCTGATGACACGAACAGCGGACGCAACTCGCACGTCTGACACCATGCCGATCGAATAACTCTATCGTCGAGCCTGTCGAACCAAGCTCGGGCAATCGAAGCTCTTTCATCATCGAACACGAGCTACTTTGGAATCTTGTCGGAGCAATCAACTTACCACGTCAAAAACTGGAGCGGACATCGTCGTAGCGGGAGCGACAGTTCGAACGTCGCGTCTGTGCTGCGGTCGTGGAAGTCCGATTGAGTCCGAGCCTGGGGCAAAAATCAAGGTCACAGCTGTCGTCATGCAAGGACGATGTCCATGAATCGAGAACGTCCGCGGAGGTCGAAGGGAGAGCAAGGATCGAATGAGGGTCTCGAACGTCAGTTTCTGTGTTCGACATTGCGCGGGCGCAGAAGGGCGTTCTGGTGCGAAGCTGGTTCGGCGGATAACAAGAATGACCATGTTCGCATCGGATGACATGCTTCCTTCGCTCCGAGGCTTGGAATGACTGGACGGCATCGGCGATGAGATACGGTGTTCCTGTAAGGAATGCGGATGTCGCAGCCGCTGGCTCGAACTTCCCCCGCGTTGTGTCAGCTTTCGCTTGGAACATCACCGACCGCCGCCTCGCAGTAGAGGGTCGGCTCGACTACGGATAAGACCGCGCACCGTCGATCGACCCATAACCTAGTAGGACAAGGTGACAATGTCCTTCCAGATGTGAATGGCTGCGTTCGGTGCCATCTTGGCCCACGACGAGATAGGCCGCACAGCGTCGGACCCCAAGACGGATGCGTGCGTGGAGTAGTGTCTATCGTGTTATCCATCTCGAGTAAGGTCAGAGCGGGCCCGCCGCTGTTCAGCACCGTGGCTGGATCATAGCCGCCTCTCCTTCGCGACGCGCCATGGCAATAGCGCGAGCCTGAGGGCAAGCACCCGTCTGTAACATAGGAACTTCTTCGAACACTTTCGACCCAAGTGTATACGTACCAGTCGAGATCGGGAGAGGTGAAGATGGCTGGGGGAAGAATCCAAGATACCATTTGCCAGGTGAGGGAGTTTATCAAGGAGCAAAAGAGAGACTGAGCTTGTTTTTGTACGAGAATGGCGATCACTTTGCTGTTCCTACATGCAACGAGAGTGTGTGGCTCACGGGCACACCCAATGGGCGCAACAGGAGCCGCTCGTCGGAACAGCACCAGAAAGCTACAGTCAAGAGTGGCAAGAGCGTCGGATCCAAACCGATTGCAGCCCACTGCGTCGCGGCTCGGGTCGAAACAAGAAGAAGTTGCTGGTCTGCGGAACATGCTCTGCTCCAGTGCCTGCGGGCGCGGTTGATCGTCATGCTCAACCAAATTTTCGAGCTCAGCGCAGGCGAGATGGCTAATCTGATAAAAAATTTTCTTCTCATCGCTGCAACTTGACTCGAGACTAACGCCGCACTGGCAAAGCCAAAGGTCATCCGATTCTTCACAGCCAATTCGTCAGTGTCGAAGGGCCAACATCAAAAAGGCCGCTTTCCGCTCCTGCCTTCCAATCGAGTAGCATCAGGTAATTTCGGCATTCCTTCCGGATGGACCAGCTCTTGTCTTGCGAATCGTTCGTGAGACGAGAGCCGAGTGAGCCACAGCCAATCGGAGCGTTCCGACACAGGCTGGTTCTAGCAAGGGTCTATTCCCGTCACACCCGAAGATGATGGAAACTCGTGTTGGATGTGGGCATTAGCGTGAGCGTGGGAAGGAAGCGGCACATGGCTTTGTAGGAGACGCGTGCTGCTGCTGTTCAACCAAAGCCGCCTCGTCTGCGAGCACAACGGCTCTAGGTGATCCGAAACGAACTCGAATGTCCTGGCAGATCTTGCGAAGTGGCACCAGAAGTACTTGGCAAAATGGACTGAACGAGAAAGGGCGAGTGTTACGTGACATGGCGTGGACTTGCGAAAGGCAAAGTGTCGATTGTGCAAGAACAAGGTGAGATCCCACTTTTACATTTCAGGCTCTGCATCATGCATATGACAAGATTTGCGCTAATGCAAGAGCGTCGCTGCGGCTCATTGACTCCGCTACCTTGCTGGGTCATCGCCACCATGCCACCGACGCAGTCCAGCACAACACAATGCCACGCTTGACTGCAAGGTGCTGTGACTGAAGCATTCAAGTAGAAGTAGAACCTGAGGACGGTACAACCACCAAGCCGTTCCTTGTTTCACTGCGAGCCAATCATGCTCGTGACGCCGGTTTGCCAAGCCATGCACATTTTTTGCTACCCGAGCACCTCGTTTTCGAATTGTCGTGACCGCATTTCTTCTAGCGTGCTTGTTCGAGGGTGGGGGTGATGTAATGACCGTCAAATATTGCCTGTTCTTCTGCCTGGCTCTCAAATCGGATAAGATCCTGTCACGCATTTTGATCTGATAAAAAATTTCAAGGCGCACCACTGCGATCCGCAATGACCAGCGGGTCGTTGCAGCCTGCATCGCCGCACGATTTGGGCTTGCCGAGGTCGAGCATGCGCAGCGCACGGCTTAAGTTGTGCCGGGTGGCACCGCTGCTTCCACGCTCTTTCTCCTTGTGCTCCGATCAAAATCCTTTGTCTTCGTGAATGGCACCGGTCGAGAGACGAGCGTCGACTGCCCAAGCAAGGCGCACTCTCTCTCTTCGAATTATCGGTTCATCGCGAAGACCGCATGGAAGAGCTCGCTCCGTCTCATGGATGTTTGTCCCCTCTTGAAGAATCACCCCCAACCATGGGCTGCCAGCGCGGCGCAGAGGGTGCCGCGACGCAAGAAAAGCCTCAACGTGAAGCTGAAACACATGCCTGCGACATGGTTGACCTGATCTGATTAGATGGTTGCATCCTTCCGAGTTGCCGGCCCTGGTGACTGTTACGGTGGGCAGAGACGTCCTCGGCTGCAAGGCCAGCTCTGCAGCTGCAACTCGCTTACTTGCAAAGTTTCATGAGCCTTGCGTCTCTACGTCAAGGTCGCATTGTCGTGATTGGGCCAAGGGTGGCCGGTTCGTTCCGAAACAGCAGACTCGAGCTCTTGGCGCTGCACAGCGTAGACTCGGCTTGACATCCATGTTCACCGAGATCTCTTTGAAAGGAAACAAGTACTGCGGCAACGGATTATCAGATAAACAATTTTTTCGTCGCTCTGTATCTGCGTTCAGGCGTAGCAGCTCCTCCCATCAGATGAGTCCAATAGCATTTATGCAAGTGTCGCGCAAAGACGAATGACCTTCGGCGAAATCTTCTCTGCAAGCCTGTGTCCGCGCCATCACACTAAAAAAGGTACCCTTACGACCTGCCTTGGCACGTTCGAATCACGTTGGGCCGAGATGAGAGCCAATCAGCATATGACACACACTTGATGGTCTTTATCACCATGTTCGTCCCGCAACTGCGTCGTGCGAGGATAGGCTCTGTTCGTCGGCGCTCTAACCATGATTGGTTCGGGGGAGCCGAGTCTGCCCAGCGCGACTTGAAGCCAAGCCAAGCTGGCATGTTTGAGAATGAGGCAGTTGCGACACATCCAAAGCGTGACCCTTGCCCCTAGCACAGCTGAAGCCCAGCTCAAGTCAACTATGTCGTCGGAGCGAGTCCGTAAGGCCTCGTTTACATAGACTGTCAGACTAAAGTGTCGTCACAAGGGCAAGCGTGCGCTGGACGTGACTTGCTTGCGAAAGCAAATCTTAGACAAACAAAAAAATGAGAGCGTTAAGAATAAAGCTAAAATTGAATCATTGCAAACAGCCAGAAAAGAAACTACAAAGCAGCAGCGCGTCTTTTCTGGGTGAGCTTCTTGCCTCCACTTTCGGCCAAAAGCTTTTCAGGCCAGGCTTCGCAGCAGCAGCAGAAGCAGTGCAGAACGACGTCGATCTGATCCTGCAACGACCCAAAACATAAAATTTAAAAAAGGGTCCGACACGACGGAATCACGAAACGGCTCGAGGATGAGGCGTAGAAGCTGCACATCCAAGGGAAGATCCTAGTCTCGGCTTTGACTCCGATGCTGAGTCTCTCACGATCTCTCTCGAGTCGATTTCTCCTGTGACAAAAGCGATAGTGCAAAGGCAGAGTTGCATCGAGAATGTCCGAGCTAATGATGTGAATTGATTAGTGCGTGTGATGCGGAGAGAGAGAAAGAGGCAAAGCCGAACAGAGTTGGGAGAGTGGCTCCACCTCGATTCTTCCAAGACTCGCGGCGGTCGATTATGTTTACTTGTCTCTGTTCCGCTTGCTTCCGCCCCGCCATTCCTTCCTTCCTTCCTTCCTTCCTTCCTTCCTTCCTTCCTTCGTAGAGACACCTTCTTCCGTAGACAAAAGGCGTCCGCACTTTCTTGGCTCCCAAGGTCGTTCTTGCACGACCACGGCTACCTCAAAGCAAGCTCCGTCAAGTTCATCACGTTAAAAGTTCAGCTTCCGATACACACGGACTACCTTCCACAGCGTGCTCACCTTGGACCCTCATCCTTCAAAGCCATAGCAAAACTGCTCGATCTCCGTGCAGCAACATGTCGACCTCGAAGAACGCACACTCTCCCTTCCCAGACGTTACAGGGCTTCGAACATCAGGACCCGACTTCTCTCGTGTAGGCCCACAATGCAAGCTCTTGAGAGTGCAAGAATCGCTCCATCTCGACGTTGACTCCATCTCAGACTTTTCCAGCAAGGACCTCAGCCTCGCTGTGCTGTCAGCATGGTGCGCCATCCTCTTCCATTATGGCTCGCACGAAGCCACCAACATTGAGGTGCTCCACACATCACCAGATGGCGACGAGACCATCATTGAGCTTGACTTTGCAGAGCAGCGCGAGCTGCCTGAATTTGCTCCTTCGCAACTCGCCAAATCGGTTGATACAGCCAGGCACCAGCAGGTGCCTGCCGAGGACCTTGATCATGGCTATGCTGCGTTCTACCAGCCAACAAATTCCCAGGCGCCGTCTTCACATTTCGAACAGTTCCGCCTCGATTCAAGGCCCGAGATTTCGCTCGCCCTTTCCTACCAGCTCCATGGCTCCAGCAATCTGATTCTCGAAATGAAAGCAGCGCCCGCTGTCCACTCGCAACAATCAGCGCAGCTACAACTGCGTCAGATCGCTGCTCTCCTCTGCTCCTATCACAGCGACAAGCAACAACACGCCTTGTCAGTCGAGCGCTTCGACTGGAAGCTCAGAGCCTCTGACAACCCCAAATACCAGCATCTGCCCGACCCAGATCATCTCCGGGATCGACACGCGGACCGTCTCGAGGCCGAGTTCGAGTACTTTGCCCAATCAACGCCGCATGCGCTGGCACTGGACTTTCGCTTCGACCTCCAAGATCAAAAATCGACAAGATGGACGTACGCTGAAATGAACCAGCGTGCCGAGAAGGTCAAGCAGCTCCTCTGGAGTCATGGCGTCGGTTCCGTCAACTCTGATCCCGATGCCGACCACATTGTCGCTCTATACCTCGAAAAGAGCCCAGAGACGTACCTCTCCTTCATTGGCGTGCTCAAGGCGGGCGCAGCTTGGTGTCCCATCGACACAGACTGGCCCGCTTCGCGTAGACAGGCGCTGCTCGCCAAGTCGAACGCCAGGATCGTCTTGACGCACGACGACAAGATCGCTAAGCAGCTACAACAAGACCTCGAGAGCGAAGATGTCAAAGGCAAAGGAGGCATGACCGCCATCCGTCTCGATCAGCTCGACACCGAGCTGCAACGGATCCACACAGCACCTCCAGCAAAGAACGCTCGATCAACAGATCAGCTTGCGTACATGATCTGGACTTCCGGAACGACGGGCCTTCCCAAAGGCGTTGGTATTCAGCATCTTGCCATCATCCAGGCCATGCGTGCCCTCCGTATCTATATCCCCTACGGCAAAGACAAGATCGGCACGGACCAGATTCGCTATCTTCAGTACTCGGCCTACAACTTTGACCTATCCATCATGGATTGCTTCTACACTTGGGGTCTTGGCGGCACCATCTGCTCGTGTCCGCGTGGCGTTTTGCTCCAAGATCTCGTTGAGGTGGGAAACAGCCTTCAGCCAACTCATACGCTCTTGACGCCGGCGGTGATGGCCATGACCGAGCGTCACCGTGTCCCCAGTCTCAAGGTCGTCATCTCGGGCGGTGAGAAGCTCAGTCAAGTTGTTGCAGACGAGTGGAGCAAGGACTGCTGCCTTTTGAACCTATACGGTCCCGCCGAAGCCACTCTGATTGCCATGAACCGTCGTGTACCCTTTGGCGATCCAGTCAAGGCACCCAACATTGGTGTCGCACTCCCCACCGTGTCCTGTCACGCGCTCGACAAGCACGATCGCATCGTCATCAAGGGCGCCGTCGGTGAGCTTGTGCTGGGAGGTCCCCAGCTGGCTCGTGGCTATGTTGGCGATCCGGTCAAGACGGCCGACAAGTTTTTCCCGCATCCTCAGCTGGGTCGGGTCTACCGCACCGGCGACCTTGTACGCCAACTCGACAACCAGGAGTTTGAGTATCTCGGACGCATCGATGACCAGGTCAAGATCAACGGCATCCGTATCGAACTGCTAGAGATCAATGCTGCCATCAAGAACAGTCACAGAAAGATCAAAGACTCCGAGACCATGGCTTTCCCCAAGAAGGACAATGAGAGCGAACAACAGATCATCAATTTCTCTGCTCTGCCTGGCGGGGAGCCGGGAGGGTTGCTCAGGACCGATCAAGACGCCATTGCTGTGGCTCGCGAGCTGCAAGCCAACGCAAAGGACATTCTGCCGTCGTATATGGTGCCCAACCTTTTCGTCATCCTCTCGCACTTCCCACGCACTTCGAGTGCCAAGATCGATCGTGTCGCGCTCAAAAACGTCCTTGCAGCCTTCGACCAGCTCGACTGGGAAAACAAGCTTGCCAACGAAGGTGACGACAACGATGTCAACCCAGCCACAGCCGAAGCGGAGGCTTGCCTACGAAAATGGCTCGCCCAGCTCTGCAATGTCGATGCCAGCAAGATCGGCCGCAAGACGCCTTTCACAAGCGTCGGCCTCGACTCGATCCGTGCCATGATGTTTTCCAAGCGCGTTTCGGAGGAAGGCTATGCTGTCTCTGTGCTAGATGTGGCGCGATTCCCCACGCTCAAATTGCTATCAGAGCATCTTCAAAGTTCGCAAAGTAGCTCTCAGCAGCGATCCGAGCAGGCTGCCACCTTTCTTGCTGATTTTGACGCCGCCTTCCGTTTGGCTGTCTCCTCCTGGCTCCAGCAGCGCGACAAGGATGCCGCCAAGTCTGAAATCCAATCGATCCTACCTTGTACGCCTCTACAGGAGGGTATGCTGGCCGAGTCGCAACGCGACAGCTCGAGCTACCGCATCCAGCGTCAGTATCAGTTGCCCATTGACTGCGACCAGGCGCGTTTGTCTAAGGCCCTGTACAAGACCGTCGAGCTCTTTGACAGCCTTCGCACATCCTTTGCCGATATCGGTTCTCTCGATTTGGCCAGCTCCGAACGCGAATGGCCTTTCCAGCCCCATTTCTTGCAGATCGTATGGAAGTCGTTCACTCCTCAGATTGTCACGCTTGATCTTCAAGATAATGCAGATACTGAAAAGGCCATCCTCGATGCCGCAGGGTCGAAGCTCGGTCTGGACCCCTTCGGCCCGAAGCCACCTGTCGCTTTCTTGCTCGTTAAGCAAGGACCTGTACAGTCGTTGGTGGTCGTAGCCCATCACAGCACCTACGACGCTCGTTCGCTGGGTATTTTGGAAGATCACATCGAGGCTTTCTACGAGGACAAGGATCCACCATCGTCGCGGCAATTCTCAACCGCGCTCGCTCAGATCCTTCCCATCGACCAAGAGGAGGCTCGTCGACATGAGAATATTTGGTTCAAAGCATTGTCAAATTATCCCAAAGGCGAACCGACATCTTTCCCGACTTTGTCACTGACCAAGCCATCCGGGGACGAAGCTCAGCAAGCTAGCTTGCATCAGTCGCGATACATAAAATCAAGCATCGACTGGACCAAGATCGAGGCTACGTGCCGCGGGCTCGGCGTCTCTGCCCGTCCTCTCGTCCAAACGGCGTGGGCGGTGGTGCTTTCCGCCTACACGGAATCTCGACACCTGATTCTGGGCGACTCAGTCTCTGGCCGAACACTCTCTGCTGAGCTTGACCAGGTGTTCGGTCCTGTCCTGTCGACGGTGCCCGTACCTTTTGTGCTGCGTCCTGAGCAGAAGCTCGGTGATCTCGTCAAGGAGATGGACGCTTTCCACACGTCCATCATGGAAGCCCAGCACACTGACCTGGGAGCGATCCGCCGTATGCTGCAAGTACCGCCGCGCGAGCCCCTGTTCGACTCGGTCTTTGTTCTCGAGCCTGCTCCTGCGCAGCCCGAGAATTTGGATGCTCAACACTTCCGCTTGTCCAAGGTTGCCGATCTTGGCGTTGCGACCGAGCATGTGCTGGGTGTCGAGGTGCTGCCAGCTTCCGATGGCTCCGTCAAGCTTGGCTTGAGCTGGCAGAAGAACGTCATCAGCGAAGCATTTGGCAGGCTTATGCTCGAGCAATTCGACCTCAGTCTGTCAGCACTGTGCTCTTCCTCGGACATCACGATTGACTCTTTCCTTTGCCAAAGCTCTCGATCGGATGGCGAGGTCTCGTCCCTTTATTCAGTGACGGAAAAGGATCTGACTGAAAAGCGTCCGTCTGCTCCATTCAAGGGCGTAGCAAGTTCCTTGAACAAGCAAGCCGTTTCTGACAACAGGCTCGTGGTCGAGGTCTACCAAGAATTGACCGACACTCCCTCGGAACGCAGGGCAGCGGCGACTCTGTCGTACGCAGAGCTCGACAAAGCCAGCGACGGGCTAGCCAATCTGCTTGCATCGCTGCCTCGGAACTCGGTCGTCGGCGTCTGCCTCGAACGTAGTCTTGAGAGCTACATTGCCCCGCTGGCCATTCTGAGAGCGGGTCATGCGTACCTCCCACTCGATGCGACACTTCCCGTCGATCGAAAGAGAGAGCTGGTCAAAGACAGTCGCGCCGTTCTGGTCATCGCTTCCAGTAAGGACGCGCACTTTGACAACTTGACTGGCGTGGAAAAACTTGACACGAAATCGACGAAATTCTGCGAAGCCGTCAGAGGCAACAAACCTCCTGCTTCAGCAGATGTTCGACCCGACGATGTGGCTTTCATCATCTACACGTCCGGGTCGACCGGCAAGCCCAAAGGCTGCTTGCTTACGCAGGCGAACCTGGCTGCTGCTATCGAAGGTTTCCAGTATTCTTACGAGAAGGAGGCACCTGGCTCTTTCGAGCCCCCTGCGCGCTTCCTGGCGAGATCTGCAGAGGCCTTTGACGTCCACCTGCTCGAGATCTTCCTCTCGCTGCGCATGGGCGCGACTATCGTGACAGGTCCTCGCGCTTTGGTCCACGACGATATTGCCAAGACCTTATCCACTCTTGAAGTGACACATGCCTGTGTGGTGCCTTCCCTCTTTTTCAGCAAGGGAAAGCGGATTGAGCCGATCGCCCTGCCTTCGCTGCGGGTGTTGATCATCGGCGGCGAAGCTCTCACCCAGGATCTCTGCCAATTGTGGGGAAGCGAGGGTCAAGAACGACCTGTGGTTCTCAATGCCTACGGACCAAGCGAGGCGACCATCGGTAATTCGGTTGCTCGTGTCACCAAGCTGTCCCGGCCTAGCAACATTGGCGCCCCCTTCCCTGGCACTCAATACCTCGTCCTCAAAGAGGCCGATGGACAGCTTGCGCCCACCATCCGAGGAGAACCAGGTGAGCTGTGCATTGGTGGCCAGCAGGTCGCAAAGGGCTATCTGAACCGGCCAGACTCTTCCTCGTTCATCGAATATCGAGGCCAACACATCTATCGCACTGGTGACATGGCTCGTTTGCATCCAAGCAACGAAGCCGAGTATCTCGGCCGCATGGACGGCTCCCAAGTCAAAGTAAGAGGCGCTCGTCTTGAACTTGGTGAGGTGGATGCCGCCCTCTCGTCTTCTCTCAAGGAAGATCTCGAGTCCGTCGGTACCATTGTGACTATCCATGCTGATCACCCCAAGATCGAGGGAGCCGCGCGCTTGGTGTCCTTCATTGCGCAGAACAGCGCCAGGACAAAGCAGGATGACACTGCCAACCCTTCAGCTCTCCTCGCACATGCGAACGATGCTATCAAGCAAGCTACAGCACTGAGGAAAAGCGTGCGGGCTCGACTGCCCCAATATATGGTTCCTTCCCTCGTGCTTGCCCTGACTTATCTTCCCATCTCGCCGCTCTCGGGCAAAGCTGACCGACGGCTGCTCAAGGAGCTGTACCACTCCATCGACCCCGCTCACCTCTCTTCGCTCTCGGGCTCGGGCGAAGCTCAACAGAGGAAGTTGACTCAACGTGAGCAGAAGGTGGCCGATCTTGTTCGCTCCTCCATCCGCCTCGCTTCGGATGCCAAATTGACGCACAATCTTGATCTCATCATGGCCGGATTGGACAGCTTGTCCGTTGTGACGCTGGCCAGCAAGCTGCGAAAGCACGGATACGATGCTTCTGTCTCCTCCATTATGAGCGATCCTACTATTGAAGCCATTGCTAATCGTCGTAGCGATAATGCCTCGCCCAACTGTGCCAGTGGCGCTGGATGGAAATACGAGGTATCGAATCTCACTGACAAAGTCAGATCGATGCCTCAGTATACCAACACCACCATCGAAGCTGCTTTGCCGTGCGTTCCAATCCAAGTCGCCCTCGTATCTCAGGCCATCTCGGACGACCGCGACACGCCTCGCTACATTACCACCATCACAATCAACCTCTCTAGCAGCGCTTTCTCGGTAGAGCAGATACGCGATGCATGGATGACGACGTTGTCCAGGCACGAGATCTACCGAACTGTCTTTGCCGAAGTCGATCGAACCCTCGTGCAGGTGGTGCTCGGCATCGACAGCTTGGCCAGAAACTGGTCCGCTTCCTTTAAATTCATTCCGGAAGCTCATGAGTTGGCAGATTACCACGCACGCACGGCCAAGGACATTGTCGCTAATATCCACAGCATACCTGCACTGCGTCTCACCTTGTGGCAAGGCGAGGGGGCTGCTCCGTCTCTCACTTTGACATGCTCGCACGCGATCTATGACGGCGACTCGATCCGAATGCTACTCAAGGAGGCGTCCGATCGACTCGCAGGAAAATCGCAGTTTAAGCCTGCAGTGCCTTTCCAGCTGGCCGCTCGCTGCATTGTTGGCGACGCCAAAGAGGAGCAAGCGAAACAATTCTGGACGCAGACGCTCGCTGAGTTTTCACCGACGCCCGTGCCAAACTTGACGGGCGTGCGTCCAGAGCACAACGTCGGCCGCAAGGAGGAGCTCACCATCGGTTCGCGCATTTCCTTCGCGAAAGTGGAGAAAGCTGCTCGCACCAACAAAGTGACGGTGCAGTCCGTGCTGGTTGCAGCATTTGCTCACCTGCTCGGTCTTTACGCTGGAGAGAGCGATGTCACGCTTGGTCTGGTGCTTTCTGGACGTAGCATTCCCGTCGACGGCGTCGAGTCGATTCACGGACCTTGCGTCACCACGGTCCCGCTAAGGTTGTCTGATGCCAGATCCGAGGCATCACCTGACTTTTGCATGCGAGCCCATCAAGCTGTCAATGCGATTCTGCCGTACCAACACATATCATTGCCGCAGCTGATGCGCTGGCTTGAACTCTCCAAAGCGCCTTTCGAGGCCCTATTCTCGTACCTCGGCCAGTCGAACGCGTCCCCTGACAAGCAGCTCTTCTCCGAGGGAAGCACTCAAATGGAGAGGGATTATTCATTGGCGCTCGAGATCAGCGCTATTGGAGACGCCATGAATCTCCACCTTGCCTTTGACACTCGGTCGGTGCCGGTTGCACAGGCGACGCGTATGCTATCTCAGTACGACAGTATCCTATCGTCTTTCATTGGAGCAGAGCCAGCCGAGTCCGTCGACAGCAAACACCTGTCCATCCTGAACAAGAATTGCTACGTGCCCACCAGTCCTGAAGAGACCATCGTAGCACGCTTCGCTGCGCATGTTCGAGCATATCCAGACGCTCCTGCCATCGCCTTTGCTTCATCGATGCAACATCCTCCACAGATCACATCCTACGCCGAGCTGGAATCGCTCAGCACCGACATTGCTTTGCACCTCGTTCACAGGTCTGGTCCATTCGTCGGGGTCCATCTTAACAAAGAAGGGCCCGAGCTGTACGCTACCATCCTGGCCATCTGGAAGGCGGGCAAGGCCTATCTGCCACTCGATCCGTCTCTGCCAGCCGAGCGCCTCTCGTACATGATCGAGTCCGTCGGAGACTGCCCTGTAGTCGCCAGTCGTTCCACGAGAGACAACCTGGCTAGCTTCCGATGCGAGGTGCTCGACCTCGACGAGCTTGTGGTTCCGTCTGCTTACCAACACGAGCTTCCATCGCCCAATCTCGATTCCCCTTGCTACCTACTCTTCACGTCAGGCTCGACCGGCAAGCCCAAAGCAGTGCAGATCAACCAGCGCGCCCTCGCCGGTGCCCTCTACTCGTGGGAACGCATTCTTCCATTCTCCCGTCAGTCTCGCTTCCTTCAACTTGCATCTATCGGATTTGATGTATGTCTCATCGAGATGTGTATGCCACTCTCGCTCGGCTTCTCGATCGGAACCGCCCCCAAGCAGGAGCTGCTCGAGGACTTGACCCACTCCATCAAGCATCTCGGTATCACGATTGCCGATCTTCCAGCTGCCCTTGCTGGAACCGTTCATCCCGAAGACGTGCAGCTCGAGTGGCTCATGAGCGGAGGCGATGTCATTGATTCCAGAGTTGTGGACGAATGGAACCAGGCCCAGCGTCTTTTGATCAATGCATGGGGTCCGACCGAGGCCACGATTGGCAATACACTTGGCCAGGTCAGGTCAGGAGCTACACGAAATCTGATTGGAAGCGTATATCCTTCATCCTCGATGTTCGTGCTCGAGGAATCTTCGACGCGCATTCTGCCTTCCGGTGCTATCGGAGAATTGGCTGTGGGCGGACCTCAGCTAGCCGACTGCTACTATGGTCGCGAGGAGCTCACTGCCGAAAAGTTTGTCTACATGGAAGATGGCACCCGCGTCTACCGTACCGGCGATCTCGGCCGCTTCTTGGCTGACGACACCGTCGAGTGCCTTGGCCGCATTGGATCCGATCGCCAAATCAAGGTCAACGGCCAGCGGATGGAGCTTGATGAAGTTTCCGCCGTCATCTCTGCCCAGTCCGGTGTTCACGATGCTGATGTGCAGTACCTCAAGCACCCATCCATGGGCTCGAAGCAGCTCGTTGCATTTGTGGCTGCCACAGACTCTCAGACCAAGCAAGGGGAGCTGCATGTCCGAGAAGATGACAAGGCCATCGAGCTTTGCATTCGACTCGAGCAAAAAGCTGCCAAACACCTGGCTGCTTACATGGTGCCTACGCATTGGATCGCGATGCAACGTGGGTTGCCTCTGACGCACAACAACAAGACCGACCACAAGGCGTTGGCTGCCTTCTACGAGCGAATGGATGCTTCTCAGCTCCGTTCGCTGGGCGCCAAGAGGGAAGGTGCCATTTCGAATCAGGCCTGGACAGAGTTGGAAGAGCAGCTTTGTAGGATTGTATCCGTTTTCTGCGGTGTCCCACAAGATCAGATTGCGAGAAACACCTCATTCCATCGCCTCGGCATCGATTCGATCTCTGCAATCCGTCTCGTCAAGGAGTTGCGCGCAGCCGGCTTTACATTCACCGTCGCAGACGTGCTCAGCACACCAAACATCGCTGCTCTCGCGGAAAAACAGGACCAACCGTTTTCTGGTTCTGCTGACGAAGGGCATCAGAACGACGGCCTGAAAAAGTGGATTGAGGATACCGCCTCTGTCGCAGACAAGGAGGGATGGAAGTTGTCTACCAAGGACTCGATCGTATCCATCCTGCCCTGCACGCCTCTGCAGTCTGGAATGATCGCACAGTCGCTTGCTTCCTCCGGTGGTCTCTACTTCCACCACCACGCTTTCGAGCTAGAGGGCAAAATTTCCGGGAAGCAGATCGCAGCAGCCTGGGTCAAGCTCGTGGACCATCTTGATATTCTTCGGACGACCTTCCATCCAGTCGACGGTGCGCACCCTTGGGCACAGGTGGTGCACTCCGAGGTGCAGCCACGAATCGTCGAGCATTCTGGACGTTTCGAAGGTCATGCGCTCGACGCAGTAGACGGGCAGCCATCTTTCGAGGATGAACAGGCTTTCCGCACCGCACCATATGTCCTGCATCTGTGGTCTCAAGACGACAAGTCAATCGTCATGCTGAGCATCCATCATGCTCTCTACGATGGCAGTTCGCTTCCTCAGTTGTTGGAGGACCTTGAAGCTCTCCTTGGAGACGACAAAGGTTCTTTGCCGGAACGCTTGCCCTTCCATGAGCTTGTGCCATCGCTCTTGTCACAGAAAGAGGACGTGCAACACTGGGTCGAAGCAATGCAGGGATTCCAGCCTACGCCGCTCACCAAACACTCCTCGGAGCGAAGCGGTGCAGCCGTACTTCTCGAGAAGCGCCTTGCTTTGACCTCGCAAGACCTCGAGTCACGCTGTCGAACTATCGGTATATCACCACAGGTTCTCTGCAATCTCGCCTTTGGCAAGCTGTTAGCCATCGAAAGTCAGACTCGAGACGTCTGCTTCGGCCAGCTCTTTGGCTTGCTGGACTTGATGCCCGAGGCCGATACTGCGGTAGGACCCGCATTCAACACGGTAGCCACTCGCATTCGGTTCGAAAACCTCGACGAGCCTGTCGATAAGGTCGCAGCCTCGCTTCAAGCCGCCAACGATGCTGGAAGACCGCACCGACGTGCAGCACTTCGTGATGTGCAAGCCAAGTTTGGGCGAGGACAACTCTTCGATGCCCTGTTCGATTATCAGAGGTCGTACGATGACGTAGCTGGCAGGCTCCACACTATCGAGCTGAAGGACGACGGCACGGAACGGGCTCACTATACGCTCAACGTTGCATTTGTCCAAGGTTCTAGTCAGATGTCGATCGTAGCCAAGGCCGATGGCGACCGATATGACCGAAAGGCACTTGGAGAGTTGTTGAATCGACTCGAATCATTGCTGCAACACCTTTTGAGCCGAGTCGAGGCACCCGTCTCTGCATTGCCAGATGTGTTTGCCGGGGTTCCCTTCCCGCGACACCTGCCTCCGGTCTTGGCGCCGAATGGCACATCGACTTCAAATGGTGCCTCGCAGAATGGTGCCGAGCAACCTCTCAGCGAAGACGGTCGCAAGCTGGCCGGTATCATCAGCAAAGTGGGAGGAGTCGACGAGAACGAGCTACACGGCGATATGCGCCTGTCGCAACTCGGCCTGGACTCGATCTCTGCAATTCGTATCGCATCTCAAGCGCGAAAAGCGGGTCTCAATCTGCGCATGGGTGACATCGTCGCGGGAGAGACGATCAACGGCATTCTCTCTAGTCGATCCCGAACCAACGTCGTCAAAATCAATGGCCACGTCAACGGCAATGGTCACATCAACCGTGTCACACAGGTTTCACCCGAGTTGGCGGAACAGGTAGCAGCAGGCTTGGGCATCAAAGCCAACCAGATCGACCAAGTCCTCCCGATCCTTGCCGGCCAGAAGCTGTGGCTCGCGACATGGGCTCAGTCGAAGACAGGGCGCGGAGACGGGGGTTTCAGCTTTGCCTACCGTCTGCCTGGTGCCAACTCCGACGAGGTGAGGGATGCCTGGCTCAAGTTGCGACAGCTGCAACCAATCCTTCGAACAGCGTTCCTGCTTGGACAGGACGGAAGTGCCGCACAGGTCGTACTCACGCCGGCCGTAATCGAGGCCGGTTCTGGTTTCACAGAGAGGCAGCTCGAGGACGTCAATGCAGAGGAGGCTGCAAAGGAAGTGGTTGGTCATCGCGCAGCTACAGGATGGCCTGATCTCACCGAGCCACCTGTCCAGCTAACCCTGGTCGGCGACATTGTCGTATTTTCGCTGCATCATGTTCTCTACGACGCCTTTTCGATCGAATTTTTGGTGCGCGACTTTACCTCGCTCTATGGCGGAGGTGATCTTGTCAGCTCCAACCAGTGGCCAGAGGCTGTTGAATACGTGGCGGGCAACCAACAGCAATCTCGATCGAATGCTGAAGAGTATTGGTCTCGAGCTCTTTCACGATCCAGCAGTAGCATGCTGTCTCGGCAGCACGACAGCGTCGACAGCGAAGCATTCTACACCAATCGAAACGCTCTCACGATCTCCTCTGAGATGGACGTCAAAGTGCGTAAAGCAGGACTGACGCTCCCGGCACTCGTCGTCGCTGCCTGGTCCACCCTTCTGTCCGAGCGGCTATCTGACTCGTCTCCGGTGTTCGGCCTGTATCAATTGGGTCGATCAGCGTCATTTGACTCGATCGAAAAGGTGCAAGGACCCTTGCTTAACTGCCTGCCGGTGCAGGTTGCCGGTGAGTCGATGGTACAAAGGGCCCGAGCAGCCGTAGCGGAGCTGAGGACGCGTGGTAAGTTCGAGCAAACGGATCTGATCGACGCGCACCGCTGGGCTGGGCTGAGCGAGCAGAAGCCGAGCTACAATACCTTTGTCAATATCCTGATCGGTATTCAGGAGGATGGTGGTGCCGTCGAGGAGGATCTTCCGGAGCCAATAGATCTCGGACACCCACTCGACTACGCTGCATCCCAGAGCGCAGCAAAGGCTGGCACAAAGCAAGCGACAGCTGTTGCAAAGCACGCAGCCGTCTGGCAGCCAGACGTCAACCTCGATGTCGTTCTCAAAGGCGGAAGTGTCGATATGGCGATCAAGGCCAAGACAGCCGTGATTGCTCGAGATGACTTGGAGGCGGTGGTGGCAAGGTTGGTTGAGTTGGTCGAGGGAACGCTTTCTCAGCTGTAGAGTGTTGCAAAGACAATGTAGAAACAGCAAATGCAACTGTACATAAGTTAGATTGTAGAACGCTTGCTTAGTGTTTACACTGTTTGCTTTCTTTGTCTGTGTGCCGTCGCCGTTTGAAACTCGTGATCGAGATCAAAAGCAACAATCTGGATAGCGACAGGCACATTCTGAGATGAAGGCGCACTGAGCGACTGTTTCAGAGGAGGGGGGGGGATTGATCAGTCGGTTTTGTTTGCACGCTCGAGCCCAGCTAGTCTGTGCCAGGGTGTGGGTCACGATGTTGACACAATGACACGACCAATCTTTTGCGCGAGGCTTGTCCAAAGCAAAGGAATGGGTGCTTCCATCCAGAAGCATTCACAATTGTATAGCTACAACGCAATTTGTCTAGACTGCCTACTCGTCATCGCTGATCTCATGGATGCTAGGTGAGGCCGCATCGCGCAGCTTAGCCAAGAGGGTCTGAGCCACCTTTTTCTGCTCGGCGTCGTCCGACTCGGTGTCGTCTTCGCCCGAGACGCGATCGGCGAGCTCGAGCTTACGCTCGCCCAACGCATGGATGTCTTCGTCGATAGTTCCGCGGCTGAGGAGCTTGACGACAGTGACGGGTTTCGTCTGACCCATACGGTACGATCGATCTGCCGCCTGCTTGTCATTGTGCGGGTTGAAATCTTGGTCGAACAGGATGACCCAGTTGGCGGCGATGAGATTGATGCCCAGACCTCCGGCTTTGGTCGAAAGGAGAAACACGGTGATCGACGGATCGTTGGTGAATTGGTCCACGAGCACTTGACGGTCTTCGACCTGTGTCGAGCCGGTGAAGCCGACATATTTGACACCCATGTGCTCCAGACAGACACACAGGATATCGAGCACCATGGTAAACTGGCTAAAGATGAGAATGCGATCGCCTTTGGCCTGGATCTCGGGGATGAGGCGCTGCAGAGTTTGCACTTTGCCTGACTTCATCCACTCTGCAGCGGGCAGGACGTGCTTGCGCGTAGCCGGATACGTCTGTGCGGAAAACGAAAGCTGCGCGTCCGTGTTGATGGCAAGATCCTCCTTGACGTGTTCAAAATTGGCGTCGGCATAGTCGGGTTCCTTCATCAAATCTCTTGCCATCGCGTCGATCTTTTTGTCATCGAACAGCCGTCGCGACAGCAGAGGATGATTGGCCGCTTTGCGCAGCTCCATCAGCACATGTCCACTCTCCTTGTTCGAACTCGCTGCTGCCTTCTTGCGCGTAGTCGCAGTTTGCGCTTCGGCCTCGGCCGCCGCTACACGCTTGGTCTTGGCCACCGCCTCGGCGTAGATCTTGCGCTGCACCGGCGTCATATCGCAGTACTCGACGCGGATGGTTTTCGTCGTCAGATCCGTCAGCACCTTATCCTTGAGTCGACGCAGCACAAACGGATGCATCATCTTTTTGGCTCGATCAACGCGCTGCTTGGATAGCTGGTTCTGCTGCCCGCCCGCTTTCACCTTGAAGATGGCCGCCAGCGCCTCTTCGGCATCGGCAAAGTACTCAGGCATGATAAAGTTGAGCAGGGAGACCAACTCTTGCAGGTTGTTCTGCAGTGGCGTTCCTGTGAGCAGCAGGCGCCAACGCGTCTTGAGCTTGAGCAGCTTTTCGTACTTTTGCGATTTGCGGTTCTTGAGCATGTGGCCCTCGTCAAAGACGCACACCTCGAAACCGCCGGTTCGACACCCCGACTCTTGGCAGTCCGGCTTGCACTCGTTGCGACCGCAGCCACGTCGTCCAAATTTGCGCAAGAAGCTGTGGTCCTGCGGTCCACCCGCCGCCATATCATAAGTGGTGAGAATGACTTCGAGGTCGGCATCTTCAGCCAGCTCCTCTCGAAGCTCGACACGGTCCTTCATGGAGCCATAGTATTTGCGAACGTTGATTGATGGGGCGAAGAAGCGAAATTCGCGGTCCCAATTTTCCAACACTGAGCTGGGCGCCACGACGAGATGTGGGCCACGAATGCCCATATCCTTGAGCTGGGCGAAAAGGGCAATGACCTGTGCGGTCTTGCCGAGACCCATCTCGTCGGCGAGAATGCAGCTTGTCTTTTTACGGTAAAGCAAGTGGAGCCAATTGACGCCAACGAGCTGATAATCTTTGAGCTTGACACCGTCGGCTAGCAGCTTGGGTTGCTCTTCGAGATAGAACTTGTCGGTGGAGGAGCCGCCCTTCTTGAGCGAGGACAAGTTGAGCGTGCTAGAAGGGGTGCCTTCGCGCGAGCCTGCCACGGAGGTATTGACCGAGGAAGCTGCCAGGGCGGGTGAAGCGAGCCTCGAACCTGCCTGACTAGCATCGGGCATCCAGGACGCCATGGCGTCGCTGAGCTCGCGCCCGATCTTTTCGCATCTGGCAAGCACCTCGTCAACCTCGTAGTAGCCAGCCATGAGATCTTTGCATTGGTGGAAGAGTCTGGGTGTGACGCCTTTAGCCGACTTGCTGCCGAGCTTTTCTTCGATGTCGTCTGCATCGTTAAAGGGGCGCAAGGAGATGATAGTTTCCGCCTGCTGCGCATTGCAGTTGGTGGTGTCCATGAGGGCGCTGGCATCGGCAGTGTTGAACCACTTGACGGCCGCACGCTCTTCCTTTTCCTCACGATCTTGACCGTCTGAGTCATCTTCATCGGAGCTGATCTCGACGGTCTCACGCGGTGACTTCTTAACGACAACGGGGTGCGATGAAGACGACAGCGAAGGATCACGCGACATGGACGGTGTAGAAGCTCTGGAGCCCGGGTTACTGGAAATGGACTGTTTCAGGCCATTCTGTGCTGGACGATGTGCCATGGTGGTGTGGGCAGGCCGGTGAACGCCGTTGCTGGTGGGCTTGAGGCTGATGGTCTTGGTGGTGACCACACTGGGTCTGGAGATAAGCAGCTGTGTAGCTCGTGTGACATCACCACGAGTCTGCCGCAGCGCTGCGATGATGCGTTTAGGTTCGAGCAGCGGTCTCTCCTTGAGAATGAGCCGTGCCTTTTCTTTCAGCTCTGCGTCGGAAAGCGGGGCAGGAAGACGGTTCGTTGCTGACGGTGTCGCAGCCGGTCTAGATGTTGCTGTCGGAGCGGAGGAAGGCTTATTAGCTGGAGGTGGTGGAACCTCTTGTACGTCATTATCGTCATCATCGCCGACAGTGTTTCCGGGGCGGCCAGTTGTCCTCTTTTCAAGGGGATTGGTAGCAGGCTCCGCGGACGGCTCGCGTGACTGAGAGCGCTTACCGCCGCCTCTCACAAGACGACGCTTCTTTGGTTTTCGTTCCTCTTCTGCGGAGGATTCTGGCTCGCTGAGATCGGAGCTCTTGTCGGATTCGACTGCTTGGAGCTTGGTATTGTTGGCGCCGTACCTGAATTGTTCGAGACTGGAGCGGAAGGTATTGGAAGTGTTGCTCTTGCTTGAGCTTGCATGATTGTGGCCATTCGCATTTTGGATCGAGGTAGAGGCGAAAGTGATACGGTTCATGGAAGAGCCATTGCCGGAGCTCATGGCCGAGCGAAAGCTGTGCTCGGGCATGGCTGATGTCGTCGAGGCCGTAATTGCACGAGCTGGCGACTCCAAGACGGGGCTTGAGTCCAGACAGAGTATGCGCGGTGCTGATACGGCTAAGGAAGAAACGTCTGCGAGACGGTGCCTGGGTGGAGTAGCAGGCTCGATGGGATCGTCGTTGCAGTGTTCATTCGGCATGTGCGTGGCTCGAAGCGCAAGTGTCGTGATCGAGGTGATGTCGGCGTCGCCGCGTTAACAGACTTGGATAGTGACTGATCGCGCAAGCTGGTGAGCAACCCAGCTTGACAATGATGTGGGCTGATTGTCTCAAAAGGTGCAATGCAGCTTGTTCTGTCGAAAGGCAAGTAGAGCAAGGGTCACTGTCCTGTCGTATGTTGAGCTCAGTCTGTCAACTCTGACTGACGTGAGTTATCTTCTGCGATCAAAATCTCCTCGGCTTGTCCGCCACGAACGCGAGAGCGAGAAAGAGACTGACAAGCGAAAGCAATCCAACCTTCGGTGAATTGTCCGACACACACTCTCTTCGTTGAGCGTTGGATGAATGCTCGCCAAACTCGTCGGATCTGTCAGCGCTTCTCTTGGACAGAATTTCATCTTGCAGAAGACAAAAAAGCGAAATTTCTTTCAACCATGCAGCAACAGTATACGCGACTATACTACCTTTCCACGCTCGTGGACCGCGTCGGCATTCATTCCGATTTCTTGTTGCCGTCAGTGGAGCGCTGAGGTCTAACAGAGAGAACCCTTGTCAAGCTGTGCTCTCATCTCGTTCACACTCAACCGTACAATGTGCTGTCATGAACGTCCAGTGCAGTGTCTGATTCAAAGAGAAGGGACGCGAAGACTTCCTTTTGATGCAAACAGCCTTTGCCGGGTATATTGCGTACGTCGGTGATACACTACTGCGGATATGACAACGAGAGTGCCAGCAGTCTACAGCTCGACGTGCTGTTGTGTGGCTAAAGAAGGCTCCGACAGCTCCGGTGTGGGAGCAGAAGATGACGAGGCGTCCGTCAGCCCGCTTCCCAAGTCGATCCAGACTCCGATGCCATGATGCTTGCCGACACCGACAAAGAACCGTTTCGGAATCTGCACTTGGGATTCGGACCATGGTATTGAGAGCTTGTAAAACTCTTTCTCGAGCTTCGTGTCGACTTGCTCCGATGGTCTCGATAGCGGACTGAAAAAGCCGTTGCCTCTAGAAAACCCAAAGTCAAGCCAGCCGTAGCTTGAGCGCGGTAGTGTCGAGTTGGTCGCTGAGGTCGATGACGACGAGTTGGCAACGGTCAAGGCCTCGATGGTGGAACTAGGGCCATACCAATTGGAAGACGTTGAGAAGAGTCCCGTGAGGATCAAGGCGCAGTACATGCATGGCTGTGAATGCAGCGCAAACGAGAACAGAAAGAGAAGCAGAAACAGCGGCGATGTCTTGGGGAATGGCAGAAGGAAGAGTGGAATCCACCACCGTAGGCAGTACATCTTGGTTCTGGTCTCCCGTGAGTCGAGATAACACTGTAGATGCACCAAGAGTTTGCGGTGTCTTGGCTGAAGTCTAGCTCGAGGATGGTGGATCGCGGCAAGATGGATAGATTAATGCATTGTCGAGAATCCAATTTCCATATCCCCCGATTTTGGACTTCGGAAATCGGGCTGCAGCCTCAACGCGACTCGGCAGTTGCTTTTTGCCGGAGATCAACACTTGATCGCGCTCTTTCTTCTCCTCACCATCATCATCCCTCGTCGCCATCTCTTGCAGCCCTCCTTTGACCTCTCAATCCAAGCAGCGGTGCGGATTAAATAAAACAGTCCGCACAGTAGCGGCCAGAAGCTCGTCCGTATAGTCGTCGCGAGCCCCATGCCCCGAATCTAGTCGCTTTACGGCTGCCCCAGTGGTTATTCTCCCACCTCCTTGCCGATCATGCCTCTACTATACCCAGCAGGCGCTAGGACGCTGCATCGACTCTCGCCCTTCCAGCGTCTGATCAAGATTGCGCGACATACGCCTTCCTTGTCAAGTAGTGCCGATTCCGACGCCTCGTCCTGCTTGGGCTTCAAACCTTCGGAATACGAAGACATCGTCGAAGACCCAGTCTCGCGGAGCTCGAGGCACGAATCACGCCATACCGATGATGCCAAGCTCAAAAAGGATTGGGGCGCGGTCACCTGTGAGACTTGCGGTCAAACCATTGAGGAGCATGCCTCTCTCACGGATGCAGATGACGAGGAAGCAACGCGCCGAGGAAAAGTGGCAGTGCGACTCGACGAGCTTCTGGAAGATAAGGGGAAGCTGCTCGACTTTGACTATACGGATACCGACATTGATTCGTTGCGCAAGCAAATGAGGCCTGTAGGTGCCGACGGCCTCGTGGAAGTGTCAAGCCCAGTCTCGCAACTCAGCACGTTGCCCGACGCGACGCCAAGTCCACACCCTGCATCTCAGGCGCTATCAAATGGCTCGGGACCGCACTCTTCTACGCCGCTGCTGCAAAGCCTCAATCGCAAGCGCAAGCTCCGAGACAACTCGCGTTCTCGATCACGATCGCGCGACAGAGAGGCGTCAGTGGCTACCTCGAGTCGACTCTCGAGCCCAGACATGACTGTTGTACATTCCAACCCAGCGTCGCGCCAGCAGTCCACTGAACCAGGCGCAGCAAATGGCCGCCACGATGCCAAGAGAAGAAAGTTTGCGTCGTCCGATTTGGCAAAGGAAAGCACCATCGAGGCCAATATGTCTACGGACCTCAGCGATGAATCAGCCGAACTTACTGGTGCGGAAGCGGCAGACGCGACAGCAGACAGTCACAATTCAGCATCAGCAGCAGACATGGCTGCAGCAGAGGATCCAAAGGACGCCGGCGGTGCTTCAGCTGATCCAGATCAAGACGAGCATGGCAAGACCAGAGTCAAAGCGGAAGATGCCATTGATCTGGAGGAAGAGCTACAGCCAGCACCAAAGAGCGCTGCATCTGCGGTCGAGGAAGGTGTGGCGCCCAAGAAGGAACGTCCTGCGGTTATTGAAGAGCGTACCGGTCTGATCCAGTTCCGGGTGGTGACCAACGACGATGACCACGAATCCATGATTTTGCTGACGGGGCTCAAGAACATCTTCCAACGTCAGCTGCCCAAGATGCCACGCGAATACATTTCGCGTCTGGTGTTCGACCGCAATCATCAAAGCGTGGCCATCGTCAAACGCGGACTGCAGGTGGTGGGAGGCATCACATACCGACCGTTCAAGCAGCGCAAGTTTGCTGAGATTGTATTCTGTGCCATCACCAGCACAGAGCAAGTCAAAGGCTACGGCTCGCATCTTATGAACCACGTCAAGGACCATGTCAAGGCATCATCGCCCGTGATGCACTTCCTCACCTATGCCGACAACTACGCCATCGGTTACTTCAAAAAGCAAGGATTCACCAAGGAAATCAGTCTGGACCGTTCTATCTGGGTGGGATACATCAAGGACTACGAAGGAGGTACATTGATGCAGTGCAGTATGGTTCCGCGCGTCAAATACTTGGAGGTGCAAGACATGCTGGCTGCCCAAAAGGAGGCGGTGCTGGCCAAGATCAGGAGCATCAGTCGGTCACATGTGGTACACAAAGGTTTGGCAGCGATGCACGACCGCGATCGACTGATCAAGCTCAAAGGATTGATCGAGAACCCCGACGGAACGGTGGCCAAACCGGAACGTGCCGCGAAACGTGACCAGCACCATGGTGAAGAGGATCCCACAGCAACGTTCCTGGTGGATCCGTCCGAGGTGCCCGGCTTGAAAGAGAGTGGATGGACGCCCGAGATGGACGAGCTTAGTCGACGACCCAAGCGAGGACCGCACTTTGCCGTGATGCGCCATATACTGGTAGAGCTCAATGGACACGGCAGCGCTTGGCCGTTTGTCAACCCGGTCAACGGCGAAGAGGTGACCGATTACTACGATGTGATCAAGAACCCGATGGATCTGTCGACGATGGAAGCCAAGCTGGAGAACAACCAGTACGCCAATGTAGATGAGCTGGTCGCGGATGCCCAGCTCATCTTTGACAATTGTCGTTCGTACAACCCTGCCTCGTCGCCATACGCCAAGAGCGCCACCAAGCTGGAAAAGTTTCTCAAAGAGACTCTGCTGCCCAAGGTGCAGAGCTCCTTGTGAGGCCGCCGCATTTGGTGCCTGTACCCTTAGTCGCAAGTCCTTTGACTTGTTGCAATCTGTATTTGTACTTCACTGTCATGCGATCTTGGATCGATTCATGTTGCAGCTGTATGAGCTCAAGCATGCAACCGCTCATCATACTGGTCAAAGATTGGAGTGCCAAAGCCCGAAGAAGGCCAAATGAGGATCCTCTTTGGTTGTGTTGACTCCACGGAAGCACGGCCTCCGCTGTATGACGAAATCGGTCGATAATTTCCAACTTTGGCTCGCTTCAGTCGGTCAGCAAGCCCTATGAGAAACAAAGCCAGACAGTCCTCCGTGTCTCTTCGCACGACGATCGTCGGATACGAGCCAGCCTCATCTGTCGTATCTGGGCAGACGTTCGCAATCAAAATCTCGAGCGAGCAGAGAGGATCCATGCAAGCCGGTAGATGGTTGTGTATGCTCTGCGTTGCAAGACAAGTCAAATGTGCACGGTTCACGACTTCTGAAAGGGATTTAGGCAAATTGGTTCGGCTCGTCTCGCGCTGCTGCAATTGCCAACTGAGTCTGCTTATCCCGGCATCAGCGTGCGTCAAACGGGATTGAAGCTCGTGTCGGTGAAAGTCTCGACAATTCTACTACCTCGCTCTCCACTCACAACCACAGCCTCAAGTCTTTCGGCCCCTCCGCTCCCATCAAGTCACGCCTCAGCGGTGCTCGTCCGGCTTACATTTTGACACGAGCCTTGCATCCGGATCTCGGCCCACAGCGATTCGTTGCCGGGAGCAGCGGATGCATCGGTAGCGCCAACGTTGTATTTTCGCGGCACGCCAAGCAATCACTGAGCCCGGATCAAGTCATCGCCGCCCGCGGCATCCATCATCCACCATGTCTAGGTGAGTTCAGCGCACATCCATCCAGTGCACGCCAGGGTCTACTGGTCCATTCAGCATCGCATACTCACCCTTCCCTGATTTCATCGCACCCTCTGTTTGTACCGATGCGGTGCACAGCTACGACAAGGTCATTAAAGGCGCCACCAAGCCAAAATCGGGCGGGATCAAGCCGAAATACATTGACCCCATCATCGCCACCACGTTTGCAACCGATGGTTCCCTTCAGGATGTGTGCAGAGCTATCGGCAACCGTCTTCGAGACCCGAATGCTACCGTAGTGCTCAAATCGCTCGTCATCCTTCATACCATGATCAGGAATGGCGAAGTCGACAACGTGCTCAGCCACCTCTCATCGGACGTCGGCAACATCCGCCTCCGCAACGTCTCTTCCAACAGCTGGTCAGGCCACTCGGCGCCCCAGACGCTCTCAGTCTATGCGCAGTATCTCGACGAGCGTGTGCGAGCCTACCGCGATCTCAAACATGATGTCATCCGCTCCTCCGACCGTTCCCGTGCGCACTCGAACGGGTCCAGCAACAGCAATCGCCTGCGCAAACTCTCGGTCGAAAAGGGTCTGCTGCGAGAGGTTTCTTCCACACAGAAGGTAGCGAGCGTCCTCATGCAGTGCTCCTTTTTCCTCGATGATCTCAACGACGATCTCATCATGGCCGCTTTCCGCATGACACTCAAGGATCTCCTCGCCATCTACACTGCCATCAACGAAGGTGTCATCAACATCCTTGAGCACTACTTTGAGATGGCCAAGTCCGATGCCGAGCGTGCACTCGAGCTCTATCGACGCTTCTGCCGCCAGACCGAAAATGTCGTTGCTTTCCTCAACAGCGCCAAAAAAGCCTCTCACAGCCTCAACCTCGCCATCCCTTCGCTCAAGCACGCCCCCGTCTCGCTCGCCGGCGCACTCGAGGAGTATATCAAAGACCCCAACTTCGAGCAGAATCGAAGAGAGTACAAGGAGAATAAACGCATTGCAGATGGAATCCCTGCCGCATCCACTGCCCGACCTACCTCCACCATCTCCTCGAGCGTCCCCAAAAGCGAATCCAAAAAGAGCATCACCATCCAGGAACCTGACAAGCCCGAGCGCAAAGTCAAGCCTCCCACCTCGAATCAGGACCTGCAAGACTTTTTCGCCAGCATCGACAACGACGGAGGCCAAAACATCTTTTCCAACGTGCCAGCGGAGCAAAGTTTCTTCCTTCAAGCTCAGCCCACCGGTATGATGGGCATGAATGGCGGAGCGTTTGGTGGCATGGGCATGGGAATGGGGATGGGTGGCTTGCAGCCGCAGATGACTGGCTACAATCCATTCGTGGCGCAGCAGCAGACTGGGATGCAGATGCCCATGCAGCAGCAAATGACCGGCTTTGGAGGCATGCAACCTCAGATGACGGGTTTCATCCAGCCTCAGGCTACTGGTTTCAATCCTTTCCGGCAAACAGTCATGCCGCAGCCTACCGGCTTTGGTGGACCGTTTGGCGCATTTAACGGTCAATCGAGCATGTTCAATGAGCAGCAGCAGCAGCAGCAGCAGCAATCGCAACAGAACCAGCCCTTCCAGAGTCTGCAGCCTCAGCACACCGCCACGCCAACCCAGCCTCAGCCGCCAGCACAGCTCAGCTCGAACAATGCGTTTGGCCAAGCAGCGTCCCAGCAGTCATCTGCACTTTCTTCCTTCAATTCCGCCTTCCAGTCCCACAGCAATGGGCAGAGCAAACCGTCCGAGCCCACAAGCCCAGCCAAGCCGCTTTTGCCGCAAAAGACTGGTTCGCGCAACCCTTTTGCTCCGCCGCCCGGGTCCACACCACCGCCAGCTGCAACCCCTGCGCCTAGAGGCCCTTCACTAAACCAGCTAGCCATGAGCGCTTTCGGCCAGCCCAATGGCGGTCACTATGGACTTGGTGCCAATGCGTGGGACGGAAGCGACCCGACTGGCAAGAATGCCAACGGTCAACAGCAGCAGCAGGCGCAAACTACCTCGACTGGCGGCAGCGGCTTGCTCGCACCTCAGAAGACCGGATTGATCGGTAGCATCGCTTCCGAATTTGCTTTCCAGAACCAGAGCCAGAACCAGGCCGGTTCGAACAACGCTGTGACCGGGTCTTCAGCTTTCGGTGGTAGCACTCCAGGGGCGGTCTCGACACCCACCGGTCAGCCTCAAGACTTGTCGTCGCAGTTTGGCGGCATGTCATTCGGTGGCGGTGCGGCTTCGTCGTTGAGTCAACCGCCGCAGCAGCCTCTGCAATCGCAACCTACCGGATTCGGAGGCAGCACAATCCGACCTTTCAAGCCGGAATCGTCGTTTGGTGCCAGTCTGGCGAGCAACCCGCAGCTTGGAGGTACTGCGGCGAGCAGTCCCGGGTTGGTGGCGCCGCAGATGACAGGCAATCCGTTCGCGCGTATGGCCAGTCCTCAGCCCCAACAGCAGCAGCAGCAGCAACCTCTGCAGAACTCGTTTACGGAGATGGGAGCGTTCAACAGTACCAACAACGCGGGCGCCGGTTTCGGCAGCAATTCGACGAGCGGTCTCCCGGCAAGCAGTGCGAACAGCGGCGCGTTGAGTGCGTTCAACTCCGCCTTTGGCAGCTCGGCTACTCAACCACAGCAGCCACAGCAGCAGAGCGCGTCGTTTACAGCAAATGGTTTTGGCGCTCAACAGCAGCAACAGCAGATCCAGCCGCAACCAACCGGCTTTGGCGGCTCGTCAATCAAGCCCTTCCAACCCTCGTCGGATTTCGGTAAGAGCATTCGCGAAAGCGAACATCCCAACCTGCTCCAATTTTAGACCAGAGTCGTCGCGGTTTTAGCTGTACGGTGCAAGGTTCAAGGGTCGAGATGCGCAAGCGGCGTACGTGTTTGTATGCTCGAGCAAACATAGATCTAAATCACAGTGCGGTGTGTGCACGAGTGGTTCGACGAGTCGAAGGCAGTTGAGTCGGTTCAGGCGATCCTCGTAATCGCTGTCTGCACAAGATGAGAACTGAAGAAAAACTACGACATCGTGATCCGAGTTGGCCCCATAACTCAGCATCGCCGCAACCTGCTAAATCGTTCAGCGTGGGCGTTCCAGCTGTGTTCTCGACAGAATGAGCTGAGCCGAAGCACGCTTGGCGTCCACGAATCATGGCTTTCGTGGGAATCGCCAACTTGCACGCCGTAATTTGCTGATTCGACACGGACTATTCTCGTACATCATCTCATCGTACCACAGACAACGAACGACGGCACAACGATCAACAAGCAGATTGAAACGAGTTCTGCATTCTAACGGACTGGCAACAAATCATTTTCGCCTCCTAAGGAAGGCTTTCACTTGCGCTGGCCATAAGCCTTGGTGGCGTAATCTCCTCCCTCAACAATAATATTGGCCGGAGTCTGGGGCTTGCCACCAAAGTAGTTGCTGAGAATCTCTTTGACGCCGTTTGCATAGCGGATTTGAGCATCGATCGAGGTACCCGAGATATGAGGGGTCATCGCGTTGCCCGCTTTACCGTGCTTGTAGGGGATTCCGTGGTTAGCAGACATCGACTGCCACACGAATCCGGGTTTGGGAGGCTGCTGCGGGCTAACATCTCCACCGTAGCCTCGGAGATGACCACTTTCGAGGGCGGCGGCAATGTCGTCAGCGTTGACGATGGCGCCACGAGCCGTGTTGACAATGTAGGCGCCCTTCTTCATCCATCCGATCTTCTCGGCGTCGATGAGCCCCTTGGTGCCCTCATAAAGGGGGCAGTTGATGGTGAGGACATCGAGCTCGGACAGGAATTCCTTGAGATCCTCGACACGGACGGCTCCCGTGTCCTTCTCAAGTGTCTCGTTGCGCTGATAGTCGTAGTAGGTGAGCTTGGCGCAGTCAAACGGCTTCAATCGCTGCAGGATTCGAGAGCCGATGCGACCGGATCCAAGAGTGCCAACGACCTTGTCCTCCAGATCATACGACTGACGAGCGACCTCGGCGACGTTCCAGTCACCTGCAGTGTACTGTTGGTTGGCGGGAACAAAGTTGCGGACGAGAACGAGGATGGTCATGACGGCATGCTCGGCGACCGAGACGACGTTTGAGCCAGTAACCTCGTAGACCGAGATGTTCTTCTTGTTGGCGACATCGAGATCGACGTGGTCTGACCCGACACCAGCAGTGACACAGCACTTGAGGTTCTTGGCCGATTCGAGCACCTCGGCGGTGAGATAGGCAGGGTGGAAAGGAGTGGTGATGACGATCTCGGCGTCCTTGACGTGCTTGCGGAACTCGGAGTCGGGTCCGTCCTTGTCGGCAGTGACTATGAACTCGTGGCCCTGCTCCTTGAGCCAATCGGCAATGCCGAGCTTGTTCTCGACAGTACCGAGCAGACGGGGCTGCTCTTCGCCGTACTTGCCGGCAGTGTAAAGGACAGCAAGGATCTAAGGTAGGCGACGAAGGAGTAGTATACATCAAGATCCAAACGAGCTTGTTGTCAGTGACCAAGGCCAGCAGAACGGAACGCTTCCTGTGTATGCTGCGAACTCACCTTGACCATGTTGGGCTTTGTAGTAGAGAAGAAACGGGTGGGTGTGGTTGCGAAACGTGCAATGCTACATCTAAGAAGGGTAGATCGAGCAAACATGGCGCTTATATATATCTAGAACGTAGCAGAGTGATCAGAGTTAGAGGGGGAGGGGAGGCAGAAGAGCGTCAGCACAGAGATCCAGCCAGTCAGTATGTTCAGCTAGCCAAAAGGAGAAGAGCTGTCGTGAAGGCTCGACGGCATCCGTGGCAAAGGCCGTGGCGGTCTGCCACCGCTCAATGTTCATGCTCAGTCATGGCATGTGCACTGGAGAAGCGCCGCAAACGAAAGACCGAGACGAGCGCAAACAAGCTCTAACGCTCGAGCGCAGGACAAGCGAACGTCAGCCATCCCTCTACAACTGACGTGCGGGGAAGCCGAACAAAAAAGTTGCAGAGGCTGACAGCTGGAGCTGCAGGTGCTGATTTAGCGGCGCGAGGCGGGCGAAATTCCACCAGCCGAGGTGGAGGTGAAACACTAAAAAATGGCCGGGCAGAACACCAGTCGACTGGTGAATTCGGACGATGCGGCCGACGCCCGAACTCAACTGTTTTGCGTGACATGTTCTCTTTTCTGAGCGCAGAAGCTCGAGTCGGGTTCTGCCCCGCAACGAAGGTCACATTCGCCGAGATGATTGCTCGATTGACCAAACGGACGCACCGCGAGGCATCAGGCTTTGTTAGGTGTTGACTGGAAGAAGCGGGGAAACGACATCCGGCGACTCTTTGTAGGGAAGCGGTTTTCTCCTTTTGCACCGTCCGTTGCTGGGCATTGCAGGTTCGCAAGGTCTCGAAGCAAAAACAAAAATGTTGCCGCAAAGAGATGTCTGATTGCGTCGCCTACGTTTCCGAAAATGTGAAGGGTTGCTGAAGACCGTGACAGAGAATAGGTTTCGAGACGCAGCGACTGAACCTGCATGCTGTCACGCAGATGCGCTCGCTCGGACGCAAGCCTCGGAGACGCCGCCGTCGTCCCCTCCTTGCTGCCCTCTCGCAGAAGGGAGCAACCAGGTACTCCTCTCGTTAGGCTTGCAAATCGGCCCAGTTCGGACGGAATGCCCGCCTTGCATCCTGAGAACGAGGGAGTGCTGCTTCGAGTCGGTGCTGTTCCGCGTTATCCTCCGTAAGACATTTACGGACAAAACTAGGCTACGAGAGAATGGAAGAGCGAGCTCACCTTGGCAGAACAAGTGTGCTTGTTTCGGATCGGTCGTGCAGCACTGATTCCAGAATGATGCTTGTCAAGACGAAAATGTAACAGGAAGTTGGTAAGCGACCTATCTCTTCGCGACTTCGAGGGCGGTCTCATATTTATCTTGTCACGTCGACAGACAGGCGCTTATCGGCTCGCCGTTGACGACACGGGCACACATTGGAGGAAGGGGGAGCAGGCATGAACACGAGAGTGTCGTCCACGATCGCCGAGCTCATTTGATGCCTATCATGAGAGATATAGCTGCGCATCACGCTGTTCTGTGCTGGCTGATGGCAGTGACTACTGGTTCCGCCTTGCAAGCGTTAGCGAGCGCACCCAATGTCGGGCATGACTGACAAACTGTCGTCAACGGCTTGCCGACGTGAAATTTGATCAGGTGCGCACGGTCACGCGCATGATCGACCTGCAAGTATGACTGACGCTGATCGTTGGCTTTTTTCGTCACTATCGCCTCGAGTGACCTGGAAAGTTCGGGCCGTCTGCCTCGCATGACAGTCGCAACTGTCTTTGTTTGGACTGATAAGAGACCTATTCCGTCGTCGACGCCTTTGCTGTAAAAGCGGACAAGCGATTCTATCAGCATCAGCACAAGCAATCGTTCCACCGTCTAACATCAGATTTGTTCACCTTGCGGCGAAAGCAACCTTGCATTATAGGATCAAATTGAATAGTCGATGTTAAATTCCTACGACCGGCATTTGCACCAGATTGCCATTTTTTTCGGAATCGGTGATGCAAATAGGCATGATTGCCTCATTGTGCAGTCGAGATCTTCGTTTTTTGAGCCCTGAAATCGGCTCGATGCGGGGTCCACGCTGGTGCTAGTTCCGCACAGCCTCGCTTTTCGCATCAGGCGGATCCACGCGAGCTTGCCTTGACGTTGTGATGCAGTCTTGTCGAGGAATGGTTATCGGCATCTTCTCCTTCCCTTCCATCTGCATCACGCCCGCAAATCCGCCGATTCCGTCAAAAGTTCAGGATGGCCACGACGAGCAAGCCAGTTCCGTCTGTAATTCGACCAGGCAAGGCGCCTGAAGGACCACCTGGATGGGAAGAGCGAAGAGTCGAAAGACAATTACAAGCCGAACAGGCGCAGGAGAAGCGCAATCATCGTCGAGAGAACTCGACCGGTATCGCTGGTATCAAAGAAAAGGTTCACAAGTTCGGCGAGAAGATGCACCTCGTCGAGCCCAAAGATCCCGCTCAGCGGAGCGCGGCGCAGCTTCAGGTACGTTCGAATAGGACTAGACAGTCCGGCGAGCCTACAACTGACATCCAGTCTCACTGTTCCTCTTCTCTTCCACGCTGCGTACCCAGGACGCCTCCACTATGCCGGAAACAGCGCCGACGCAGCAATGATCACAGTCTGCCGGAAAGCTGGTATTCAAGTGCTGACTTCAACAATGATGGACATTCGCTGCCTCCGACCCTAGCCACAAGTGTATTTTTATAACCAGCCTCACCAAGCACACACTAGTCAAGTAGAAATTTCTCGAAATCATCCGTGTTTTATTTGAGAGTCTGTTCCTGGGTTCCAGCTTCCGTATAGATTCGACTTGCTCTGTTTGGCAGAAACTTAGAAGGACATGGGATGTGCGGCCTCAACATGAGTCAATGACGGTAAATGGCGTCCGATGTGATAGCAACATCACGGATCTGCTCAACATCATGGACTCGAAGAATGTCAGCACCAGCAGCGATGGCGGCGGTGCATGCCGCAGCAGTAGCGAAGACACGCTCCTTCGGATCTTGTTTGCCCGTAATATGGCCGAGGAACTTTTTGCGCGACGCGCCGATCAACGTCGGGAACGATACCAGCGAGCAACACGGCCTCGTGAGCGAGTCGGCACCGCTCTGTGCAGTAGAAGCGCCTTGTGTCGCAGGAGAATACGATTCGAATGCGGAGCGATCCAATGCCGGCGTGGCTGCGCCTGAGTAGGCAACGCCCCTTCCCTTGGTCGACTTGGTCACCGACTCGGCGAGCGTCAGTCTCGATAGATCGCGAAGGAGCGATAGATTTCCAGCGCTATCCTTGGCAAAGCCGATACCCGGATCGAGGACAATGTTCCATCTTCGGACACCTGCCCTGAGTGCTCGATCGAGACGCACCTCGAGCTCGGCGCGTACGCCAGCTACGACGTCGCCTCCTTCATACGCAGAGAGACCATTCATGGTCTTGCTGTCGCCACGCATGTGCATCAAGATGTATGGGCACTTCCATCTCTTTGCGACTTCGAGAATGGCTGGATCGCGTTCGCCTCCGGAAACATCATTGATCATGTCTGCACCAGCCGAGAGGGCCGCTTCTGCTACCGAGGCGCGGAAAGTGTCGACCGAGATTGGCGTGGTGATTCCCGCCGCGCGGATTGCCTTGATGACAGACACGACGCGAGCCGCCTCCTCATCTGCATCAACTTCCACAGCGTTGGGAGCTGTGCTCATTCCGCCAACATCGATCACATCAGCGCCCTGTTCGGCCATCCCACTTGCTGATCGGACAGCATCGTGAGCCACGAGATTGTCGCCCCCATCCGAGAAGGAATCGGGGGTAGCATTGATGATGCCCATAATGAAGGTTTTCGAGCCCCATGCCCATGTTGTTGTGTCGCTGCTAGGATTACTCGATCGGGTGCTGGGCGAGGGAATGGGCAGAACCTTTCGGATGCCACTTGGCTCGTAGTCTGGTGACTTTTGGAGCATGATGAGCAGCTGCGACATGGTACGAGAGTAGGTCGGATGCTCGAAATCGGGCAAAATGTCTTTGAGCGGTTCGAGGACAAATTCCCGCTCTTTGATGCCTGGATGAGGAATGACCAAACGCGGCGCGTCATCAATCTCGAGATTGTCGTAGAGCAAGATGTCGAGGTCAACGGATCGGGGTCCCTTGTCTGGCACGCCTGTCTTGTCACGACCCAGTCGTGCCTCTATCGATTGTGTGAGGGACAGCAAGTCATGTGGCCCAAGCTTTGTGGCTATGCGGCAGGCAGCATTGAGGAACTTGGGCTGGTCGAGAACGTACATAGGCGCAGTCTCGTAGAGGAAGCTAGTGTCGACGAGCTTGCAATCTTTTGCTTCGCTCAGCGCCTGCACAGCGGCTTCTATATTGGCAGCTCTGTCGCCGACGTTGGACCCCAGGGCAATAGCAGCAACATGCCAGCCTTGCTCGGGGGCCGTTTGAAAGTCAGACATGCTCGGGTTGGTCGGCGAAAGTGGAGCGCCGCGTTGCTTGACAGTGGCGACAGCAGAAGCAGCAGCAACGGCAACGGACGGGCTTGCAGCACGCAGCTGTCGTTCCTCTTGCAACGCCTCTTGCTCGAAAAAGGCTCGGGTGCGTTCCACCTCGACACCAGCGCTACTGGCAAACATGATGGCACTCGGCTTGTCAACGCTGACGCGGACCTTTTCGACTTTGTTTTGGAGAACAGCAACCCTTGCAATAGAAGTAGCGAGACTTTCTACTGTCTTGTATGAGCTGGCTGCGACATATTCTGAGATGCTGCGTACGATAGTGCGATAGTTGTGCTGCTTGTTGACGACGTCGACGAGTCCGGCTTTGGAGTTGTGTGCCTCCTTGGCGTGAGAGAGCCCCGAATACACGACAAGGTTGAGCTTGACGTTCTGCTTATCCTCTCGCTCCCACGGGTTGACGCCTACGATGGTGTTGATGATGAGATCGCGTACGACGACCTTATCCTCCAAGGCCAGTTTGGAGAATGGCGAGAGTCTGAGCTCGTCTATGCGCTGAACAAGGTCTTCATTGTCCCTGATGGGTTGTCCATCGCTGAAGATGTAGTCGGCAGGCGTACGGATGATTTGGACACCAGCAGAGGCAGCGTGCAAGAGCGAGCGTGGCTTCTCGACATTGAGCGTGACTTTGGGAGCATGGAGCACAAAGATGCAGACCTTGGCGAGACCCTCTGCGACAGCTTCGAGACTGCGATAGCGATGATTAGCGCAGTGAGCTTCGAGCTGCTTGACCAAAACGCCGTAGTGAATGCTGTATGGTAGATGATCCGATTCACCCGCTTTCGAGACGTCGGTATGGACGCGAGCATCGATGGTGACCGGCTGAGCTTGGACACGTTCCCAGTTGTCAACGCCGACGATCATGCGCACCTCCAACCTCTTGACGGCAATGATGTCAGGGAGCTCCATCTGCGCTTGTGACGACGCCATTGTGAGCAAACGGCGTTGGTTCGGATGCGTCCGATCGAGCTTGCCGTGCGAATATTGATATCGATGTTCGAATAGGCTTGTCGGCAGCGTCGACGGAAGAGCCGCTCGTTTCGTAAGACTGCCTATTTGAGAAAGGATGCGACGTGTCAAAGCAGCGTTTCGTTGACTGTTCATTCCATGGCTCGGAAGGTAGGAGCTGAAAGCGCCTCCGATAGAGCGTAGAGACTTTTTTTTCGTGGAGGAAAGGTCTTTGACAGGTTGCTTCTTCTTGAGCGAGGTTGGCCATGACCGTGCACGAACTGTTGCTCTTGCTGCTGCTGCTGCTGCTTCTTCTGCAGCAGGTGACTCCAATCACTTTCATGCTTTTGGGATTTTAGGGGTTTTCTTTTCCGAGCACACTTTTCGACGGGCTTTTTTCGTGGTTTGATTTGCTTTGAGATCAACCTCGGACTGAGCTTTGCTAAACTGCATTTGGTCTCTCAGTCGGAAAACAAGGGTCGCGGCTTTTTCAAGTTTAATTTTTTATAAAAGTGAATTTGGACTGAGCGCCTTTGGATTGCAGCCGCGCTCACTGCGGAAACTGCGCCGCTTCAGGGTCAACATGCGCAGAGCTCAGTGTCACTATCCTGCTCGACAGACAGCTTCCACAGTCAATGGACGGCAGCGTCGGATCATTGTTGATATCTTCTGCGCACCTTGCCTAAGGATTCGCCACTATACATAGCAAAGCACCTCTGCTGAGCAGCCTCAGAGCGATTTGGACGCCTCTTTAACGAACCTTGACGGTTCGCCCCTGGTCGCAACGCTTTCCGAAAGCCTTGGCTGGTCTTTTCGCCACACAAGGACCTACTTGGACGATATGAACAAAGTCAGACCTCGGCCAAACAACGCGCTGATCGTCGATCTTTTGCCTCACTGATGTTCCGGTAGCAATTAAGCGCCAGTAATCTCCTTTTTGACGCCGAACCGGCACGATCCGGCGGCTGTTAACAATCCACCGTCATGCCGTTCCAACAGTCCAACAGCGCAGCTTCGATTCAGCTCCTGTCCGGCCAAACCAGCGAGCTCGGGATGCTCAGATCTTCTCACCTTCCGCCCGCCGTTACGGCCAAGCCAGCGCTCGTCGAGCCGTCCTCCAAGCCCCGCTCGGACCTGCAGACTTCAACTGCAGCTTCGATACGCAAACAACATCACGTCTCCTTCAAGGAAGACCATGATCCTGCACCTGCAAGGAACACAAAGCATCGAGGACGCAATCAACGCGCTTCGCAGTCAAGCTCTCGCCCAGACACCTCCGACCTCAAGGACAAAGCATCAGAGAATGGCAGTTCCCGGCACTCGGCCTCGCGGGCCTCTTCTCGGCAAAGTCGTCGCGACGCCAGTGAGCCGGAATCCTCCAAATCAGTAGCAGGCGAGAGTGCACCCAGCAGCTCCTCTCGCAATCGAAGGTCTCGGAAACGTTCCGAGCGCTCGCAAGCTACTCAATCCGATCACGCAGCGAAAACGAACTCTGAAGACGCGGGAGCGTCAAACACGCGCAGCGCACTCTCCTCGAGATCGGACGTGTCCACCTCTCCGCACAAGAAGGAAGCCAAGTCAAGGGACGCGAGCAGCTCAGGGAAGCGCAGCAGACAGCATTCAGCGCAGGGCATCCTTCCGGACCTTCGCAACCAGGATGCTCCACGCTCCGAGGCGGGTACACGCTCTCAACACTCGTCGTCCACCCGTCGAGATCGCTTCACCCTGTCCCACGACGCTCGAAGTATGCCAGGCGAGTCTGCAGCCAGTCGCTCGGGTCGCCAGCTCTTCGATCCCAGACGCGATGATCCGGTCAAATTTGCTTCACAGCAGAGAAGCCAAGGCGACGTTCGATCCACCGCCGGAGCTGCATCTCCTCACCTGAGCACGCAGCCGCAGATTCTGATGCGTAGGGATCCTTCCAACACCTCGAGCGGCAATCGTCTCGGCCGCAGCCCCATCATCAAGCCATCCGTGTCCGACTTGTCTTTCCTACCCGCCGTAGACGCATCTGATCCGAAGGCCCTCCAAGCGCACGTTGCCGAGGTCAAGAAGGTGTACCGGTCCTTATCGGCGCTGGAAGCGAGTCTCCAAGAGACACATCAGGCCGAGGTGGAAAGAGCGCGACAAAGCATGGCTGACTATACCCCACCAGATCTGCACGATGCGTCTTACTGGATCACCTTGACCGGCAGGCATCGCCAGCTGGCAGAGCTGCACTCTTCCTTCCTCGAAATGTCCTGCCGTCCAGAGTTCCCACGCGAACTGCAGCAACTTGCAGAAGTTCGAAACATGCCATCGCGTTTGTGGCAGACCGCTTTCCATCTCATGCTCGAGAACCTCCGCACCAGTCTATCTTCGAATCATCATTTGCAGAGCACCCAACGAAAAGCCGAACTGCTCGAACATCTCACCGAGTTCATCTACTATGCCTATTCTTACTATTCCGCCTTGCAGGAGTCCGAGCGTTACAAGAGCATGCGCAGGGCATGGATTGAAAGCCTTGGCGATCTGTCACGGTATCGCATGGCGGTGGCGGGTTTGACTTCCTCTATGTCCATCGACGCTGGAGATGACCAGGCTCGCAACCCGCCACCGAATGGTCGCGGCTCTGTCTCACCCGTCGATGCTCGCATTGATGACGACGACGGCGATTCTGAGGTCGATGGAGATTGCTCGTCGAATCCAAGTTTAGCAGAGGAGAGCGACGACCTGGATCCTCAATCTCTGCAGAATCACGACGCGGAAAGGGCGGCTTTCAGGAAGAGCTTCAATGCTGGCCGTCAGAAGGATGCACCACCTGCGAACGAACATGACAAGGCCAGCATCGGCCCCGCCGCTCTCGGCGATTGGGAGTGGACGGAAAAGGAGACATGGCGCCAAACGGCCAAAGGTTGGTATGCCATGGGCATCACCGAAACCCCCAACATCGGCAGGCTTCATCATCATCTTGGTGTGCTTAGCCGTGGCGACAATGATCTCAGGGCTCTCTACCATCTCACCAAAAGTCTCATCGCAGCTAAGCCCTTCCCTTCGGCCAGAGATAGCATCCTCACGCTTTTTGACCAGCAGCGGCAGGCTCATCGTGTGCGGCGCGACAGCTCCATCGAAGAGCTGTTCCTCTACCTGCACGGCATCCTTATCACCCGGGTCGAGCTGGACGATTTCGAAGCAGTCTTTGATCGGCTTATGGCAAAGCTTGGCAGGCTTGTCGAGCAGCAAGGACCCGCAGGGCTGCCTCAATCCGTGTGGACCATGATGGCCGCTGTCAACATCGCTGGTCTGTTCCAGTACGGTGCCGATGATTCGATCCTTGCAGATCTTTTGCTACAGCAGGTCGCAAAGTCAGGAGGGCGAACGAACAGGACGCATCGATCGAAGACCAGCACACCAACCGCCATTCTCGTGAGCGCGACTGCAGCCAAGACCGATGACAACTTTCTAAGCGAGCTTCCGAGAGACGTGGAGTGGGACGATCCGAGTGACGACGAATCGGAAGCTGGCGAAGATGTTCAGATGATCCCATTGGAAGCAAAAGGCACCAACGAGGATCAAGAGACCATAGAGGAGCTACCAGTCCTTTTGGAACGCGCTGCCACGCTTTGCTTCAGCATGCAATCGCTCACCTTCGACCTGTCGAGCGCCGATGCAGCCTTCCGATCAAATCCTTACAACACGACCGTCAGCACTTTCTTGGTTTCCCTCTGTCAATCCAAAAAGGCGTTCAGGATGTTGGAGCGCTTTGTTCCGTGGCACCTATGGCTGCGACACATCGATGCATCGGTGTCTCTAACAGAGCGTACCTGGCCAAGATGCCTGTCGAGTTCTTACATTACGGCGCAATTGCTGCTTCCCGAAGATTTCTGCCTGCGTGGTGTCTTGGGCCTGTCACGTCACCTCTTCGATCGAAACCTCTGGCGGAACGCAGCCAATGATGGTGCCATTGCAGCGCCACAGGGCTTCGACAATGAAGTGGAGGTGTTGGACGCCGACGATTCAGAGCTGTATACACGGACAGAGTCGGCGTGGCGCATCGCAGCTTCTCGCAGAAAGGATAGCAGTGATGCACCGTTGTCTCTGGACACCGTCCGTAGCTATCGACTAGCCTTTGTCGCGCGCAAGCTGGCCAAGGCAGCACGCGGCTTCGAACTGGATGTCAAGACATCGATGTTGTCTCTGTCTAAGATGCTGCTTACCAGACTCACCAGACGCAAACTGGAGGAAGAACAACTGGCGCTTGAGCTTCGCATCCAGGAGCTCCAATTGCAGGATCCCGCCGCTACATCTGACCTGTTGCGAGCCGAAGAAAGGGGTCAGGAATCGGAAGAGGATGACGACTTTGATAGTGATTGGGACTCGGATCCACAGCCTTCTCGACGTCAAGCGGTGCCTGCCACGACGCAGGAGGTGCTCGCCAAAGCCGATGGCGGAGAATTGACCGACGAAATCAAAGCCCTTCACGCCCGAAGGTGCTACCTTCAGGGTGTGCTCAAGAGCGTCGGCCAAAAGCTATCGGATCACCGCTCGGCTGCTTCCAAATGGGGCAAAGGCGGTGAAATGGTTGCTGGCAAGCAAGGATTCGCTGCTCAGCCGAACGCATCCGAGAATGTTGTCCCCGGCTACACTGTGCTTGTGGTCGACACAAACATCATCGTCACGCCAGGTCAAGTGATCGCACAGCTGATCGAGTCGCGACGCTGGACAGTCATCCTACCGCTCGCCGTGATCACAGAACTTGATGGTCTGCGTCGAAACGACAATGAGCTCGGTCAGGAGGCGGAGCGAGCCATCCAGTTTTTGGAGTCGCGCATCAAGAGCCATGCCAAGTACGTCAAGGTGCAGACGAGCCGAGGCAACTATCTCAACGACCTCTCTTGTCGATCCGAAGACATTGATTTCACCTGGCAAGGCACGGGAGGCGCTAGGGGCACAGCGGCAGCAGTGACCCCGGACGGCTCGCCACGCCTCGACGCCGTTGGCGGAGCCGAAACAAAGTCGGTAGCCGCGCGCAACGTTGACGAGGTCATCCTGCGTATCCTAGCCTGGCAGAGGGATAACTTTGCCGATCGTCGCAACCTGTTACAGATCGGTAGCCAAGGTGGAGCTGCGGGGCCAGGTGACCTGCCGCCAGCAGCGCACAAGAGCGTACTGCTCACTCTGGATCGGAACCTGCGCATCAAGGCTAAGAGTCGAGGGTTGCCAAGCTTGGATGCTAAGGGCGCAGCGAGTTTGGTTGATCTGGTGTCGTGAGTTCAAGCCCTTTGGTCGAGTGGTTCCAAGAGGGGGGTGGTGGAAGAAAGACACATTTTCAATGGTGTTTGATGTGCTCAGAAAGTCAGCACCATTTGTGTGCTGTGTGTGTGTGTGTCTAAGAAATGCATTGCGAGGGAGGACGAGTGCGTACGACTCACAGCCAAAGAAAAAACAGAACCAAAAACGTGACCATCGCTGTGGTGCGATCGGATCAGAACTTGACATGGAACTGTTGTGCACCGGGGAATCCTCCACCGGGGAAGCCACCGAATCCTCCGCCGCCGCCACTGGCCTGTTGCTGGAAAAACATATCGAATGGATGGCCGCCCTGGGCAAACGGGTTTCCGTAGCCGCCCTGTTGGCCACCCATGGGATCGTTGGGGTCGTCGCCCTGATCGTAGCGCTTGCGCAGCTCTTCATCGCCGAGCACGCCCCAGGCTTCGTTGATCTGGGCCATTTTCTCCTGCGAGCCGCCTTTGTCAGGGTGGTTCTCACGGGCCAGTTTGCGGTAAGCCTTTTTGATTGTGGCGAGGCTGTCGGTGCGTTTGACGTTGAGCACTTTGTAGTAATCTTTGCTCTGGCTGAGTTTGAGCCGTTTTTGGGCGGTTTGGAGCTTTTGGTGGATAGCGCGGTCGGTGCGGCCCGAGGATTCAAACGCTTTGGTCAGGTCGCGGACAGCTTGGTCGTAATCTTCGCGTTGCAGCGCGAGCTCGGCGCGTGCCAAGGTGGCTTCGACATTGTCCGGGTCCTTGGCAAGCACCAGTTCGCAGTACGGCATGGCTTTGTCCATATCATTGAGCTCGGTGTGAGCTTTGCAGTACATGGTGTGCAGCTCCAGCAACAGTCCCGAGTCTGAAACGGGATCGCCCTTGTACGTCGATGGAATCAACGGCTCTTCATCGCCCGACTGCACCTCGATGGCGGATTTGATGGCCTCCTTGATCTCGTCCACCACCGTCGGTCCGCCGACTTTGCCTCCCTTGAGCGCTGAGAGCACGGCGCGGTAGCTCTGCGAATTATAGAAATTGCGGGCCTTCTTCAACGACTTTTCCAACGACTTGATCTTTCTGTGCATCTTTGCGCAGGACTTGTTGTCCGGATCCGAGTGTAGGCAAGCCTTAAGATGTTGAAGCCCCGCATCTCTGCTCTGTGAACCAGGTTCGCTGACGACAAAGTACGAGAGCACCGCAAGTCGACGGAGCAGGAAAGGCGAAGGGGAAAGGTGGACGGCTCGTGTCCAGTCGGCCATGGCGTCCTCGATGCTGCCCTTCATGGTCTGGCAGCGAGCGCGGACGAGTCGTGTCTCGAGATGCGATGGCGAAATCTTGAGCACCTCGCCCGCCAGGTGAATGCAGTGCTCCACTTTCGTCGGATCCACCTCCTTCGCTTTGCCCTTGCTGCCGACCTTCTGCGCTTTGTCAAGCTCCTTGACGAGCAAGTTCAGCGACTTGAGAGACGTCTCGACCAGCGTCAGCTTGGAACGAACGCTGTTGGCTTCGGCAGGGCTCGATCCAGCGGCGCCCTTTTCGGCGCGAACAGCGTCGTACGACTTGAGCGCCTGCTTAGCCTTGTCATAGTCACCTTCTTTCAGGTACACTTTCGCCTGCTGCAAGTAAGCCTTGTCGAATTTCGGGTTGAGTTCGAGCAGCGTCTGGAAATCTTGAAGGGCGGCGGAGGTGCGGCCGAGGGAAAGCTGTGCTGTGGCCCTTCGATAGTAGGTGAGCCAAGCTGAAGGATCGGCTTGTAGCGCCAGATCGAACGAGGAGAGCGCTTCTTGGTAGCGACCAGACTGGAGAGCCGCATTGGCTTGTGTGAGGTGCTGGTTGGCCAGGATGGGGTCATTGACAATCGGCGGCTGAGATGAAGCAAAGGCTTCTGCTCGGACGAGCACACCGGAGGATGAGAGTCCAAGCGCCAGACACAGCGTCAAAGAGAGCGCAAGCAGCGAGGGCAAGAGCTTGGCCTTCATCTTTGTCCGCCAGACAAGCTCTCGTAGGGTCGCGATGCTGTGTAAACTTGTAAAGACGAAGACTTTGACAATGAACCCGCAACGGCTTTGTCGGTGTCACCCGTGGCAAACAACGATTGCGCGAGCTCGAGACGTGTGTAAAGGGTGCGGCTCTGCCCTCGATTGGTAGAGTGGTTGCAACTTGAAGGTAAGAACGTAGTCGCCGAATGAAGACGGTGGTTGGTAAAACAAGAATAGAACGTGGCGTGGCAGGTGCGGCCCTAAGGAAGCTTCCAGCTCAAAGCATGCATGGCATGCCGAATCGGTGTGTGAATCCGATGCTGCACCATTTACGAAACCAAAAGCAAGAGCCGCTGAGTGAGCCCTAAAAAATAGCTAAGCCAAAAGTGCCGAAAGCTCGCATTCTGCCAACGTGGAACTCAACGCGGGGTTGTCCAATTTCGTGCGGAAAAAACAATTTTGTGTTGGGTGTTAGGCCGAAGACAACGTACTGATGAGCACAGCCACTTTCGAGCTCTCATTAACTACACTCAAGGACAACAGACGCCAACGTTGTGAGCTCGAGCGGTTTGGATTTGACGAAAAGATGAATCGACGCTGCAGGGTCCGGCGTTACTGTTAAGTGGTCGCTGCATCAGATCAACAGTCCCCACCGAGCGAGACTGGCCACCATGATGGCAAGACCGAACAGGAGCGATGCATATGTGGTTGTAGCAAACCCCAGGAAAGGCAACGAGGTGGCCCAGAGGGAAGATACGATTGTATGTAGAACCACCAGAACCACGAATGTGATGCCGAACCCTTCGAACGACGGCAAGAGATGGAAGTGGGTGGACAGATCGAATCGATCATGCGAGAGGTGGCCGAGCGCGCCTTGCGCATGAGTAAAAGATGCTGAAAGGAGAAGCTGCAGATGTTCAAGATGAAAGGTAACAAGGTTACGTCAGTCTTCCCGTCTGTTGAGTGAGACTTCGTGCTCAAATGCGCAAAGAAGACAAAACTTACGCTGCTGCCGATGCTCCATAGCATAGCATCGATGCGCCACAATGCACACAGTGCGACCGGGATCTCTGGCAATGGGACGCCAAGAACCGCCTCAACCTCCGACCGCTCCTTTGCCACCAGAAACCGCTCCACTTCCTCCTCCAACTCCTGGTCCAGCAACGAGATTGTAGCAGACGAAAAGTCGGAATCGCTGGCTCTCGAGCTGTCTTCTTCTCCATCCTCACTATCTCGGCTTCCCTCGTCATGGCTTCCGTCCTCCAGAGCCTCCTCGAGCGACCCCATTGTCCCGTAATTCTGCAGCCGTGATGACGCGCTGGGATCCGTGGAAGGCTGCTTAAGACGCTGACGTGCTTGTTCGAGCGCTCGAGACGCTGACATGCGTCTTGCTTTGCCGTTGCTACGCTCAGGTGTTGGTGTTTGGTCACTGCTAACACCGGGATGGCCAGAGAGCAGGCTAAAACCAGACTGACCTGCCACTGATCGACCAGGTTGGGATGCGTCTGCATCCAGATCGTCTTCGACATCGGCAGGCTTGTATAGCGCGACTTGGTGTAGGATCTGAAACGCTCCAAATCCAAACTCGGCAAGTGCCCATGCAATGGACGACCAGGCGGCGACAAAGAAGCGAGGATCGCGGAAACTGAGCCTCCACGCCCAGTCAGGTCCAGTGTTGATAGAGACATTCATCTGTTCGATCGCGTCGTGCGCATGTGCGCGATGTGCGTTTCGCTCCTGGATGGGATACAGATAGAGTGCCGTAACGAGGATGCAGCAGGCCCAGTAGAAAGAGAGAACGCGGAGAGATTCGGCGATCAACGCTTGCATCGCGATTGCGACCGTGACGATGATGTTATCTTTGCCTGCACCGTGCTCGGATGTCGGCAGCTGAAATCGTGGCGATCGGGAAAACAGGGAGAGCGACGAAGAAAACAGCCGGGGTATGAGTCGATCCGCAAAGGCGAGGCATGCTCTACGGCTGGTATAAGAGGCGAGCCAGCCCACGAGGCCGAGCGCCAGGGTGGATGCGAGCAGCTGTCCATCGAGAATCTTTCGACATCTTCCTCTTTGGTAGACTGAATGCGTCGAATGGAAGGGAGAGCTTGCAGTCAATGTTGCTTCCGAGAAGGCTGCCTGGCTGTCATGTTGGAGATGGCACAGCTCGCGTGTCTTGATGGTCCCAAAGAGCGCTGCGACCAAGATCAAAAGCGTCGGCACGAGCGAAAGGACGTGAAAAAAGAAGAACCTTCGATACGAAGACTGCAGAGCTCGCCTGGAATGAACCACCTCCTCGAAGGGTATCGACACTGACGAAGACAAAAAGTCCGAGGTTTCAGTGTTCGGTTCGGACCGTGCTTGGTGTTCGCGTGCTGCCGACATCACAGAAAGGCTTCTTGTGGCGCTCGCCGATAGAGGCGCCCGATAGCCGTGTGAGTTCTTGCTCAATAGAGAGTCATGCAGTCTGTCGGGAGAGTGGTGTTCGGATGCGATCATCGGAGGCGAGTCACTTTTAGCACTTTCAGCGCTTTCAGGGTTCGCTTGCCTGAACTGCACTTTCGGATGAAGCGAATTGCATCCCGATACGCGCCTTGCCTCCTTTCCTATGATCCATCATAATCGGCTGATTGCCGATCCAGCTGCAAGTGGAGCCAAAAGTTGAGCTGCAAGGCAAGGACCCTTGAATTGTTCTTCTCAAAAACTTCCAACTTTCCTTCCTCATCTGGACCACCTCGCAGCCAACACGGCAACGGCTGTTACTTATGCCGAAGAAGAAAGGCAACCTCAAAGCTGCGCTCAACGGCCACTTTGCTCAGCAGGAGCAGAAGGCAAGAGAGAGAGCAGCACAGGAAGCAGCACGACGCAAAGCGTTCTCGGTCACCAAATCAGGACCTCCTAAGAACTCCAAGCGCAAACCACAAGTTGTCCTTCCCACCAACGACGATGCTGCACTTACAGAGAATCATGACCAATCAGTAATCATACAAAGTAGCAAGAAGCGAAAGCGATTGCCACAGCCATTTGCTAGGGATGATACGATTCTCATCGTCGGAGAAGCCAACTTTTCCTTCACTCTTTCGCTTCTGCTTCCCCCACGTTCACATCCACCTTGCCAGATCCTCGCGACAGCCTACGACTCGGAGCAAGAATGTTTCTCGAAATATCCAGATGCTCGAGAGAACGTCGAAAAGGTTCGTCGCATCGCAGGCCGGGACGACATCATACTTTTTGGTGTAGATGCAGGGCAGCTGGAAAAGTACAAGCAGGTCACGGGCGCTTCTTTCAAGTCCAAAATCAACCGCAATCTCGATGGCGACTATCGATCGAGCTCGTCTTTGAGCCCTTCAAGCCAAAGAAGATGGAGCAAAGTGTGGTTTGGTTTTCCACATGTCGGTGCAGGTCACAAAGACGAGACGCGAAACGTGCTCGCTAACCAGCTTCTCATCTTGCGCTTCCTCGTCTCTGTCGCGCCGTATCTTACCGTTGGTACTCTGCCAGCTCATGCTCCCGGCGCTTCATCTGGGCCGAGCAAAAGGACAAGCTCAGATGATGAAGACGAGCCGGACGACGACGCGGTTGTTAACGTCTCTGATCTGGACGACACGCTTCTGAGCGGAACAACAGCCCTCACCGACGCGGATCAAAACGTGCTGGACGAGACTCAAGCACGCATCTCAGCTCTTCAGCCCTTCTCACCTCCCTCACGTCAAGGTTCCGTGCTCATTACCCTCCGCAACGCCTCACCTTACACGTTATGGGATGTGGCCAACCTTGCCAAGCGTCTACCGCAGATGCTCCCCGTCATCGCCTCAACCGCACCCGCCTTGCCCAAAGGCGTCAAAAAGCCCACGCTCAAAGACCTCACTGCGAACGGACTCTCGACATTGAGCCCCAACAATCTTCATTCCCGTGCTGTATCGCAGCACAAGAGCGGCGGCGGTGGTGGAGGTGTCGATTCCTCCGGCGTCCGACGCTATCGAAGCTACCATCTGTGGCGAAGTTTCGAATTTGATCCAACCGAATGGCGCGGCTATCAACATCGCAGGACGATTGGCTGGATCGAGGGCGTAAGCAGCAGTGCCAACGAGGACCTGCTCAGGTCGAGGACGCATCAGAAGGGCGAGCAAGAGGCAAGCGTTAGAGCGAGTAAGGCGGGAGGTGGTGAATGCAGAACCTGGGAGTTTGGGCTTGGCTGAACGGTCAAATGTGGTCAAACGATGTCATTCATTCCTGGACATGGGACTTTGTCTCCCCGGATCCCTTTCGAGAGTCTGTACATTTGCACAATCGCAAGCATTAATCGTAACCAAAACGGTCAGGGACTGTTGGTGATGAGTAACCAGGTGCAATGAAGACAACGCATAGAATGTGTCAGCCAAGTCACTTGATCATTGATTCTGATTCGCCTTAGAGATTCTTCGTCACTTACGTAGTACAGGAGCGACAAGGCTCCAGGTGTAGATGCATATGCAGAGCCAGCTGCTCACCACACGCATCCACATAGCCGTTGTGCTGCGGCCGATGTATGCGATGGGGGCGCCATCCTCGCTCGGATCCGGCGAAGGTCCCCCAAGACGCACGAATCGCCAGTCGGTCAACAGCATCGCAGTGTAGCATGCGGCGATGGCAAAGACAAAGTGGAAAAAGCTGTAATTGTAGCGTGTTCCCTGCCGTTCATCGTCGTCATCATCACCGCCCATGCCGAGTTCGGATCTCGTTTCCATCTCGTCGTCGTCCTCCTCTTCATCCAATGCCGAGGCAGGAATGGCGCCTGCTTCAACGGCTGCCATCAACGCCTGAATGCGCAACGAGTCCTTCTTGGTTGGCTGATCCGTCACCACGGCGCCGGAAGAGTTGTCGAGCGACTCGCGTGTAGCCAGCGGTCCGTAGCCCGAAGGAGGTCGGCTTTCGTTGAGTGCAGCACGTCGCTTGCCTACCAGCGTCTTGGATTGCGTGGCGGCGCGAGACGTCGAGTAGGCGATGGCGAGGAAGGTAAAGACGGCGCCAAGGACGACTGTGGTGGTCTTGGCGCTTCCACCGCGTCCACGGGTGATAGGATTGCAATCGGCATTGTCGCGGTTCATGACTGCCGAGGCAATCAGGTAGGTGCAGTAGGCAGCGACCATACTGCTCTGTGCCAATCCGCTCCTTGGATTGGCCTCCTGCACCTGTGGACTAATTGAGAGCACCGTCAGGACGACGATCAATGCCAGGTTGAGACTGATGAAGAATTGGTTGAGCGAGCATCCACTCGAGGCAAAGAAGCCGTACAGCACGCCTGTTAGCGCGATAGCTGCAGCATACATGCCGAGGGTGCTGCCAATCAGGGTGAACTTCCAAAAGTCGGACTCGGTCTGCTCCCACCTGTCCAGGCAGGTCTCGGACCAAGAATGCGCAAAGTCGACCAGCAGCACCAAGCCAACGACGATGAAGATTGAGGCAAAGATGAGCGAAAAGTAGTTGGCCCAAAAGACAAAAAAGCCGTTTGGAATGAAGAACATCAGCAAGGTCAGAAGAAGCCAGAGGAGGACTTTTGGTCCCCACCAGCCGTTCTGGATGGCGGCACGTTTGGTTCGGGTGTCCTTGACGCCGATAAGCAGCATTCCGAGGATGAAGTGGAAGAGCGAGAGCGCAAAGGTGATGCGATGCACTGCGAGAACGCCATAGCAGCGGTCCTTGTCCTTGCAGTCCATCTTGATGTAGTTGTACGACCATTCCTCTATCTTGTGCATCATGAAGCCGGTCAAGCTCAGCCATGCAAAGAGCGCATCGAGACAAAAGATGATGGCGAAGCCAACGCGGGTTGCGATGGAGGATTGGCAGTTGCACGACTTGAACATAGCTGAGGCGGCAGTACTTGTGCAGAAGCAGGCGAGTCCTGCGAGACATGAGCTGGCAACGGATGCCAGACCTCCGCCGAGGAAAGGCAGGGAAAGTGCCACACCCATGGCGTTGGATTAGAGTGGAGGTGAGCGCCTTGGTGGCGTTGTTTGTTCGAAGCGTTGGGATGTTCAGCACGCTAGTATCGGGGAGAATTTGATCGACGGCCAAATTCGGGGAGTGGTTCTGCTGGAAGGAAGATGTGTTGCTTCCGGTGCAGTGACAAAGGCTCCGTGATGGAAACAGAGACGATGAGGAGTCGCTCAGCAGTGTTGCGCAGCATGTAGAATTATGCAGGTCAGCCCCGCGCTGCTAAGTTGCGATTCCCGAGAATTGCGGCTTGGATTGTAAGATCGGCACTCTCAGCGGCTCGAATCGGCTCACACCCCAAAATCCCGTTGCTCGCCATTGTTCTTCCGCGCCTCTCGGTCCGGGCTCACGCAGACTCAGAAGGACAAGCGTAAAATGGACTTGCAAGATGATCAGTTTTGATTGCACAGCTGTCGCTGGCCCCCTTTAGTCTACACGGATAGCCGAATAGATCTTCCTCAGCGACGCATACGTAGCAAGGAAGCCGATAGCACCGAACAGAGTGAAGAATAAAGCCGACAAGATGGACAAGTAGCCCAGGAACAAGATCTTGTTGGCAAGTCCCGGCAGCTCCAGCCGTGTGGCCCAGAAGAAGAGCCCATAGGCAAAGAACCAAATCGCACCAGATCCTCCCGTCATAAACGCCCTCCAGTGCCATCGGTAGTCTTCGGCACAGAGGTGAAAGTAGGCAAAGAGAATCGTCACTGTAGCCGCGGTGACCGCCGTGATGATAAAGGCAAGGCTGAGGAAGCCAAAGGCGTAGTAGATCTTGGTTCCGAACATCGAATTGAGGATGAAGAGGATCTCGAGAAAGGCCGAGGCAAAGATAAGCATGCCTGCAATCAAGGCAGAGGGCAACGGTCGAAGGTACCACGTATGTTGGTATGGAATCTGTCGTGGAATCGAGTTGGCCTTGACTGGATGCGAAAAGCCGCCGGAACGGATTCCAAGCAACGCTCCGATCATCGTGAGCGGCACATTGATGAGAAACCACAACGCAACGAGGGCGAGTAGCGTGCCAAATGGTACAGCCCCTGACGAGCCACTGAAGATGAGGAAGAAATTGAGCAGCAACACCATCGAAAAGACCAGGCTGGGGAAGAGGATGCCCGTAAGCACAATGTTCTGCTTCCAATACTCGCCGCCCATGCTTGCGTACGTCTTGCTCGACATGAACCCGGCAATGCTGCCAAACAGAGTCCAGGTGACGATCATGACGGTGGCGAGCGAGCCTCGATTCGACGGGCTCAAGAAGCCCAAGAGCGCAAACACGAGCGTCACAGCGGCCATAGCCACCAGCTGAGATCCAGAACCGACCAAGATGGAAAGCAGCATGGGTCGATTGGGTGGACGGAACACTTCGCCGTGGACGAGCTTCCAGCCAAAGTCCTCCTGAACGTCCTCGGTCATGTCGATTGCGTTGTAGCGGTGAATATCGCGGCTGATGGAACGGACGACGACAATGCCGACCATCATACAGAGGAAACTGACAATGACGACCGAGTTGATGAGCGCGAGCCAGTGAATGCGAGGGTCAAATACTTTGAGGTAGGCATCCCAGCGGGTAGCCCAAGGTGTCTTGGACTCGCGCCATCGGATGCTATACGTGTAGGCGACGGTAGTTGAAGTGGTATTGCTCAGCTGAACGGGGTCTGCTGCTGCACAGTTAGGTGTTTGGCCGACCTCGACGCTTTTGAGCGAATCCTTAGAGAGCGGATAGATGCGAGCTCCCACAACGCGGAACTCGTCGGGGCCGCGCTGATGATAGTCGATGTAGATGTCGTAGTGGTTGTGCACGGCGGGCGGGTCGTAAGGTCGGAAGTGTTCATCTTCGAGGCTGCCCAATGCAAAACCAAGAGACAGGAACTCCTCGCGAGTCTTGACCTCCCTTCGTGATTCGGCCACGGGGAGACCATCAACCATCCAGTTGACAGCGTACTCTTCTCGTATCCTGTCGTTGATAAATTCAGCGTTCTCCGGACCGATGGTAGTGCGGCACATCTCCTTGCACACCTCGTCTTTGAGCATGACGCCCTTGACCGGGCTGCTGTAGATGCGATCGCCAAAGAGCACGCTTCCGAGATTCTCGCTCATCGCTTGGGGTCCGCCATCGGGCGCGCAGAATTGAAAGTGCGGATCGTAGTAGTCGTACTTGAGCACACCTTTGATCTGAGATGTGAATGCTTTGGCCTGCAGGGCATTAACAGAGAAGGGAACGTCGTCACCCTGCTTGTAGGAATGAGGAGCGCTTCCTGGCAGGTACCACGCCGATACCTGTGATGGCACCGCTAGGGCGACTGCAAGCGCCGAGAGCGCTGCTGTCCGTGATGACGACAACCTCATGACGGGACTGCAGATCTCTGGTTGTTTTGCGCTCGCCACTACGCTGAAGTGTGCACCGAGTTGATACCCAGCTGACCGAGGCTTGATTGGGGTTGTGTAGACGGTACAAAGAGAGTCAGAGTCTTTCGAGAAGAAAGGCAAGGAATTGCAAACCAACACTTTTTCTACACGCGTCACCTGCGTCCCTTTGACTCAAAGCGCTTAAACCTCAAAATCGGGCCACCTGACGCTCGGACCCTCCTCCGATACAGAAGAAGCGGCCCCGCCGAATCCTCTCCCAGTTCTTTCGCTCTTGCTCGCACCACTCATCCCAGTAGATGATCCTACCTCTTTCGCTTCGTCTGCAACCGCACTCAAACTCTCAGCAGAGTAGACAATCGACTACATCCTCGGCTCGACACGATGGCGCGGGTGAGTCGCAGCCTGTTCCGGTGCCAAACAAACGATTCTTACTGATCACACTTCTCCTTCGCGTCTATCCAAGTAGGTCTACTCTTTCTGGGTTTTTGATCGCCGCTGCAATGCAATTTATCATCAAGACTGGTCTCACCTGCATGCTGCTGCCTCGTCAGGGTCTGGTGGACCGTTGAGTCCAACCGTGTCGCAAACGTCTGGCTTTGCATCGTTGGGAGCGTCGATCCAACGAGCAACGGCCAGTGCGGCGAGCGTTGCTGCCAATGAAACGCCTCTAGCTCCGCAGCGTCCAGGAGAGCCCTCACTTCCTAACGTCACACGTATCGCGCCCTCTGCTCCCGATTTCCAGTCAAGTGGTTCCGCACCCGCATCTCGACCAGTGCCGCAACAGACAAGCACAACAAGCGCTGTCATCGATCCTTCGGCCTCGGATCTTCTCCCATTTGACGAAGAGGCCAAGCTCGTCTACGGTGTTGTTTTCTCCCTGCGCAACATGGTGCGGAAGCTTGGAGGAGAGTGAGTTGCAAGCTACCCAGGTCTGCTGGTCGGAAGAGAAGCCGGTTTGCTGACGCCTCTGTCATTCCCCACACAGATCCGAAACATTCAACAGCTTCACCACCTCTACATATACGCTTGCGCACCTACACACGCCGACGATGTATACATTTGTCATTCTCACAGACCCAGTCCCGCCGCCTTCGTCAATACCAAACCGCAACAGCGAGGGATACTCGATCGGCAACGCTTCCGCAACACTCTCGGGTCGCTCGTCTTTCGGCACGGGCGGCGGTATCCCCGGTACAGGGGGGATGAGTCTCAAAGGCGTATTGCTGCAGATCTATCGTGGACCCTGGGTGGACAATGTGGTCAGAAATCCGTTGCTCAGAGCGCTCGAGAGGGAGGAACGACTTGTGGAACCGAACGAGGACGGGGAGAATAGTCCAACTGGTGCAAATCTGAACCTTGTTCGCGAGGCTCGGCTGGACCGAACACACGGTATCGACACGGACGCCTTCCGAGAGAGTCTGGAGAAACGTAAGCACACCCTGACACCCGTCCCCTTGCATATCTGGCAGACACATCTGACACCAAATTCTCTCCCCTCTTCTGATTATGATCGCACGCACAGTCCTTTTGCAGAACAAGCTCTCCGCACCGGCATCATGATATCCTGTATTCAAATCGAAAGCCACCTGTAAACAAAAGTGTTCGTGATCCTCGCCTGTGATCAGAGCGACGACTGAGGCAACAGTGGCGGTCTATACACGCTTGGTACGCTGCATACGGATAGGCTCGCCGTTGTCGTTGAGCAACGACTCCTTGCCTGCGCCACGCTCGAGCACGCGTGGTCCGTCACCGACCTGAGTGTGGATCAGTCGGCGAACGGCGCCAGCCTCGTGTACGGGGATCACATTTTGGTTGAATGAAGTAGGCAGCGACTCAGGCAAGCCAAGCGCCTCTTGAGCGCCGCGATGAGATGCATTGACACCCTTGCCGAGCAGGTCAAACGTGTCGTCGAAGTCGGCATTGGGGAAGTAGTGGCGGATCATCTGGAGGATGAAAGGCATGTTGCCCTTAGGAGCGTATAGCACAGCGTTCGGGCCGGCGTCGTACGTGTAGGCTACCAGCTTGCCCTTGCCCTCAGCCTCGTTGGCACGGTTGAGCTCCTCGACGAGCTGCACGATGGCACGGCTGACATCGTTCATGTAGAAGATGGGAGGTGCCGTGTCGAGACAGCAGGCGTGGAAATTATTCGAGTCGGCCATGGTGATTTCGGCAAAGGTGTCAAAATCGCGCTTCTGAATCGCCTCGGAGATCTTGACCATCCGTTGGGGCACGACCTCATTGATGCGGTGCTGCAGCAGCGGTGAAGTCTGTACGGTGCGTTGCATACCAGCAGTCGAAGGTGTTCCCTTTTTGGCATCGCTGACGACACAAATGAGTGCCTGAAGGTCGGGCCAGTGCGACTGAGGAGCAACTTCAACCGCAAGACTGTCTTGACCCGAAGGCTGCTCTCCGCCTTGCCACGCGACGTAGCCACCGAAGAGCGATCGGCATGCGGATCCACTACCCTGACGAGCGATGCGCGAAAGCTCGGAGCTCGAAACTTCGGGTTGCAGCTCGTAGAGTGCAGCCAGCGAAGCGATGAGGGCGGCAAAACCAGATGCGGATGAGGCAAGTCCTGCAGCTGTGGGGAAGTTGTTCTCGGAGCACACGTGCACGGCCCATTCCGAGAGCTGTCGAGCAGAATCGCATCGGTCAAATCAGCATGGTCAGATTTGAAAGTCATGAGCTGGTACTGCGCCTGTTTGGATGCTGTCCCTTGACTCACCTTGGGCAAGTTGGCATCCTTCAACTCCTTTGCCTGTCTGAGCTTCTTCATCTCGTCGATGCATCTGCGCAGGCGGCCGTCCGCCTTGATGGTCTCTTCCTCGCCATTGAGCCAGAGGCGATCCTGTGAGTCAAAAGAGGCATCAGCACGAGCAGTGGTCACGGACCGCAAATGATCCTGATCCAACGTGACGGACAGACTGTCATTGGTCGGAAGAATGAGGGTGGTATCCTTCTTTCCCCAGTACTTGATGACGGCAATGTTGACGGGTGCGGAGCACGTCGCTTGATACACGGTTGACGACATGATGATGATGGGGAAGAAGATTCGGTTTGGATGCCGGTGTCGATGGTGTAGGAAAGGAAAGCCGAAAAAAAGAAAGCTGGTCTACAGATGTGATTGCGGCCCGAGTGTTGAGTCGCGAAGGGAGCAACTTCTCGTATGATCTGCAGCCTGCGTCGAAATTCAGCCTGCGTATTGGACTTTTTCCCATCTGCTAGTTCTTCTCAAAGGTCCGTTCGCTGTGTTCGCGCGTTCTTCGCTCGCAAAGCAAATTCAAGAGACTAGGGACTTCTTCACGCGTTCTGTTTCCCAACCGGCTGTCTCAACCTTCTTGCAGATTTATACTGCAAAGTATACAGTACAATTGTGCAGCGTCCGGTGCACAGTACGATGCTTGAGTGCGCGTGTCTCGTTCTGTGTTTCGAGATCTATCCAAACCAGGCGACTCAAATTGACAGTCACATTCCACGGTGCCATGTGATAAAGGTGCTGATGAGAAAAAAATGAAATGCAGGAGACAATGTGAAAATGAAGGAATCGGTGCAAGTGCCAGGAGACAACCGAGGGAACGAGAGCAGACGGCTTCAATGGATGGCCGTCGATGCTGACTTTTCGGCGCAAGAGGACATACGCAAGCGGGCAAGACGATGGATCTCAGCAAGGAGAGCAGACAATGCTTTCGTTCATGCTCAAGAAAAGACCTTGTTCCGGCTGAGAGCGTCCTCCTGCGGCTTGAGGCGATCCTTTTTCGTTCGGAACGACTCTTGCTGGTTGACGCGATCTGCGTACTTGTTGCCCTTCTGCTTTCGGACCATGTGGCGGATGGCGTTAGGCGAGATGTACTCGGGATTCTCGAACACGGTGGCACCGCCAAAGCTACCTTCAAAGACACGGATTGGCGACAGCACCATGCGGGGTCCGATCTCTACTAGCTTGGGTTGCTTCAATGCGTCCTTAGCCCCACTGGCCTTGTTCTTCTTCTTTCCATCTTGTGCCTCTTCCACCTGGGCCAAAGCCGTCGCGCCTGGGTCAGACTCGACAATCTGGTAATTGCGGAACCAAACCTTGTTGTCAACGATGGAAAACGAGATGACGTGGTCGACGAAAGGTTTGGATTTTCGTGCACCTTTGGGTACACCAAATATTTGTGTAAACATCTCCTTGACGAGCGTCCAGTGTGGCTTTTCGTCAAACTCCTTGTCGAACGACAGGATGGGCCTTGATCCTTTGAGGCAGTTGCCCGTCATCTTGAGCTCGTCCATGGTGTGGATGTTCTGCACTTGGAATTTGGCAGAGGGTCCGTTAGGAGACTTGGACGCCCACATGTAGAGATCCTCGCGCTTTCGTGCTTCAAAGTAGAGTGTGTTGTTGCAGTTGTGGAGTTCCGCTAGCTCGTTGAGCAGATGCAGCTGGGACTTCGAGTCGAGTTTGGAGTCCTTCTTCGCATGAGGCATGAGCGCCTCGAGGTCGTTGATAAGGTGACGCATGCGCGAGGTGACGCCACGCGAGGGCAGCATCAGCACCCTCTGCTTGTTTCTGCGAATGGGAGCAGCGACGGCATCTTCGTCTTGTGCGTCTGCTTTGCGCTTGCCCTTGGCGGCCTTGGAAGCCTGTTGAAAGACGGAGGCCATCTTTGTGGTGTATGACAAGAATACAGACGGTATATATGGGAGTCTGGGAAGACCTCGATGGTTGGCAATAATGTCGAAGAGCGGTTGATGGTGAGATTATACGGTAGGGCAAAGCTGATGTGGAGCCCAAAAATTTCGTGATGCACACGAAGAACTGGAAGTGCGAGAAAAAATCGCTTTGCGGATTGACCCTTGAAAATTTGAGGTCACGTGGCTACCCCCTTCAGCCATTGTCTGTATTGCCGACCTAACAATAGAAAAATTTTAGACCGAGTCGCCACCAGCTTTACGCAGCTTGCCTTGGCCAAGATGAGCTGGCGACGAGTAAATAATCAGGACTCGACAGGAAGGCGTTGCCATCGGGATGTATTGGACACGCCAACGCTCATTCTTGCAGGACCGAGATACCTTTACCAGGTCGCACGGCCCACCACGAATTGGGAGCGACGATCCTCCGGCATGTGTCCTGGCTTGATGGCCGCTGGCACCGCGGTTACACCAACGCGATAGCATGCTTAGGCGATATTTGGCGAGTTCGCTTCACAATGCAGCACGCGGCGAAAAGTCTCGAAGCGAGCAGCCCGTTCTGTGGCAACAATGCATCTGAACTCGTCGATACAGCCTTGGCCATGCCAGCAGTTCCGAACCGGAGTCCGAGAGATTCGCAGCAGGCATAGCATTGGCGCTGGCGCCGACGTTGACGCTGCAGACACACGAGAATGGCACAAGGTAAGTCCGTCGCGGATGCACAATGCCAACACGAGGATTATTCGCTCCACACCGTCGCCGATCCACGTTTCTGTTGGCAGTCTTTGGTCAGGCCATTTGGCCCTCCGATCAGGTCCGGAACCTTATTCGTGTTGATGCGTGCTCGTGACAAAGGCCGGGGAGCGAGCTGATATTGCCGATCTGAGAATCGATCGAGAACACTACGAGATGAGCCGTCCCAAGAGCTGCTGTTTCTCCCGCGGGGTCACACTAAGCCCGAGTGGCTGAATTTGAAATTTAGATCGATTCGTCGGAGCGACTCACTCAGCCTTCGGACAATGCTGGACCTGCAAGGAGACTCGAAAACATTGGCACGCAGACAGCGAAACAGTAGCGACGTCGTGCAGCGACGCCACTCAGCGTTCGGACTGATCGCGTACGCTTCCGCCTTCGCCACGTTTCGAATTTTTGGAAGGCCGCAGAGAGAAGGGAGGAGTGAGATGGTGGGGCTGGCTGCTAATCTCGAACAACAGCACAAGACGGATCCCTGTTGCGAGCATAGGCGCTTATCTCCGGCCCGGTCGTAGGTGTTTTCGCATGCGTCTTGGTTTCGCGAACACCACATGAATCGACAGCGGCCTGAAACCGGCACTGAAACGAGATCGAATGGCCATAGCCATGGAGAAAAGGATGGAAACGCTTTCATTGTGCCTAGCTTTCATTGTGCCAAGCTTCGAAGAACTGTAAATTCTTTTAATCATAACACGGGACGTACTTTGGGTTCTGCCGCTTCTCCCTGTCTCAGAGGCTATCCGCATCAGCGTGGACGAGGCGCATGTCGCCTGACCATGGCTGCAGGAAGACTTCGATTCTATTTCAAATCTAAATCCAACTCAGCAGCACAACGGGCCGACTCCAATGTCTCGAAATGGATAATCCAATTCTTCCTTGCCGCGCATGATTCTTTCAGGCACCATCGACAAGCCGACAAGCGTCGAAAACACAAGAGGCATTCGGATACGCGTGGTTTTGATTCGAATATTCCAGATGACGCGGGTGACTCACCGTCTTCCAGACGAGCAATGCATTGGTGCCGTGCCATGTTTGCTGGCACGGCGATCTCGGCTTTGAACGAATTTCTGCGAAATCGAAGTGGAACCGAGTGCATGCGCACATTTCAGAGCTGCTAATGCCAACCATGAGCGCCACTGTGAGCCTTTGGCTTGCAGCGAAACAATAGTGACTCGATGTTCACGCGTTGTTCTGGAACAATGTGTAGCAAGTGCCTGGCTGAGCTTTGATTGCTTTTCTCTTGGCGCACTTACGATGATGCTCTTCAGAGATCAAATTGCTTGACGAAAGTCCATGGAATGTCTCTCGAAACGGCAGCGTGGTCGGACTATGCGACAAGGTTTCAAAAGGTGCATGTCTCCTCGGCTGTTTTTGCCGAGACTCAATTGGCCCGGTCAACTTTGCTAGACCCGAGATCGAGAGAAGCGGCGATGGGAGCCATGCCTGCTTTCTCCTACCTGTTGCCGGGGATCAGCTCTCGGTCTAATCTAGACGAAAGCGCCCGCGCTAAGAGTGCAACAAGTTTCGACGATCAAACGCAAGGACACCTTCCAGTCCATCGCCTTTTTCCTACGTTGCTATCGTCCATTGAAGACATGAAGCAATCAGCAGGTGTAGCGCACCGGCTCGGAGTCCGGCCTCTGACCGAGCCCAAAACATGATTTGTACAGTACAGCGAAGGCAGCCTTCAGCCCTTGCAGAGTGCGCATTAACTTTTCCTTTTGAACATTCGGAGTTAGATCCGTGGCTTGCTGTCAGGAACGCGAGTGAGGGGAGGCACGCTATTATTGTGCACTCTGTGAATAGCGACGGAGCTCAACCGCATGCATGAATGACGAATGTAGTAACAATGTCTTATTACGAGGAAGTGCAAGCGACAATATTATGAAAGTCAAGGGGAAAGGCGTTCGTTGGACCAATGTATGAATAATTACCTGCCTCGGGCCCGAAACAATGGACAGTCGAGTGGAGGGCGCAGGGTCATGTGTAGAAGCAGCATGGGAAGCAGGCTGGGAACAGAAAAAGGAAGGCATCGAAACAGAACCATGTGTGTGATCCAGAAGCCCATAAAGCCGCGTGAATCGCGCGGAAGCGGGCGGCAGAATTCGATTCGGCCAAGTTGGGCAGCCCAAAATAAGATGGAGAGGAAAAGCAATCAAAAAATAAACGAACGAATCAGAATACAATCCCGCAAATATTATCACTGTCAGCATGTGTGACGGCACGCATGTTTCATGCGTTGTCACTCAGGCACCATCGACCTGTTTCTCAGCTCCTCCGCGGAAAACTTGCTTCTGTGGCTGATCGCTAGAGACGGTGGAACTCTATGGACATTGCGAAGAGCAAGTCGTGACTACATCGACTGCAGCTTCGAACAACTCTCCTCCCGTAGTTTTCTAGCCTGTCAGCTAAGTTCGCAGATTCAAGATTAGTGTGCAAGCTGTAATATGGGCCAAAGACGGGAAGGTCATTGCTAGCAGCCGAGGTGCCGCGACTTGAATTCGATGTCCGATCATTGATCTTGACTTCGGATCTCGGGGACCACTCCGTTGGAGAGGAACCAAAGGGTCTTGGCGAGCTTGAGGTTGTGAAAGAAGATATTATACAGTAACAAAGAAAAACAAGAATAATAAAATAAAAGAATCACGATACAGTACTGTACAGCACTGTACAGTACATTATGTCATTCTTTGGAGATGGGCTCGGAAGCCGTTCAGGTGTCGTTCATGGCAGAGATCAAAGTGGCATTGCAAGTACTGGCTCGTCGATCAATGGCTCTCATGCCGTAGAGGCTAGATGAGCGCGTTTTGGCATTCAATTCGGCCCGCTGCTAAATTGGGTTCGAGGTTGACATGCGAACCACGGTGTATTGTCGATAAAGTCAATCAAAGCTGGCGCCAAGAGCTTCTAGGGTTCGACGGGACGGGTGGGCTACTCGACACAGTCCGGATCGATGAACGCGATGCACGGGAACGAGTCTGCATCGTCGGGTTCCATTTCGGTCGATACTTACGAGAAGCTTCCCAAAACTGGTCCTGTAGCAGCCGATGCGACTGGAGCAATAGCATTGGCAGAAGCGATAGCAAAGGCAGGGGGTGTAGCAGTGACGAGCCCGCAGCTAGTTCTCTTCGAACAATGCATGCCCTCGTTGTCAACCGGATGTGTGTGAAAAGGCGACCATCGGCCGGTGAAATGTGCTTCCCTCGTCTAATCACAGAAAGTCTTCCCCCTGTTGCCAATGAAGCGTCCAAAGGATTGCATAAGCGACAACCGCCACAAAGCGCATCTAGAAACGAATGTTCCGCATAGATTCACGATGCGGCCGCTGGGGTAGCCGAAGTCTCGCTTGCGCCTTAGGACACGATGGCATGCATGAGAGGAAGGGCATGGCAACGAACGGGTGAGGCGTGAAGAGCGGGATAACGGCCTTCCCGCCTACAAGGCTGTGTTGACGGCAGTGATACATCGCATCTTGGTCTCCGCAGAGATGACCTTACTGGCATAGCACCGCACTTCAATTCCAGTCTCGGTCGAGCATGCGCACAATCGTCGAAGGCTAAATTTGGCGGACGTGCTGTATGATAGGCCTCAACGGCTCTATACCGGAAAATAGGAGCACATCTGATATTTGCAACCACATGGGAAATCGTAAAAAAATCAAGATTAAAAAATAAATGAGGATAAAAAAGGAGAGAAGAATTTGGTTCAAACTGTGGCGGGATGACTGTTGGGAAGCGCTGTGAAGGTGTACTGTACAGTATGATCGGAAATAGTCAAGCTCGAAGCGAATCGTTTCTGCCCACGCGGATGGAAGAGGCGAGAGTGTCTGACGTAGCTGCAACTGCAAGAGTGCAGAGGTGTGCGACCAATCCGGTCACTTCCAGCCGTACCGCTTTCAGTGCGCAAAGTCGGTGCGACTCCGCTTCGGAGCTGCTCCGATTTCGCCTGCCAATTCCATGATCCCATGTCGTACTTTCGGGCCCAAACAACGTGTAGGTATGTACAGGTTTGGAATGGCTCCGTGATCCCAGGATGTCTGTAAGGCCACGTCTCGTGTGGTACGATGGACAGTCCGAACAGCACTGGAACAGGATCAAGGTGCTCCTTTGATGGCGAGAATGAACGCTGCTGTTGGTTGAGCATCGACAGAGGGTCGGCGACAAGGTTGCGATGCTTCTGATCCGAGCAAAATGCCAGTCACACTACAATAGAATATCGTCTCGATGACCGGCAAATGAAATGGGCCATTCTCATGCATCTTGCCTGTGGCCCGCCCTCGCCTGGGTCCAATCTCATCTCGGCAATGATTCCACCGATACGAGGTATGTCTACTGTAGCACGAGTGAATTAAGGAGTGTCCTCCCCATCAAGAAGCTCCAGCGTTTTGCGTCGTTCAAATGACCCTCTCCGGCCGTGGGATATCTTACAAAGGCGCCTGATCGGAACTGAGAGCATACCTTCAGCGAAGCATCACAAGCGCAGACAGACTCCGTCCGGGCTGACACTCGGGCTTCCGTCGCATCTCTTGCACTCTGCTTTTCATTGGCTTGCCTCTGCGTTGAGTGTCTATGAACAGGAAGAGAGGGGCAGGGATCGCGATGTTGTAGGCAAGCTAACCTGGATCGCACCTGGCGTCGATTTTCTAGCCGCGCTACTAGCAAATGTGTCCCCTTGCAAATCTGATCGGAAGTGCCCTTTTACAACCTCAAGCCATCACCGTAGCTAGAATGGGAGCCAGACGCTCGTATCGACAAGAGAGAATCTGACCATCTCACAACCACTGGCCGCGCGTCCATCATGCTTCCTTTCTGTGTACGATCTGCACAAGAGTCGCGAAACCAATTTTGAGAAAAGATGAAAAGGTCATGAAAGCCAAAGCGAGAACATCTGTCGGGAGGATTTGTTGACTGAAGAATGTCCTCAATTGGCCCTCGCTTAGCTTCGGCTGGCTGTCTCTGTCCTTCTCCGCTTGGCCCGTCCCCCACTTCGAAGCTGTTTCTTGAACTTCCGTCGATTCTTTTTATCTCCTTATTTCATGATATTTTGATAATCATGTTTTTAAAAAGTCTCCTAATAAAGTTTTCCAGGAGGAAATTCGGCTCAACTCCCAAACCCACGGCGGTGGCAGAATTGCTGTTTTATACATTACAGCACAGTGAAACTGGCATGCACAATCCGAAGTGTGGGATCCTGCGTTCTTGCGACAATTGTCGCTTGCAGCGTCTATCTTAACGTACAAGATGATGTACTGCGGTATCGTGTGCGTCCCCTTTCTCTGCCTCGTGTAATTATAGTTTGCATCTCGTGCGGACGCGTTGCATGATTCCAGCTGTCGTTCGTCCCTTGGCGTTTCAGCCGTTCTCCTCTTCCTGGTTCGGGTCGATAGCATCTCCACTGTGCTTGCGCCGACCTGTTACCCCAAATTGGACCTCCTTCTTCGTTGCTCTGTTGTTGGTATCTGGCTGCTGCTCCTGACCTCTCAGAGAATGCTGCCCTCGATCGGGTGCAGAAGTGCTACTATAGAGCATCACGGTCAGTCTCGGGTGACAATCTAGCCGAAACCCAGCCTTCATTTCACGAATCTTGTGTGCAGCGTCCACATGCGCTTTTCCTTGTATTCCTCCCGCTCGATCCGCGGCTACTCGTGGTGTGCGACCCTTACGTCCCTCTCTCTCTCTCTTCCTCCCCCCTCTCTCTCTTTCTCTCCCTCTCCCTCTCCCTTTCTCCCTCCCTCCCCTCTCGTCCATCCAGGTCTCGCCTCTTCGTTGTGGTCGTCTTACATGTCACTACGCCACTTCCAAGCGAAGTGTCCAATCTCGTCTCGTCTCTTTCTCGAACCTGCTCACCGACCTGCCACTGTCCCGAAAACCATCTGTTTCGCCTCGCTGGGTCATTGCATGCACGGTTTGTTCGGCTCTGTGCCGGGAGCCTGCCTCCTTTCATTTCGCCTTTTAATTATTTATTTATGTTTTTATTTTTATTTATCTTATTCTGTTTTTTAATTTGATGATGCCAAATTTCAGTCTCCGCGGCCCTTCCCATTTTTCCGGTTTCCGCAGCTTGTGACGCAGATGGCATCGTGCCATCACGACCCGCTCCATCTTTCGGCGCTCAATGAACCCCCTTCTCTCGCTCGCTTTTTGCTGCGGTCTTTGTACTTTCGAGTCCTCACCAATCCGGCGCGACTTTGTTCCACGTTATGACGCTTCTGCGCCTGGCTCGTGGTCGTGGGGTGCGTCTCTAGGCGGTCCTGCCTCTCTTATGAGTGGATTTGTTGGCCGCCTCTCGCTTGTACGATGCGTTGATACGTCCTCCGGTCTTGAACTGTAGATCCTTGTTGCTTCGAATGGCTGCTGCTGCTCCCGCTGTTGCTGGCTTTGCCGGTTGAGGTTGAATGGGAAGCTCGGCACTGCAACCCTCATTTCACTCTCCCGAGCCACTGAGGTGGCTTGGCTCGAAGATGCAGCCCCAGCCTGATGATGTTTGCCGAAGTGCGCTTTCTTTTTGTTTTTCTTTTTTGTTTCTTTCCTTGTGCTCTCTCTTTCTCTCTCTCTCTCTCTCGATTGTGGGCGGGCAAATGAAACTCGAAACCCACGAGCCTCGTGGCTGCCCTCCGCCATTGGACATCAGATGCCCATGCCTGCCTGCACTCAGTGCCGCATGCCGCATGAATTCTTCAGCACAGTTGTCCACTTTGAATGACTGTGAGAATCCAGAGACAGGAGCAGTTCGGCAAGACGAGGTATTCACAAACGACACATTTGGCCCCTGGCAATGCAACCCAACACCCAATTTGACACCCATCCTTCGACCCGGTTTCAGCTCAACCACCGACAGACCGACAGACCGACAGACCGACAAACAGACACCTCGACCACCAAACCCTCCTTCATCGCTCTTTGCGCTCCCGCCCTCACTTTCTGCCGTATCCTCGTGTGGTGTTGCTCTGCTTTCCGCTCAACGGGCCCCTGTCCAGTTTCTAATCTCTTCGGCTCATGCCACCACCACCCATGAATGTGCAGTCCTCGTATCGCCGCCCAAGCTGATCTGCTGGATCTCGTCCACCTCTCCGCTTCCGCTTCCGCTTCTGCGTCTGCGTCTGCGTCTGCTTCGGCTTCGCAGTTGACCCGGGCCTCGTCCCTTTTGCCTGCTTAGTGTTTGTTGATCCGGTGCCTCAGTCCGGATCCTTCCCTTCGTTCCTTCTTTCCCTCTTTCATCTCATCACCCACCTTGTCGTCCAACCTCCATCGACGGTCCCCCCCTTTTTTTTTTACCTTGACGATTGCCCTCTGCCATTTTCTTGCTCTCTACATCGCACACCATCACACTGTGCTCCTCCCACTTACTTCATCACCGCGCGAATCCCCTCTCAGCGAACCTTGACATTCTCGTACATCTCCAACGCCGCTTTTCTTCGCCGACCTCCAACCCACGTGCGTCGTGTTTGCACAGCTGCCATCCGAGGCGCGCACCGTGCTTTGAAAACTTTTGCTCCAACCAAGACGACGCTAGTCATCATCTCGCTTTTTTGCGGGCCGATTCTCGCTTCTCGATCCAGGCGCTCCACATTGACCTTCTGCGTCGGCAGACTGTTCTCCAGCTACCAGTCTCGGTTCGAGACTCGCAGCGAGCGACAAGTGTACGCAAGCAGCGATAACAATAGCGGCAGCAGCAGCACCCATTCCTCTTCACAACCTTTGCATCGGCGTAGCGTCTGCATCCAGACGCATTTACGCCTCTTCGGAATAAGCTTTCAGCTTGGCTCTTGGCCTGAGGTGCAGCACCTTCATTTTGTCTTGCGCACGGCATCTGCCGGTCAACGCCAACCCACCGAAGCCCAGACGAGGCTTCCGACGCTTTTACTGGTCTCACTCTCTGTGATTCATCGAGCCGCACGCCCACTGGAGGCGGCCAGCTACTGCGACACGCAAGCACAGCGAATCAAACTTGCACGGGGTCACGGCTAGCAGGGTAGGCACCTCTAACAGCCAGCCAGACCAAAGTCGAGCACCCCAACTCCGACTCGAAGCTGTGTCTTCCCCACCGCTGTAGCATCTCTGATCACACTCATTCGCTGCAACCCAGCGTGCGTGAAAGCGACACTCCGTAGCAACGGCAAAGCAGCGCAGGCGAGTTCAGCTTGTGCGGTCTGCGTCTGTGCCTCTGCGTCACAACGGGCCGCTTCGGCTCCCCCTTGATTGATCTCGACGGCCTGCTTTGATGCCCAACGACAGACTTTGCTGCACATAGCACCTAGCGACTCTATATTCAAAGATCGACGTTGGCGTCTTTCAAAACCTTCCGGCTTTCTCGTCTGCATTGCAACCATTGCTTTTCCAGCAACGTTTGGAGACAATCCTTGTCGCTTCTTCGCCCCGAAGTCCGCCGTGGTAGCTGTTATGATGAGCACCGAACGTCGCGCTAGCGGGATTGGATCGTCCATGACGGCTAGCTCGCCTCGAACGCACAACAACTCAGTTCCGAGAGATTTTCAACGTCCTGTCAAGTCGGAAGCATCCGCATCTGCAACGGTTGCGCCACCACCACAACCAACCAGTCCGGACCGCAAGCGACCTCGCTACGAGCCCGCATTAGCTTCCCGCAGCATGGGCGACGATGAAGAAATGGACGAGCTGGATGATACCGAAGAGCCGCGCGCCGAGTCCGACGAGCTCAAAGTGGAGCGCAAAGGGTCAGGACCGGAGAGCATCAGCAGATCGTCCTCTGCAGCAGCTCACCACGCTCACTGGACTGGCAGGAGCGCTTCAGCAACACTCGATTCGCGTTACCAGCAGCCACAACAGCAGCAGCACCCACGAGAATTGCAACAATCGCACCAGCCACAGCAGCAGCACCGTGTGCGCGAAGGTATGGACGCTGTTAGCGCACCAGGTCCTCGTCGATTTGAATTCGAGCGTCCTCAGCCAAGCCGCTACGATTCTGGATCAAGTATGAGGGAGGAGGGTGGGCCTCATGTTGGTGGTCTCGTTGGCGAACGCTACGGTGGAAGGGTCGACCACGAGCCTCGTGATCGACTCGCCAACGAGAGCAAGATGGGGCACGACTCCCCCTCGTCGCGCATGCCGCCTCCTGGACTCAATGATCCTGCCAATCTGCCGCCAAGCTTCCGTAATCGACCTTCTTCGCCCCCTCCGAGGCTGCCAGGCTTTGCTTCTCTCGAACACGAAGGACTCGGTCATCGTCCACGAGACGATGGCGTCATGGGAGGGCCTTTTTCCAGCTCCCCACGTAGGGGCATGCCTTTCCACGGTCCCTCGTATGGTAGCTATCCTCTGCCACACAGTCGCACACCGCTCATGCACCACCAACCGAGCCCCACACCTTCCACCTCCTACGGAAACCCACCCATGATCCACCCAGCGCTCGCTGGACTGCCAGGTGCCGGAGGAGGTCCCGGCGGAAAGCAGCAGCCCAGCTTTGTCAGCAAGCTCTACTCGATGCTAGAGGATCCTTCTATTGCAGACTTGATCAGCTGGGGCTCTTCTGGCACCGTCTTCAGCGTGGCCAACCCGGCCGAGTTTTCGCGGCTGGTGCTTCCCAACTGGTTCAAGCATTCCAACTGGCAATCGTTTGTTCGTCAGCTCAACATGTACGGTTTTCATAAGGTGAACCACTCGTACCAGGGCAATCCGACCGACGAGGTGCAGGTGTGGGAGTTCAGGCATCCGAGCTTCCGTCGGGGCGAGATTGCGCTGCTCAACGACATCAAGCGCAAGAGCTCGAGGCAAAAGAGGGGTGGCTCGCCTCGCGGCAGCATCGGCGGCGCCGACATGCGTGCCGACAGAAGCGGCGGCAGTTCGACGCCCTCACCCGAAGTGCCGCTGGCCACCATTCCTGGTCACGATGGAATCAGAATGATGGGTGGCGGAGCAAAGGGACCGGGTGGGCATCGAGGCGGACGCGAGTTTGCCTATGGCGATGACCGAATGGACGCCCATGGATACGCCGATCGCCGCGATATGCGTGACTATGCTGGCGAGCGTGAGTACAGCGCCGGTGGTCCAAGGGGAGCGCCCGCCGACGAGTACGGCTACGCGCGTAGAGGAAAGATCGAGGGCTATCTCGGCATCAGCACCGCTGGCGGTCCTGCCGGTGGCGCTGGAATGGGTCCTCCCTTTGGCGCCGGCAGCGGCGAGAACGCGCGTCGAGCAGGCGACCCAGCCATGGAACGTGGCGAAGCCATGGCCCGCTTCGAAGACCTCTCGGAACGCACCGACGCCATCATCCGACACGCTTCTTTCCTCGAAGGTCAGATTCGCCTGCTGACGGATCAATTGATCGACGCACGCAGTTTCACCGAATCGGTGGTCCGCGACGAGATGATCCAGATGCTCGATCGCCTGGAGCACGCGCTCAGCTCGCCTGCGCCGCCGGGCGTGGATCCGACCGCAAGGATGGTCGAGGTGCTTCGTAGTCAGCTATCTTTTTACTCGCACCGCAGCGCTGGTTCGAATGACCGTGCCATTAAGCCACCCACCGCACCGGTCGGTGCTGCCGGTGCCGATTCTAAGCATCCTGGGCTTTGAGGCTTCGCTCTCCCTCTCTGATTCCTCCTTCTCGCTCTCTCTTCTTTATCCTCTCTTCTCTCTCTCTTTCTCTCTCTCCTTTTCTCTTCAAATCTTTCCTCTCTATACACACTTTCCCGTGACGCGAAGATCCTTTAATTCGGGGTGAATTTGCGATCGGCATGCTATATCTTGTCTTTCACACTTCCCTCCTTTCAACCTCCCTTTATCCTTATATACAAGCTCCAATCCCCCTATGCGCAAACCTCTTCCTCTCTCATCTTCTTCTTGCAGCTCGATCATAATGGGGCCCATACCGGCCGCTGTACTCTGTGTACTGTATCTCCTCTAATCAAGATCTTGCTTCCTCATCGTTATCGAACCTGACCTGCCGAGATGACGTTTGCAGACACTGTAGACGCGGGCAAAGGGGACACAAAGGGCTGCAACTGTTCGTGAGGCTTCGTGAGGCTACGATTGAAAGGCTAATATACAAATGCGAATCGAGGACGGGAAACAGAGATCAAGAAGACATGGGAAGATGCTGAAGTGGTTTTCGTTGTGCCAGGAACGGCTGTTTTGAACATCGATATATTGGATCGCAAGCTGGACAAGGAGAGCCGAAGACTACCGCTGCAGAGGATCAAGCATTCGGGCAAAGCTACCACTCGAATTCGCCGTTGCACTTGGCAAAGAGATAGTCTCGACCGTCGATTGAGGCAACACCATCCTTGAGAACACACTTCCACTTATTCTTGACCCGCTGCACCTTGTCGTAGAGGCAGAGCACCATGTCGTCGTTATCGCCATCTGCACCGCCGTCCAGATCTTCATCGTCGGAATCGTCCAGATCGCTTCCGATCTCATCGTCGTCGCTGATGCGCTTTCGCTTCTGACCGGCAGCTAGATCGTCGTCCTCGGTTTTGGTGGAGCCAGCAGCGCCGTTGGTAGCTCCGTGGTCTGCCGCACCTGATACGTCCGTGGTGCCATCGGTGCGTGCCGCCTTGGAGCGATGCTGGTCGCCACCGTTGCTGCTGGAAGCTCCATTGGGTTCGGTTTTGACCTCGGTCTTGGGCTCTTGCTTCTTGCCCGATCGAGACTTGGCAGGCGGTAAGGCGGGAGCTCCTTCGAATTCGGCCACCTGCGTAGCGACAATCTTGGCTTCCCACGAGCGTTGCAGCTCCTCTAGCACCTCCTTCTCGATTCCCATCTCTTCAAAGTCTTGGCGCACATTGTTGACGACATCGTCAATGATGCTTCTGTACACCTGGGACTGTGGGGTCGAAATGAAGCCAAAGAAAAAGAAGCGGTATCAGCGTCTGATGAGCCCGATGTCCTCGAGGAGATGCAAAGTGCGGAATGTGTAACGGGTTCAGACAGCACTTACGACTACTTTGTTGCTCATGTTTGCACAGCGATACGATGTTTGACTCGGACAGAGTCAAGCGTCAACTGTACGCAATTCGCCGACGCCCGAGTACGGAACAGTGCCTTTTTTCTTGCCGGCTGATGTCGCCGCAGCAGAAGCGGACGTCGATCACTTGGGCTCGCCGGACGTTGCAGAATAATCTCAGCAGGGCGCGCCGTTGTCCAGACGAGATGCTGACAGGCTTTAACTGGAACACAGTTGACGTCGACGTAATCTATGCTGTTCCGGCTGTGCGGAAGGGATCCATCGGTTGATCAGACTCTCCTTTTTCCCATCAACCTAAGACGGCTTGAATGTTCTGAAAGCCGCAGCTGCAACAATGAGATCGATTCGACAGATCGATAGCTGGACGAGCCCGGATGTGAGAGGCCGGGAAAGTCTCGAGGAAGCAGAAGATGGTGTGAGAACGAGAGGATGCGTATATATAGCTCTTGAGCGATGAGCCGCACCCGGCTGGCTCAAGCTCGCCAACTCAGCCGCTTGACCCGCACGATAGTCAATCGATCACGGAAAAAGCAATCTGGGACTGCACAGTGACCTCAGGCCAGGTGAACTCAATCCTGTACAGTACAGCTTTTCTGGCTCCAGTCGCGACGCGCCAAACGAACCCGCACCCGGTGTGCAGCCTGAGAGATCCCGCCAAAAGGCTTTCTGACGCTCTGGGGCTATGTGACTTCGAAATTGCGATTTATTCGACTGCTGAGAACCCAAATCGGGACCCGCATCATCTGAGCACGGCCCCTCGCGACTGTCTCTGTCCGTGGGAAGTAAGGGAAGACGCGCTCAGGAAGCTTTCTCCTTGTCTCTCTGTGTAGATAGCTCTTTGTGCGTCGACCTCTTCTGGAAATGGTTGAGCCTGAGAAAGCAGTCAACCAGATCGTCACCTCGACCCGCACGGATTTTGCCAATATTCCACAAGCACCGCACCACTTTCTTCGTTGCGCTCCACCATCATTGTTTCACCCTCCTCCTATTGCTACCTCTCGTCGACGAACTTTCCGCGCATCAATCACCGTCCTTTCTTGCAAACACCTCCACGAAAGGCTGTCCTCGTCTCATCTGAACCATCTTCTTCGGTCCTTTCTCAAGGATCCCGCAGGAACACGTCGGCTCCATAGGGTCTTTCACCTGCAGGCTACCGCACTTTCGCTACCATCCGGGAAATAAACGTAACACACACTACATCGCGAGCCTTCGAATCGCACAACAATCTCGATCGATCGATTGCATCAACAATGTCAAGCACAGAGAAGAAGTCGAAGGAGGCTCAGCTTAACCGCACCTCGCATAAGTTGTAAGTCTCATGCAAGCGCCTACGTCTCGTTACAAAGCGCAAGCTGCTGACACCTTCTGCACACGCCCTTTGGGTCCACAGCCAAGTCAACGATGTCGTGCTTGCCAAGGTCCGTGGCTTCCCCGCATGGCCAGGCATTGTCATGGCAGACGAAAACGTGCCCTCAGCCGTATTGAAGGAACGTCCCCCTGTCAAGCACCGCGACCTCTACACGATCCGCTTCTTCCCCGCCGCTGACTAGTGAGTACCCGCACAGGCGCTCTGCTGTACATGCTCACGGCAACACTGACCTCGGCTTCTTTCCCTCTTGTTTGCATCAACGTGCCTTGCGCCTCCAGCCACTGGGCCTTCTCCAAAGATCTCGAGTTGCTGAACCAGGAAAAGATCGACTCATTCCTTGCCGGACCAAATCGAAAGAAAGGCGATCTGCGACAGGCCTACGAGATCGCACGCGATCCTCATTCTTGGAACGACGAGCAGAACACCATCGTGCGCAACTACGAGCAGTCCTTGCAGGACGCTGCGGAAGAGGAGGAGGAAAATCAGGATCAGCTCGAAGAGGAGGACGATGAAGAGGACGACGAGCCATCCAGCAAGAAGAGGAAACGTGCTCCTGAATCCGGCAAGATCCGCGAAAGCGCAGACAAGCGCAAGAAGACCAAGGCATCAGAAGCGGCCAAGACCAAGACCGAAAAGCCCGCCAGCAAAGCTGGCGCCGCTGCTACCAATGGCGAGGACAAATCGGAAGAATCGTTGGACCCCGAGACCAAAAAGGTGAAAGAGTGGCGACACAAGGTGCAAAAGGTGTTTCTGGGCAAAGACGGCACGATCAACGCCGAAGACATGCCATCAGCAGATGCTACGTTCAAGACGGTGGAAGAGTACGAGGGCATGACGGCCGAGCATTTGCGTACCACCAAGATCGGCAAGGTGATGAAGAGGGTGATGCAATTGAGCGAGATCCCACGCGACGACGAGTTCCACTTCAAGGACCGCGCGGAGAAGCTTTGTGCCAAGTGGGGGGCTATCATGGCTGGTGGCGATCTTGCCAAGGAGTCGGCGGGTGAAGGGTCGAGCGAGCCGGTCAAGGAGAACGGAGATTCGACAGCCCACCCTGTGGCCGAGATCAAAAGCGAGACCGAGCCTGCAGCAGCTCCTGCGCCTGATTCGGATTCTGCGGCCCCTTCCGCCGAGGCACCAGCGGCGTCCGCTTAGCACGCTTCCGTCGCACTCGCGCCTGACAACGACGGCTCGCCCAGGTCCGGCACACTGCTAGTCGTCGCCTGGCGTGGTCCACTTTTCGTTCAGCCACCCTCCTCCATCGACCCGTTCAAAAAGTGGCAAATCAGCCCACCACGCTTCGGATTCTCCCAGCCTCGTATACACTCGGTCGAACGACCTGCAACTGCTCCTCGGCATGTAGTATCAAGACTTCACCCTCAGGATGCCCTACTGTAACTTTACAAAGGTCTCGATACCGACTCTCTTTTTCTCTCTTTCCTTTTTTGATCTCACCTGTGCTTTTTCAACATCCCTTTGGCCTGTTCGAATGGTTGTGCACGGAGCACGACGTGTCGGTGGCGACTGGGGGTGGGTCGTGCACACACGGGGCGGGCCAAGAGAGTTCCTCATGTCTTAGTATGCTCGAAATTGAAAAAAGTACTTTGTTCAATTCATTCACTGAGTGGTAGCGTCGCTGACGGTTGTGCTTTGCGAGATGCCGGTAGCGATCTCTGACGACGGTAGAGAGTCATCTGCGATCTGTCGAATATGTTTTTGCTGCTGATGAACCTGAGCGGCCCACTTTTGCGTCAGCAGACTGATGCTTGAAGCGACCTGATTTGAAGGACCCGTGATCTGATGTTGCAACACGTGCTCCAAATTGCGTCTCAGATCTTGGTCCAGACCTAGGCTGAATCGCTGCCAGTCGTCTCGAAAGCGTCGACGGTACTTGTTGTACTGGCCTTGCATCCGCCACCCGACCAACGTGAGGGTCAAGAGACCCAAGCCGAGGCCTGTGGCTGGATCAAGGGCTAGTGAGGCCGATGATGCATCAACGAGACCGAGAGAGGATCCGAGCACGCTGGCTGATCCGACGCCGGCAGCGGTGACAGCGACCGCGGCAGAGCTCGTGACGGCAAGTTTGCGTGATTTGGACGCAAGCACGTCGATCGGCCCACCCACTTCTAGGAGTTGAGCACGGCGGCGATGGATAGGTTCCATAAGCGTAGAAGGCTCGATCGTGCGCAGTCTGGACGAGCGGTAAGCTTCGGCCTGGTTGGACACGAACGCGATATCGCGAGAAGCAGAAGTGATGCTCGAGCAGATCTTCTCGGCCAGCTGTCTGAATCGGACAAGCAGCTGGTCGGCTGCTCGGACTTGCTCGACTTGCAGTGTCGCAAGACGCCCAGATTCATAGGCCAGATCGGATTCGAGAGAGGCGGCGAACCCAGCACACGCTGCTTCGAGCTCCTTGCGAATGTCGTCGACCTTCCAGACGAGCTTCCACCACTGCAATTTGGTGTCGAAGGTCGATTCGATGAGATCGTCGGTCTGCTGCATTGCTTGGTCGACGGCGCTGAGGGAGCCGGGCGACGCTGGACGCCAGACTTTGATCTCGTCGCTGGAGAGCTGCCCTGTGTAAGCGGTTGCTGGTGGCCAGATGCGCTCAACTGATTGTTTGAGCGTCGCATTTCCCGTTTCCTTGGCGTCGCTTGCAAGCAAGTGCAGCTGGTAGAGACAGGCAAGGTTGTGCTTGACGTTGGCCATCGCTTCATCAAAGCAATGCTGCAGGAGGAACGCTGCAGATTGAGCCACCATAGATTCAGAGTCTTGTCGGGAGTCAATATTCTGAACAAGATCGATAACAGCGGCGACATTTGAGCGCTGATAGCGACGGCTGAAGCTTATCCCAATACGCGGTGGAGGGTGGGTTGATGGGAACGGCAGGAGCGGTCTGCTGGTGCTCCTTGTCTAGTGCCTGACGGAGTGCCCGGTTTGCAGCGAGAGCATCCGAGATACGGACTGGAACCAGATTAGGAGCGACGAGCTCACTTACGGACGCACCGGTGGCCGCTTCGAGCGCATCGACGAGCCGGGCAGGATCGGAATCGAGTATAGAGTTGACTATAAGGTGGACGTTGGGCTTGGCAGCGAAGCGCGACAGCAGCTCGTGAGTTGCATCGCTACGTCCGCCGGCACTCTGGGACCTGTGCGCTGATCTGCTGAGCGCATAGTCGTCAGTGACGAAAAGGACAGCCTCACTACCGTAGATGAGATCGTAGGTGGTTTCACTTAGGATCGGGTCGATGAGAACCGTGACCTCGAGATTGGCGTGCTGGAGCCAGTGACGATCCAATGTGACAACGTCGGTGCTGAGCAGCTGTGACGGTCCTGGCGTATACTTGATGTGGAAGGGATTCGAGCGGGAGGAGGCGGCCTCCAAGGCAGCCAGTATGAGTTGTGCCTCACTTGGCTGAGATCCGCTGAGTTCTCGTAGCGGTTCGTCGATCATAGCAGCCAAGAGCTGCTGAGTCTGGCTGAATGACGATCCAACCACCACGACGCGGTTGGGCACAGCCGCATGTATTGCTGCTGCTTCCAAGCTCTGCGCCTTGCGGACGAGGGAGTCGACTCGGCTGTTCCATTCGGGTCCCAGGATCTGATTGGTGGGATCCACAGTGTTTTGGGCGCGACGAGCAATGTCGGAGAGCGAGTTCGACCTTTGTGACATTGAGAGAGAGGGCTCATGCGAGAGAGTGGCCGCCTCGACAGCTTGTGCCCGTACTGTTGTAGTGTGGAGCGATTTGGCCCCTACGGATGGCCCGATGCGACGGCAGTCGTGAGCTGAGCTAGTCGGAAGCGCCCTGCTTTGCGAATGCTTTGTCGACATTGCCCAGCGGCGAGGCCGCAGTCGAAAGCATTGTCGCGTGCCTATTGAAGGCGCCGCGGACAGCATCATGAGCGAGACAGCTCTTCGTCGGCGTCTCACGGAGCTGCGAGTGATGCTCGGGTGATGTGTGGAATACGGTGCTAGTTTGGAAGATGGTCGAGCGCATCATCTCCCGAGATGTTTGCGAGCCGTGACCAGCCTCGGAATGCTCGAGCGCGACCGAAACAGAAAATCAATCCCGCTGTGAGATTGCACGTTTGCAGTCGGCACCGAAAAAGCTCAGCCAGAACGAGCAAATTTGAGATTTTGAGATTTTCGTCTTCTCACACGCACATCCATCTTGCGACATCTCCATCATCATATCCTGCTTGTCTCGTCTCGGCATCATCCACCTTCTTCCCCTCCCCACATACTCTTCATCGGCAGGCAGCGTAAGGCTGTGTTGTTCTGGCCGCTATCAGCGTTGCAAGGACTCTCTGCGTTCTTCTCGTCTCCTTGCTTCAAGCGGATCGAGACGGCCTGGCCTGCTCCTGCGTTTTCTGCTCCGCTCCGTATTCCTCTCTTCTCCTTCCTCCTTCACGGAGCCGCTGAATTCCGTCCGTTTTGGACGCCGCTGACGACACGTATCCCGTCGACCGCCTGAAAGTCAGTCTTTACAGGTCTCGCGTCTGCTTCTCGGGCCCCTCTCTGTCCATTCTTTGTATCTGCTCGCGGCACAGGCTCGGACAGCACGGTCTCTTTCGAGTGCTGAATAGGAGCGCCTGTCCCGAACACGGACCTGGACAGCCATTGAGGCCACGTTCAGTTCTGCTTACGTTTGATAGAACCCTCCCGGCCATTCACCTGCTGTACCAACACGCTACTGCGAGCACTGCGGCCATGCTTCAATCCATGTCTGGTCCTGATGACCGTAAGCGAGCCCTTGCAGGTGCTGCAGAAGATGGTCCACGCAAACGCCTGCATTCTGACGAGGCAACACCCAGGTCTGCCGCAACGCCTACTAACGATGACGAGGACGAGGAGACGCTTCACCCAGCATATGCCGGTCTGGAAGCCTTTCGAAAGGAAGCCATCTATCGCAAGCTTCTTGAAGCGAGGAGAGATCTCCACCGAGTAGAACGCAGGGCAGGTACCATCCAAGACGACCTCGCTGTTTCAGAACATCGTGCTGCTGTGCTCCAGCGCTTCTGGAACCTACTTCTCACCGATCTTGCCTCGCGTCTGGCCATCCAAGATCAAGATATCCTTGCGTCGTCTTCGTCTTCGTCATCCGATCCGAGATCAGATCCTACGGCGATGGAGCAGCAACTTCAGCAGCAATCTTCGGCGATACTCCAATCCCTGTCCAAGCAGGGTGACATCAATGTCGTCGAGCTTCAGCAAAAGCTTCACGATCTTGCAGATGAAGCTTCACGTCACAAGCAAGATCTCTTTCTGACTCAGTCCAAGTTGCAGCGATCGCAAGATGCGCTCGCTCAAACTTCGCAAAAGCTCCAAAAGGTTGAGCACGAGTATGTTCGCTATCAGAGCAATCTTCTTCGCGCCACAGAGGGCAAGCCCACCGTTCCAACCGGAACGACTGTATCAGCGGCCGAACCCGCACCACCTGCGACAACGGCCAACGACGCAGCTGTAAAGAAAGAGGACGCATCTCCGTCCACCACAGAAGCAGCGCCACAGACCTCCGAGGCGTTGCAAAAGGCGGTCGACGAACTCGAATCCACACGTCAGGACGTCGAGCTCACACGAAGGGAGAGTGACTCGAGGTACGCCGAGATTCAGACACTCAACGAAGAGGTGCGAGCGCTCAAATACAAGCTGCACGAGACGCAAACCAAGCTAAATACGTTGCCGGAAGAGGTGCTGCTCGGCTCAGCGCTCTATCGCGAGCTCCAGGCTTCGTTACGGCACGCCCATCAGGACCTGCAGGCAAGCAGAGAGGCGATGCAGACGCTCGAGGCCGAGGCCACGGCATTGCGCGAAGAACGCGGTTCTTTCCAGCAGACTGTAGACTTGGAATCGAGCAGCCGGTCCGAAGATCTGGAAAAGCTCGTCAGGGCGAAAGAAGCCGACGTCACGCGTTTGCGAAGCCAACGAGACGAGCTCAATGCTGAGCTCACCGAGCGACGATCGCGAGAGCAGGTCAAGTTCACGCAGATCGAAGAGATGAAGGCGCTGCTCAACAGCAAGGAAGAGCGCTTGACGCTGCTCACCAGCCAGGTGCGCCGTTTGCGCATGAAGGTGGCAGCGTTTCAGGGCCAGTCGGTCGGTGTGTCCGCTTTGGCCGCCGCCGAATCCGAGGAAGACCAGTTTGCCCAGCTCAGTCGCGCTGCTCAGCAAGCGCAGGCACGTGTTGCTGATCTCGAGCAGCGTCTCGGTGTTGCTGGCGAGACTGCAGAGCCCAACGGTACGAACGCGACGGTCAAAAAGGAGGAAACAGCTGAGCCCAGCGTCAAAGTGGAAGACGGTGTCGCGTCCAACGTCAAGCAGGATCAAGATGGCGGGCCAATCGGTGAAAGCGAGCTGCGAGCGGAAAATCAGCGATTGCGCCTATCGCTGCAGGCTGCCGAGGCATCGAGCAAGGCTGTGGACGACGAGTTGGAAAAGATCAGTGCAGCCTACGCCGACCTGGAAAGGCAAGCATCGGTCAAGGTGACGGATGTGAGCCGCATGGAGGAGAAGGCACTGCGATGGGTGACGGAAAAGTCGAAGGCAGACAACAAGTACTTTTCGGCAATGCGTGCAAAGGACGCGGTGGACGCTGAGCTGCGAGCAGCCAAGCAGGTGCACGAACGTCAGCAAAAGACCATCGAACAGCTCACGGAGGCGGAACGCAATTTCACTGTACAAGTGGGCCTGCACGAGAAGCAGATATCCTCTTTCAAGAAAGTGACCGACGTGCACGCACGTCGCATCGAGGCATTGCAACGCGACCTCGAGCTGGCCGAGTCGCGCTTAGCCGAATCGATCCGGACCAAGGAAGCCGCGAGCGACTCGGCGAAGGAGCTGATCAACACGGCCAATGTAGAAAAAGATCAGCGAAAGCGGGCAGAGGAACGCATCACCCGTCTCGAAAAGGATCTTGAAACCTCGAAACGGCAGCTCGCCAAAGCGGCTGCCTCTGCAGCCAAGAACAAGGGACGCCGCGATGCAGACGCAGGGGACGGTGGGAGCGAAAAGGATTTCCTCAACGCGTTGCTGCAGTGCTCTTCGTGCAAGGAGCGCTACCGCAACCGCATCCTCACCAAGTGCTATCACACGTTCTGTGCGGAGTGCATCGACTCGCGCGTACAGACTCGTCAGCGCAAGTGTCCCCACTGTCAGCTGGCATTCGCTGTAAGCGATGTGCAACCTCTGTACCTACAGTGAAAAGTTGGACGTGCAATGCCCGGCGTTTTTCATCTGGTGTTGCATTGATGATCAACGATGATCGCTTCGACAAGTCTTTTGCTTTCTGCCGTTCTGGCCCATGTATTAGTATCAAAAAGGGACCATCTTCGTGATGGATGCAATCACATCGCCATGTCTCGTCCCTGTTTCAAACATCATTGTGTCTGTCGTGCGTGTGCTGTGTGCTTGCCGAGATACTCAACTCTTGACGAACCCTATTTCTTGGAATAGAGGACGTTAATGGAACGAAGCGTGCTGCAGGATCTGATGGTGCTTACGCAATTGCCGGAAGAACAAGGAGAATGCTAGAATACAAGGATGGGATCGAAATGACAGAGATCGGGTGGAGCAAAGCACCGGCTTATGCCTGTACTCTGCGCTCGTGAACTGTTGAGAAGGAGGCACGAATCGGTAAAGTCAATACACATGCTCGTACGACGACAGCACGAGTTCGAGCGCGCAGCATTCGAGAGGCACAATACTTACTGTTGTAGTGGAGAAGCTTCTCGATAAGGTCTACGTGGGTCAAAACCATTCGACGGCAGCAGTAGCGTTTGAGGTCAAGCTCTGTCAAAGCTTCACCTTCAGTGCGACCGTCGAGGAGAAGGGCAAGGTAGGCGTTCCATTTGTCGCCGATGACCTTGCCGCAGGAGAAACAGCGGACCGGAATAATCATGTCGGCTTTTGTGAAGACGGACGAGATGGGTGGGTGTCGACCAAGGAAGAGAAGACGCTCTGCAGAAGATGGGGGCGTCGGATCCAAGTTTATTATGACGCTCTGGTCGGCGAGCAAGTCAGAACTTTCGGGTTGACGGCTGCGACGAAGCGGGTTTATGCTCGTGTGCAGGACGGAATTGTCCAGATGGATGCAAAAGACGGGTATAGATGCAATGACAGAGAGGGAGGAGGTCGAGGCTGGTGATGGTTGGGAAGCTCAATCAGTACAGAGTTGGCGCAGGATCGCGACCAAATGCAAAGCTTCGAACTTTTTGAGAAAAACCGCACAATTTCCGTGACCCGGTTCTTGGTCGCCGACATAACATTGCTTGCCTTCAAGAAAAATCGATCACAATGGACTCTCGCACGATTTACCAGTTGTCGTGGTTTTGTGCCACGGTCAGTGGTGTATTTCGACTTCCACGTCGCCGGAAGCAGAAGGGAATTGGGGCAGTAAGAAGAAGCGCACGAACCTGCGTCAGAAGACTCTGGTCAATGGCCAATGAGAGCTCCAGCTATACCCACCGGCAGCAAGGCAAGCAAAGCCAGATAGAGGTGGACGGTCCAGCACGTCAATTCAGGCGAAGAAGTGAGCTACAGTTGGTTGGTTGGTTCTGAAATCAGCGTTATAGAGTGCTTGGACCTTGCTCTACAGTATCGTCCCGCAAGCAAGCAAAGCTCGCAGTCTTCCCCGCGCCGAGCGGATAGTGTGATCTACGCCATCGCTCTCCCTTTACCACTTCGCCCATCATCATCCTCTTGTTCACCATCTTTATCGTCTGCACACTCTTTCGCCTAGCCGCGTCAAGTTTGCAAATATGAGCGGCTGTACGTATGCTGCCACCAGCCCCGTCGCGCACGGCTATTTGCTGGAGGATGTCCTTGATGAATCCATCGAGGAAGAAGACAGCGTACTGATTCACTCTCGACTTTCTTCTCATCTGCCCTGTCGCAACTCCTTCGCCATGCTACAGTCCGGTTCTTGTCGCTCGTGCGGCCTTTCATGTCCATCCTGCCCGAGGTATCGGCACCGGAACGGAAAGGTAAGTTTTCAGATACATCGATGTCGTTGACGGTTGGACGCCCTCGCTGACGTTTCGCCTCGTCGTGGATCCTTTTGCGCCTACAGTGCCCTTCGAGAGCCGAGTCATGTGGACTGCCATCGTCCTCGCCATCTTCCTCGTCTCTTCTCAGATCCCTCTTTACGGTATCGTCTCGAGTGACAGCTCTGACCCCCTCTTATGGATGCGTGTCATTCTCGCCTCAAACCGTGGTACGCTCATGGAGCTCGGTATTTCGCCCATTGTCACCTCTGGAATGATCATGCAGCTCCTCGCCGGTGCCAATCTCGTCGAAGTCGACTTCAGCCTCAAGGAGGACCGCGCTCTCTTTGGCGGTGCCCAGAAGCTCTTTGCGCTTATCATCTCGCTCGGTCAGGCCACCGTCTACGTTCTCACTGGTCTCTATGGTAAGCCCGAGGATCTCGGTGCTGGTGTCTGTCTCTTGCTCATTCTCCAGCTTGTCGTAGCTGGTCTGATCGTCATCCTCCTTGACGAGCTTCTTCAGAAGGGCTACGGTCTTGGTTCTGGTATCTCGCTCTTCATCGCTACCAATATCTGCGAGTCGATCGTTTGGAAGGCTTTCTCGCCCTCCACTGTCAACACTGGCCGCGGTCCCGAGTTCGAGGGCGCTCTCGTCGCTCTCTTCCACCTGCTATTCACCTGGAATGACAAGTCGCGCGCTCTCAAGGAGGCGCTCTACCGCGACCGTCTGCCCAACGTCATGAACCTGCTCGCCACGCTGCTCATCTTCCTCGTCGTCATTTACCTCCAAGGTTTCCGCATCGAGATCCCCGTCAAGTCGAACCGATTCCGTGGTCAGCGTGGCACCTACCCGGTCAAGCTCTTCTACACCTCCAACATGCCCATCATGCTCGAGTCGGCTCTCACCTCCAACGTCTTTATCATCAGCCAGATGCTCGCCTCGCGCTTCCCCACCAACCTCTTTGTCAAGTTGCTTGGTATCTGGGAGCCCATGGAGGACAGCCCGCAGCTGCACGCCGTCGGCGGTATCGCCTACTACATGTCGCCCCCACACACGTTCAAGGAGGTTATCGGAGATCCCATCCACACGGCCGTCTACATTGCGTTCACGCTAACCGCATGTGCGCTCTTCTCCAAGACCTGGATCGAGGTTTCCGGTTCCGGCCCTCGCGAGGTCGCAAAGCAGCTCAAGGACAACCAGATGGTCATGGCTGGCCACCGCGACGCTTCCATGTACAAGGAGCTCAAGCGCGTGATTCCCACCGCCGCCGCCTTTGGTGGTGCGACCATCGGTGCTCTCTCGGTCTGCGCCGATTTGATCGGTGCCTTTGGCTCCGGTACCGGTATCTTGTTGGCTGTCACCATCATCTACTCGTACTTTGAGATTGGTATGCGCGAAGCTGGCGGTCCAGAGATGGCTGCTATGGGCGAACTCTTTGGTTAAGAAAGCAGCTAGGATTTTGTGAACCTCTCCGGCATCAACGTAGTAGATCTCTGCGACAGCGACCACTCTTTGTGCGAGTGGTAGCATTTCACTCTATCGAACCTTGTCTTGCTCTCCGCAAATCCGTCGCGTTGCCGCACGCACACGCACGCACGATCAAATACACCTCTCACCCTGCGACCTCCGTCCACTGCCGTCGCTCTCCCACCTTATCTTCTTCTTCAACACCTTGCTGGGCCTCATCCTGGCAAATCCGCACCGCAAACCCTAATTCAACTGCGTCATTTGTAAATAACTGTCGTCTCTAAAAAGAGAAATCTCTCACTTGAGTCTCACACAGATCCTATTTCCCGGACAGTGTGTACTGATTGTGCGGTGGTTGTTTTACTGTTTGGACCAGCCTCGTCAGCTTGAACTAAAGCGATTGCGCTCGCAGAGACTACTACTACTTTGCGTGGTGTAGACGCACAGGACGCATGCGATTCAAATTGGCCTGGATGTGAACCGACTGCGAACGGCTACGGTGGTGCACTCCTGTCACTCCACTTCCAGCAGGTGCGATTAGATGCCCTTGCGCGTGCAGCGACATCCATCGCCCTTCGGTCTGCTGAGTCGAATGCGATCGAGTCCGCGCCTACACACACTCTTTGCTTGTGCTCTCATCAAGATGCGCTTGCTTGGATAAGGCGCGCTGGTGCACTGGGACGACTTTTGCTAAATCCCAACTCACTGGTTGCCGTGTTTCTGTCCAAGAAAACAGATGCTAAACAGAGCTCGCACTTGCTTTCATTCGAGTGCTCTTGTCTGCAGAGAACAGATAGAAGATTACAGTAAGCTACCCAAAATTATTGCGCGACCCCGTTCAGCTTTTGTTGCCGCAAGCCTCGCGTTTGTGCCTGCACCTGATGTCGCCATGAGTGCTCTCCTGATGATCATGTCTGCGACGCTGCACCTCTCACCAACCGAACGTCCCCTTTTCCCCTTCCAAACCGCTCCAATTGCTCGCCCTTTGGTGATGCGATCTTCCCTCGACTTGAAAAGCCTGCTCGCGCGTTACCTACATTGGTATTTTCTATCACACTGTCCAATTCGACTCAAATTTACCGCCTCGCCTCTCTTCGCGGCGCGGTGGTGTGCTTCTATCGCAAATAAAAGTATCGGGGGCATTGGCGAACCATGGACGTTCTGGTCAAGTGTGTAATATTTTGCCGTCAGCTGAGGAGCCGACAAAGCTTTTGGTAGCTAAGGACAAAGGTCTGAGTGTGTTGTGTGTATGTGGTGGGTGGGTGTGTAAATGTGACATTACAACGTTGGAAGCCGAGTCAGACCGATAAGAACCCGAACAGCCATACGTGATGGGAGAGAAACCTGACCCTTGAAGAGGTCGGAAACGTAAAATGCAGTGCAAGAGAGATGCCGAAGATGTTGCTGTGTAGTAGAAGAAGGGCCGAAACGAAACGCAAAAGAATCACTGGATGTGATGCATGATGAGTTTAGAAGCGGAGAGGGGTGAAGAACCACTTGTTCTTGCCCGAGGTGTACTTCTCCTCGAAGATCTGCTTGATCTGCTTCTTGGCGTCCTCGCGTTGCGAAGGCTCCTTGAAGGTGTCCTGGGTAACGGCACCCTTGAGACCCTCGAGCTCGAGAGCGTAACGGGTGGGCATGAGGTGGTTGTACGAGATGACCTTGACGAAAGGCTTGACCTTGGATCGCTTGGCGATCTTCTTGGCACCCATGCGCTTGGTCACCTTGGACGGGTATCGCTCGATACCGGCAGCGACAATGTAAGGGAACGACTTGTCCTTGGAGCCGTCATCGAACTGCTTGATGACAACAACCTGTTTGTGATTGAAAGGTTGGTAAGTCGATGGTGTGTGTAATTGTCAGTACTGAGTAAAAGTCTCGAAAAGACGAGAAGACCACATTAAGCAAACGCAGATGATGCAGCTTCCATGCCATTTGACCTTTCCTTAAAGAGGCCGCCCTTCCATTCTGCAAGACGAGACAGAACATGGCACTGCGCCTCCTTTTGGCGTCATCGTACCAGGCAAGCGAGTGCGATCGAAGGACGTCCATGTGTGGTTCGGACCTGACGCATCACCGAAAAAAGCGCTTTTCTGGTAACCCGCACAAGACCCTTGCTTGCTCCTCATTCCCGATAATAATGATCTGCAGATCCTACTTTTCTTGTTATGCGACCTTCTTACACCGCCAACGACAGATACTGGCGACCATCCTCGACGATGCTTGGCGGTATCGCTAGGCGTGGATGCTTTGTTCTCCTACTCGCAGATTCTCGTTCTGGATCTCGAGGCGAAGGTCTGCGCGCATGCTCTCCCTTGTACACGGCATGTCTTCCTTGCCTCCCAGCCACCTAGTCCATTCGATGTACCTTCACTTTTTGTTGCTGAGCCATAAATTGTACGTCTATATCCCAGTGTAATGATGCCATGTTTGACAATCCCCTTGTCTGCTAATGTGCTCTGCTTTTCAGTGCCGGTGTCGAGTTGTCGAATCTGGAAGCTGATCCTGGTTTGCTCGTGTTGTGACGAATATATACTAACCTTCTTACCGGCGTGACGGCCGCTGAGGACGACGGCGACCTTTCCTGGCTGTGTACGGTGACAATAGAGACATTAGACGGAAACGGAGGTCAGCGAGATGTTTTCGAAAGGATCTGCTAGGCATGGAATGATTACGACGCCATAATTGAGAACTGCAGGGTTGACGTTGGCTGGATGCACATCTGTTCATGGCGTCGTTTGCTGTTTGTGCCGCTGTTGCATGGGCCGTACGAGCTGTTGATTGAAAGGGCGAACGTACCTTGTAGATCTTGGGCATTGTGGCGGATGGGGGATCTTGATGGAGGATGATGGTGACGAGAATGCAGATGTTGAGCAAGTAGACTTCCGACTGACCGCCTGGCTTGCTTGCTTGCTCTCTCCAGACTTGTGAGCTTCTCAGAAAAGAGCTTGACCGACCTAGCGTTCGAGAGCGCTCTCTCTCTCTCTATTTCTATCAAGCAAGCTTCTCAGATCTGCCTTGGAGCAAGCCAAGCCAGCCTTCGGCCACAGCCCTTAGCCCTGTTCGTCTTGCGACCACAGCTCTCAAAGTCTAAGCCAAGGAAGTCTGTAATTCTCAAACTGGCCAGTCGTTGCAAATTTTGAGTTGGAGATATTCCGGCAGCATTCAGGCAGAATTGGCTCTCACTCCAAAGCGGGAGGACGGACAACACGTGATCTTTTTTCAAAATTTCCCACGTTCGGTTTTTTGGACAGCCCAGGTTGTGCCATATAATTGATAACTTCGCAACTGGAAATTTGACGCTCTTCCTGTTCGGAGCCGAAGCGACCGCAAATTTCGATTCTAGGGCAACTTTTTACAGAATTGGAAGTGAGTGCGCGCAAGGCAGCCATTTTGTTGGTGAGCGGTAGAGAGATTTGGTGTTCTGGTGTGCTGCGTCGGTGAGTCGAGTCGAGTCAAGGCAGTGTGCCCAGAGGCAGGCAACTAGCTGCAATTCACTATCAGCCAGCCAGCAGCGAGGCGGTCAGAGAGCGAGAGGGGCGCTGGATAGCAACGCGCGTTCGCCATCTCACTCCTTTCCTCACCATCAAGACCTTCGTCCTCCCAGCAAAGTAGGTATCCATTGGCATACACATCGACGAATGTATGTTCGCGCACAATATCACCAGCAATCTGCGAAAGTCACAGTCAGCACAGCCCATCACGAAAGACTCGCCATGATCGATCCAGCCTCCGCCAATCGCAGTCTTGCCCTCTTTGCGAACTAGATGTAGTTGGATATCGACCTCAGCATCCACACGCAAAGAAACGACTATGTCGCCGATCTTGAATGCATTGCGCTTTTGCCTCGTTAGAACCATCGCACGTATTCGCCATACCCAACTCGATTGCAGATATGGACGTCAGTGAAAGTCGCCACCGGATTCAAGTCCGTTGCATACGTTCAGTCATAAGTCCAGGCAATAGTCGACAAGGGGGATGCCTGCTCAAATGACATGAGCATCGCACCGCATCAACACATCGAGCCGGCCGCTTCATGGCATCTACAAAGAAACATTTCATACTCGCCCATCGAGGATTACCAGCCACAGAAACCCTCTCACCACATTTGTCGATAATTTTCTCGCTGATGGACACGAGCGGCATTTCGATCAGCAGGCTCTGACTGTGCACCGACGCAGATTGTTCGAGTTGCGGCATATCCACACTAAAGGCATCAGTCGTTCTTACCACCATGCACCTCTCCATTTGCATCTCGCATTTCTACACCAACCTTTTGCAGTTTCTTCAAGATGGCTAAGCCTCGTGGTCTTAACACAGCTCGTAAGCAGGTCTCGACCCGCCGAGACAACCGATGGGTACGTATCCAGTCAAGCCTCGTGCAGACACGAGCGAGCGAGGCAGGTCAAACAGGGATCAGAATCGTGCAACATCGAAATTGATCGTGACGCTTGGTAGCGGCCCGCGTCCATCGCAACATGCGATGGACTCGCCGCGCCACGTGCCAAGAGCGACGATCTCGATACTTCTATCTTTGCTTGCCTGCCTCTGAAGCACACCTCTTAGCTCGATCCAGTTTGCTGACCCTTTTGCGTTCTCCCCTTTCGACGTCGATAACTCTGTTCAACAACAATAGGCCGACGCTCAGTTCAAGAAGCGTGCCCTCGGCAACTTCTACAAGACCTCGCCCACTGGAGGTTCGTCGCAGGCCAAGGGTATCGTTCTCGAGAAGATCGGTGTCGAGGCTAAGCAGCCCAACTCGGCTATCCGAAAGTGTGTGCGTGTTCAGCTCATCAAGAACGGCAAGAAGGTCGCTGCTTTCGTTCCCAACGACGGTTGTCTCAACTTTGTCGACGAGAACGACGAGGTGCTCATCTCTGGTTTCGGTCGTGCCGGTAAGGCCAAGGGTGATATTCCCGGTGTTCGTTTCAAGGTGGTCAAGGTCTCGGGTGTTGGTCTCAAGGCATTGTTCGCCGGCAAGAAGGAGAAGCCCCGTTCTTAAACGGCTCCTTCATGTGTGTCGTTTTTGATCGTCCCCCAAGCATCACCATATCGAGTGGTCCGGGCCGCCTCCAGCCAAGCTGGTATCGTCCTCATCAAGCATTCGCCTACATTTGGATGGCTCAACACACTTGAATCCAGCCCTCTTCGCATGTACTTCATATACTCTTCATGAACCCTCAAAACTATAGTGCCTCCTTGAAGGCCGACATTCTGCTTCGCCTTAGTTACGATGGTGCGATTTCTGATGGTGTCAGTGCGAACTCTTGGGGGATTGTGGCAGTAATTTCGATGGAGTTGCTGGCAGCTGAGGGTCTAACAATCTGAGTCAGGAAAAACGGCTTGAAGAGAGCAAAGGACCCTTGAATTTCAAAGAACAACACTCCACATGTTCTCTCGACTCGACCTTCACGTACCTCTGCACTTCGCGTCGTCGTGGATCTCGATCTTGTCTTTCTATTCATGAAAAAGAGTCATCAATGGTGATGTCGACCAATGGTCAAGATACGCTCAATCATGGCGCCGGCACCGGCGTTGGCAGCAGCGGTCTCTCGCTGCGCGAAAAGATGCGATTGAAAGCGCAGCAGCAGCTTCGAGACAAAGCTCAGCCACCCTCCACTGGCAAAAGTACCACCGACACCATCGCTCTCGTCGATGTCACTGTCGAAAGCGACGAAGAAGGCCTTGGCTCGCTGACGCTGAGACCTACCAAAAGACAGGCAGCACTCAAGCGGCCCGCCTCCTACAGCATCGACCCACTCTGCGATTCTTCTCGTCTCAAGCGTCACCCGAACAGGGCGCCTTCCTCGCTCGCGCAATATGCCGCTGGACCAGTGAACAAGACAAAGGACATCGATGGTCTACTGCGTGAGCAGCAGCGTAGGATCAAACGCGGAACAGATGCCGACGGCTTTTCGAGAGCAGAAGCAATCGCCATGAGCATGGAGCAGGAGCGACTCGGAAGAATGGGTATCGCGTTTTCCGACGTGGACTCGGATGCCGGCCACGGCTTTCGGTCTACAAGTTTGGGCCCTGCCAAGTCGAATCGAGCCAATGCTTCTGCTTCTCGAAACACAATCAGCTCCGACGGCAAGGAGCGAGTATGGACGGTGAGAGACCTGTCTCCCACCATCCCATCCTTTCTCTGGTCTTCTCAATCGGAAGCAGGCGACTCCGATGACGAAGTGGACTGCACCGATGACGCGGGGAAGGCAAAGCAACAGCTCGCCGCATCTCTCGCTGCTGTGGGGGCGGACGAAGACGAAAAGCAGTTGGCGCTCGACATTCTACAAACCGATGTCGGCGCCAGCAAGACTCGTCGTCCCCAGATTGGCAAGCGGCATATCACATTTTATAGGCCAGCAAAGGTTCTAGCTCCCATCGCCACCTTTTTCTGTCCGCTTCCGTCCATCAGCAGAGATGTTCGAGCGAATGAATCAACTCCAATAGCAACCACATCAGCAGCAGCATCGACGCAAACATCAGTGCCACCAGTCTCGGAACAGCTCGAGTGGGAACCGCTCGCTCGATGCGTTCTCCTCGCCGGCATACTTCCGCCCTCTCTTGAGCTTGACAAGCGTCAAATCAGACGCATTTTGGTCTGGCTTGCCATCTCCTTTGTTCTCGAACGTCACGTCATGAAGAGTCGTCTCATGTCGACCCTCTTTCAGTCATTAGTCTTTCAGCCGGAACTGTCGCATTACGCTCGTCAGCTCGATTCAGCCATCCCAAAGGCGCTTACCGATGTCGTACAACGCGTACCGCTCATTCTCAATGGCGTCGGAATGGATGACCATGTCTTTGAGCAATGTTTCCCGGACAATTCAAGTGTCACCGATGTGCCTTGCTTCACTGTGGCGCAACGCAAACCCGTTCCGTCGCAGGCACACGATGCGGCCAGCACCTCTTCGCCCAGTGCCGAGTTTACCGACTTCAAAGTATACCTGACTCAAACCGAACGCGACGATATCCTCATCAACCTCGCGCAAATGCTCGACATGACCACACGCGCTACCGACCATCTCACATTAGTCGAAGACAATGTCTCGGTCTTTGCCGGATATGTTTCGAGCATGGCCATCGCCTCTGCGGCCACCACCAACTACGCCGTGTCGAGCGCAGTGGGAGGCGCGTTCGACAGCATCTTTGCCGCAGCAGCTCGTGAAGACTGCAGCAATGGAAAGGGCCTCTTGAGGAAATTGCAAGCCGAGGTGTGTCGGAGGACGTTTGGCGCGTTGGGGGATACCTCGATTGCGGTTCGCTCGAGGCTCGTGACGGTGCTGCCGGGCGAAGGGAGGGAGATGAGCGCGGTGCGGCGGTGGTTGGCGTGGTGCGCGCTGACCGAGCACGTTGCGCGGGCGCGTGTTGCGACGAGGACTTCTTGGCCTGCAAGCAAAAGTGGTTCGGACGTGGTGCCATCTTCGGACCCGTGTGCTGACGAGGGCGAAGACGATCTGCAGACAGCAGAGCTGAAAGAGGGATCAGAGCATTGGAGATGTACCGTGTTCCAGCCTCTATCGTTGGATCTTGAGATGCTTGCCGAGGCGATTGACGCGAGCGACCCTAGTTCGCCGTTTTGCGTAGCGCCGATGACACTCGAGCCAGCGATGGCCAAGAATTGTAGCGACGACAAGTCTCGGCAAACATCTCGACCAACCTCCCCCGAATCGGCGAGCCACCAAAGCCGCAGCAGCAGGAGTACCAGCTTTGAAACCTTGATTGCTGCTACTCAGCTGGTCTCGCTCGCGCTGCGCGATCTGCCCGTCCACATATGCACCTTCACCTGCCCCCACTTGGCGGACGGTGGTGAAGCATCTCTCGACGCCGCCGCTGGCGCACGCAAGACGTGGCCACGCGCGCTCCGTCTGGCCCTCGAACCGTACCTCGCCACCCTCGAAGCCACGCTTGATACGACACGCATCGCAATACTGCACACGATCATCGAGCGGCTTACTGCCGTCAATGGGCGGATTCGCGATCACCGTGGCAATGTCATCTTGCAGACGCTCGCAAAGGATCGGCTGCAGACTGTGTGTCATTCGTTGGCGTATCAGCTGGATCTGTTCAGTTCGGGTGTTAATGGCATTGCCGCGGGGTTTCTCAAGTAGGGCGGCGGGACGGCAGAGCGCATGGTCAACAGGCATCGTTCGCATGTGACCCAGCGACAGCACGCTACTCAACATCTTGACGCTAAAAAGCCCGTCAACGCGAAAACAGACCACATCGCACCGGATCATCAGTCACCCGCAACACAAAGCCAACTTACCATTCTTTGCCGCCGCATAGTGACACTTCTGAGCTGCGAGCGCCTCGAGCAGTATGTGCCCCGACTTATCCGAGCCTCTCACACCCACCCCAAATCCGCACCCCTCCCGATCTCGCAGCTCGCACACCCACCTTTGTGAGAAAAAGTTGTTTGTGTTCCAAAGAAAAAGATGAAAACCCCCTCAAGCCTAGACCAGACGAGCGAGTTGAATGGTACAATCACAACACATGCCGCTGGCTGGCCAATGTGTCACCCTTGAGACCTCCCAAGCACATCGGCCTCGTTGCCGCGGCAACTCGCACCTGCACCAACCCCCGCCCTTCCCGTCGACTCTCGCTCTTCCCCACGCTTCCGCTTAGCCACGTTCAGCTAAACGACCCGGCAAACATAGCAATCAAGGTCACCCACGCACCCCTACCCAGACTCTCAACTCCTTCCTCATCGACCATCTTGTTAAAGCAGTCCATGAGTCCCTCGTACCTCCGCACGACCGGAGCGCCAAACTCTGCTGCTGCCTCTTCGGCCGTTTGCTCCTCAATGGGACGCAAGGCGATGACCGGCTCCGGGGGTTCTCCGCCCAAGAACGACGGTTGCGAGTGGAACGATGCAGTGTTTGCAGGAGGCGCCGTGGTTGGCTCCGGTGTGGTTTGGCCGAGGACCCGAGCTGCTTTGCTGCCCGCACTGCTTCCGTTAGCCTTGGGGTTGGCAGCACCGACATCGCCGTCTTCGTCATCTTCATCCTCGATCGCAAACGAGGGTCGACCAGGCAACTCGCCAGGCGACGAAGGAAGCGGCTTGTCAACTGCGCTATCGGTCGACTTTCTCGAAGGATCGGCGTCTCTGTAGCTACCTCCAGACTGAGCCTGAGCAGCCGCCGTAGCTTGGTGCGAATACGGCGAGGGAGCTGCTGCGCCATTGCCGCCATTGGCGGGAACGCGTGCATACGCCCTGTGAAGCGGGTTCTGCCTTTCCGGACGTTGCGTCGACAGCCGCACCATGGCACACTCGAGTGGCGAGAGCACAATCACGCTGACGACGTTCCACAGCACAAAGATGGGCAGACCCACCGGGCTGATCTCGAGCATGTTGGAGTTGGGGCCCGAGTAAGTGGCGTCGCCCGGTGCGGCAGGGTTGGCGCCCGGGAGACCTCCAAGGGAGGGAACGGTGAGCTGCCGAACGATGCGAGTGGCGAGACCGATCCAGAGGATATGAAGCACATTGGCTGCCAAAAGACCGGGGAGGAGGTAGAGACGCCACGGCTGGCTAAACTCGGTGTACGACAAGAGCTCGCGCAAGTTCTCTCTCGGCGTCCGGAGCGAGAGCATGCGAGGATGGACAATGGTTCTGTAGGTGATGACGTTGAGCGGAAGCGCCGCCAGCGATACGAAGAGCATGTAAAAGAGATTGCTGAAGAAACCAAATTGCCCTGGACCGGCTGGACCGGCCTTGTACGCGCTTCCGGGCGAGCCCGCCGAAGCGCCCGCGAAGAACACGAGCGTAAGCGTGCTTAGTGTAAAGATCTGGATCGCCACGGGCACAGAGCCCTTGTAGATGCCAGCCCATCCTTCCAACCGCTTGGTTCGCATCATCATCGAAAATACGCCAGTGACGACGGGACCAATCTTGGCACTCGACCTGCGTTCCGACAGCAAAAACGAGGAAAGCGCACGTGGACCGCTCGTCGAGCCCGCGCCATCTTCGAGCACATTGTCGAGACTGACCGCCTTGGGGAGATAGTTGGCACGAAGGCGGACGATGGCGCCGTTGAAAGGTTGCGAGATGAGCACCGAGATGCCGATGGACAGCGAGATGGCTATGAGAAAGACGATGAGGTCAAATGGAAACATGGTGGTGAGACGGGATGGTCGCCTCGTGGCCGAATGAACTGGAGAAGCGGCTTGGTATGAAGGTGTGGTTTGATGATTTTGATGCGATGCTTCTGCTCTTCGAAGTCGGCTGCGATGCGTCAGATGAGCTCGTGATAGCAGAAGCCTGTCCTGCCAGTCGAGCTTAGTTGTCGCTGGGAGGCTGACCTTGGCAGATGCGTAAAGGTGTGGGGACGACGGCTTGTCAATTGAAGTCGATGATGGTGTGCATGCAGATAAAAGAGGAAAAGCTAAAGGTAAGTTTGTCCAGAATCGGAAGGGTCACCGAACAGGCACGGTCCAGCTTGAGCTCAACTCGCTCGGCTGCTCCGCATGCTCTCGAGCGACAATAGAGCACAGCCGCAAAACTACAAGTCAAGCGGCAAGACCGGCAGCTGCACGAGATGTTTAACACGGAGCAAATGCGAGGAATTTCCGGCAGCAGCTTGAGTCAAAATCCATTGGGGCGCTAACTGAGCCCAGCTCGAGTTCGGAGGACGCGTCACAGCCAAAGTGAACAACAACACTCGACAAGCAAACCCTGAGTCAAAGAACTCAAGCAAGCAAGCAAACAATCTCGATTTTTGTCACTCCGCTCTTGCAACGCTGAGTCCAACAGCCAGAGCAACCACGCGCTTCTTCGGTCACCAAGCTGCATCCCTGTCTCTTGTGTTGCTCAGCAAGACGCTCACAGCTTGACTGCGCGTTTGTATCTCATCTCGCTCATGCATGAATCAAGCTTTCGAGCGATCAATCGGCAGCAGCAGGGCAATCTCGAGGGGGCTGCCACGGCGCAGTTTGCCCTGCCAGACTCAATTCAGAATTGCTTTTCAGAACCTTTCTTTTAGATGATCTTTTTGCACGCCAACAGAAAAAATCAACCCATGTTCTGTTAATATTGTCTTTTTCCGTATCCTTATTGCGATGCTCGTGTGACTGTTGGCAGCGCCCACGACTCTCACACTGGATCCGCGACTTGCCCTTCCAAGATGATTCGGCTCAGATGTAAAAGTGTGGACTTGTGTCGAGAAGTTGAGACGTGGCGACGCCGACAAATTGCATGGTGTGTGCTGCCAGAGGCCAAGGCATGGACCTCAACGATCTCGATCGCTTTTCGCGTAGCCATCATGACCACCACCACCCAAGGCGCCCCCTTACGCCAGGTGTCATGAGACTCATAGCGATGCCTGTAGAATCCCGTCGCCCTTTTGCTTACAGCTTACAAAAGAGCATCCAGCAATCGTGGTCAAACATCGATCCGCGTTACGACGATTCTGATGGATTGCCGACTGTGACACGCGATGCCCAGTCAGACTGTGCAGCTGAACCAACAGCCAAGCGGCTTCTTGCTCGTCAAGACATTTGATCGTATCCACCTGCAAACGCTCTCTGAGCCCGACGGTATCACCCATTTTCACCCACCACACGTACGCACGATCTCATATCTCACACCATCTGCTCTTAATCTCGCCTCGAATTGCACTACAAAAAGTACTCGACAGCTTCATGCTTCCCGTTGGCGCCCGCCGCCGTCGGCCCGCCGTTCAAATTATGCTGATTTGGACCATCCCTCTCATTCTCTGGCGCCGCCTCAAACGTATTAAAGTGCTTGCTGCCATCCGGAAACACCTCTAGGATACTTGCCATGTTGCCGCAACGGTAACAGTAGTTGGGCGCACTCCACACGGTCGAGAGTCTGTCGTCGTAGAGTACCGAGAAGCCTTCCATGCACAGCTGGTGTGCACGCAGGATGTGGTTCATGTTGTTGCGGTGCAGGAAATGTTTAACCACCGAGGCGCCGAATGTGTAGCCTGCGCCGCGCGGCGAGATGGCGAATTCTTCTTTATCCGGGTCCGGATCGGACCAGACTAGGTCGGCCATAGGTCCTTCATGCGGAATCTCGCGGAAGCGATCGATGATCTTGACCTGATCTATGTAATGTACGCTCGGCGACAAGCCGCCGTGAACGCAAAAGATCTGGTCGTCAATCACGACCGAGAGCGTGAGAAAGTCAAACATATCGGTAAAGTACGTCCACACGTTGGCGGATCCATACTTGCGCTGACACTCGGTGTAGAACCCATATGTCTGCGTCACCGCTCTCGACTCGTGATTGCCCCGGATCAGCTGCACTCGATCCGGATACCGCAATTTCAAGCATGTCAACAGCGAGATGGTCTCGACCGAAAACAGGCCACGATCGACATAGTCGCCCAAGAACAGGTAGTTGGTATGTGGCGCATAGCCTCCGATTCGAAAAATCTCTATCAAGTCGTAGAACTGACCGTGGATGTCGCCGACGACCGTGACGGGAGCCGAAATGTGAACCACATTGGACTCGCGCATGAGGATCTCTTTAGTCTTTTCGCAGATCTCCTTGAGCAGCGCCTCGCCCAGAAGTTGCTTCTTGAGCAGCGTGGCGATGCACGCATCTAGGTCGAAGGCCATCGTGTTGGTGGATGTGAGGCTGGCCAGACAGACGCAAGAAAGTGACGTTCGTGCAGAGCTGAGAAGAATTGCTCGGTCGCCGAAAGATCAAAGCGGAGCTGCAACTTTTCACGAATGTCGGTCCAGAAAGGCCTAAGATGCTGGCCTGCAATTGCTGCTTTTGATGATATCGTCAACGGTGTTGGCCTTCTGTTGGAAATTTGCTCGGCAAAGGTGGTGTCGATCGGGCTACCTTCCTTGGGGTATGGGTATCGAGGATGGCAGCTAGCGACCCGATAAATCTGCTACGAGCACGTGTGACGCCTCTATAAAGCCTCACTAGAAGCTGAGCTGAAAGCAACAAGCCGATGAGTCGCTTCCGCCGAAGAGAGAATCAAAGCTTCCCGCTGCTGCCGCAACCGTCCAAAAAGAGCGCGGGCTGGCTCTATATCGACTACTGATGAGCGCCGTTCGAGTTCACTGATGCCGCTTGTACCCAACATCCACAATGGATCTGACCAGTAAAGCTGTCGAGATGGCCGAGGTCGACGATACTAGTGCCAGACAAAGCGGGCGTGCGAGTGCGGTGGTGAAAGCGCTTGTGAGTGCGAGTGTGAGTGCGATGATGGTGTGGAGGAAAGTCGACCCAATCGAGCATGCAGATATTCCGACAATCAAAAGCCGGCTCGCATTATTTTCGCATCTGCCAAACCATGTTACGCCGTATTACCTCGCTCGTTCTCACACAACCATAAACCCGAATGAAATCTCACTCGACACAACCACACACACACACGGCCACGACGCTGATTGATGCGAAGGAGAAGTACGATGAGAATAGACATCAAGCAGAGACGCCAGCTGACAAGCACGGACATCCGCCGCAAGAAGAAAGCGACCAGACATGCACAAGGTTGGTAGCGGGTAAAACGAGAATGCACAGAGAAAAGACAGTAGAAGTGTGTGTGTGTGAGTGTGTGTGTTTGTGCGTGCCCTGCGTGTGCGTCTACATGCCTGCAAACAGAGTGTGCATGTGTGTTTGTGGAAGAAGGTTGGTGTCCTATGCTCCAATGCGGTACACAGAACGGGTATGAGGAAAAGACGGTCCCTGCCGATCATGGCGAGCCTTGTGTTTTGACTTTTCTGCCGCGGCGCGATCACATCACATAGGCGCTAGGCACGACTCCGGTTTGGCCTTGAGTGTTTCTTGCCAGCCACCAATGACGATCCTGGTCATCGAGAATCTCGATGGGTTCACCAGCTGTCAACGGGAGCTCCGACTCGTGATTCGGCACAAAGTCGTATCGGGCGTGGGCAGGGATGCCTTCCATAGGCGAATCCTCGTCATCGCCGCTCATCGCAGGTGCAGCAGCAGCGCCAGCGAGACCAGCCTCAGCATCCGAAAAGCCGCCGTCGTCCGTATGGTACTGCGTGTGACCGCTTTGTCCGGTACGGCCACCGTCGCTGTGGTAGTTGGACAGGGCCGCCTCGTCGCCCATATCGGGGTGCTGTTGAGGCGAGTCCTGTCGACGATGGCCCGCGGCAGCAGCAGCAGCGGTAGCAGCAGCAGCTCCACCTCCGACACCAGCAGTAGCTCCTGCACCAGGGTTACCCCCAGCACCACCATGTTCGCCGAGCATAGCATTCTCGGTTGCCGCGTTCAGCGTCGCCAGCAAGCTCGAAGGTCGCTTCTTCTCTCCAAGACCCAGGGATTCGTCGCTTGCCGACAGAGGCACACCCTCGTCGCGCGGCTCGGGTCGTCGCCTAGCAACTGCCCAGATGAGGCCGAGCAGCACCAGCAAAAACACGATACCGAGTCCGATGGCAATCGAGATGAGGATCACCAGACCCACGGCAAGGTGGTGCAAGTTGGGGAACTGCAGCACTTCGGTGGATCGGGTAAACGCGCGCACAATGCCCGAAGATCCATCAAGGTTGGTGGCCAGCAAAAAGGGCGAATAGCTCTGGCCGTCGAAAAAGACGCTCGAAATGTTGCCATAATCCTGCGTGGTCAAGGCACCGCTGACAATGAGCAGTCGATTGTCTTCCAGAATCTGGTTGCTCGGGTGTGCCTTGGAGATGGGCACGAACGTCAATTGCGAGATGCCCGTGGCTGGCAGGAACTGACCGGTGCCGACGGCTGTGTACTGAGTGCCGTCCCATTTGACCAAGTAGGGATCTGTTCCGTCGCTGGTGCGGCCAGCGACAAAGATGGAGTTGGCGTTGAGATCGTCGACACTGACGGCGGTGGCGGGTCCAGGAATCTGATTCGAGCCGCTGCCAACGCTGCCGAGGCTGCTCCAGATCTGCGTGTCGAAATTGTAGCTGGCTAGCGAAGCTTCGGCTCCGTTGACGGTCATGGATCCTGCGAGAATGAGCTGGTTCGCCTTGCTGCCAGCAAAGTCGACGGCCGAAATCTGGCCGCTGAGACCGGCGCTGAGCGGGCTCCAGCGCATGCCGTTGGTGTCCCACAGACAGACATTGGCGCACGGCAGTGAGCCGGCCGTGGCGAAGCTGCCACTGACGACGAGCTCGGAAGAGTCAGGTCGGTGATCGATACTAGTGACCGAAAGGACCTGACCAGAGCTGGCAGAGAGTGGCGCGGCGTTGGTGACCCAGCTAGCCTTTTTGAGGTCGTAGGTCTGGAATCCATCATCACCGCCAACGTAAAGCATGTCTGCATCGACGAGCAAAGATCGAACCACCGACGTCGACTGTCCGCTGTTCGACGTCGAAGGCGAGGGAAAGGCAGACGCGACTTTGGTGGAATCGTCGTAGTAAGCCAGATTGCGGATGCCGGATGTGCTGGTAAAGTTGCCGCCGAGGATGTTAACATAGGAGCCGTCATCGCGCTGCCAAAAGGCGCTCGCGAGAATCTCGTTGCCGCTCGACACGAGCGAGGCAGGCGTCATGATGTCGGCACGCTTAGTCAACGGTGGAACTTGTGCGGAAGGTGCTGCGACGTTGCCGCTGGCCAAAGAGGACCTCGGTAGGAGCGAGCGCAACCTGGATGCAAGACTCGAGCCCGGGTCCCGCTTCTTCACCACGCTTCGTTGTTGCTGCACGCGTCGTGGCTGCTGCTGTTGCGGTTGTTCCAATTGTCGTGGTACGCTGTCAACGCTGAGCCTTCGCGAAAGGCTCGAGGACGATGATGCAGATGCGGAAGTGCCGGACTGCGTGGCAAATTGAAGGTTGAGCGACTCGATGATCGGCATCTCGCCCGACTGGTCAGGAGCCCGCATTTGAGCGGCGCCAGATGCAGACTGAAGGCTCAGTGCACGGACGCTTCCTGCAAGGAAACTCTGCTGAGTGCTTGTGGCGTAGTCGGCAAAGGCAGCCGTCATCTCTGCCGAAACAAAGCTGGCCTGTATCTGCCAGGCGTTGGCGGTGGTGTTCCAGACCGCGTAGCCGCCACTCTGACCGGTGCCGTTGACACTGGCAAACGAGCCAGCCACTAAAATGGCATCTGAACCGAGCGGATAAATGTCAGAGACAGCGCCGTCAGGACCGCCACTGAGCCCGGTCCAGCTATTTGCGTCTGGGTCGTAGCGTGCAATGTACGAGACGGTCACTGCGCTGTCGGCGGTGCCGGTAAAGCTACCGCCGACGTAGAGCGCATTGCCAAGGTTGGCTAGAGCCTCGACGGCGCCGTTCAGACCTCCGTTGGCAATCTCGATGGGGGGTCCTGCCAGCCGAGTCCTGGGTATAGCCAGCAATGTTGGCAAAGCTGACGTTGCCGCTCGAGGTGAAAGAGCCGCCGACAAAGGTGCGCGATCCTACCGAGGCAATCGCAGAAATAGCGGTATCACTGGCATTGCTGCGCACGCCGTTGGCGTACAGCGTTGCTGCAAAGGTATCCAAATCGGTCATGGTGGTGTTGGGCAAGGTGCCTGTTCCGTTGGCTTGGAGCGCCGTGACGCCAGAGTCAAATAGATTGTACTCAAGCACGCCAAATCCAGTGGACCGGCTCATCTGGAGCGTCTCGTTGCTGTTGAGCAGCAGGAAGCTGACCTTGTCGGCAATGACGGTGAAGTCGCCACCACCTGAGGGAGCAGGTGCATCGCTGGGGATCGAAAGGATCACTGTGGGCTGGAAGCCCTCGCTGGCCTTGTTGACCTCGCCGCTGTAGATCTGGACGGTGCGGTCATCTTGGTTGGTCTGCGAGACGCGCGTGAGGTTGCCCGTGGATCCTTGCACTGCAAAGACGTTGGCCTGAACATCGGTGCGCTGACTGCACTGGCCACTGGCGCTGCATCCGGGCACAAACATGGTGATGGTGTAGTTGCCATTGACGGGAATGTCGACAGAAAACGTGACTGTAGCCGATGTTGATGCTGATTGCAGGTTCGAGTAGGCGTCGGTGTAAGCCAGCACGGGCTCAACGGTGCCGGCGAGCGTGTTTATCGTGCTTGGATACCATCCGCCCTGGTTGGTGGCAGACGAGTCGGTACCGTTGACACCGGTTTGGTTGGAGCTGCATCCACCGCGGTTGAGTGCATTGTAGGCGTAAGCCCAGCCACCCTCAGAGAGCAGCTCAAGCACGTGGAGACCCGCACCGGCGCCGTAATACTCGGTAGTGGTGAACTGAATGCCAGTGAGCTCTTTGATGCCGCCAGACGCATTGTTGGCGGGGGTATCTGCGATCAAAAAGTCTTGGTAGGGGATGGATGCATCGTGCGCTAGCGTACAGTTGGTAGTACAGGTGGCGTTTTGGTTGGTGGTTGGATCGAGGTAGATCAGCTCGAGCTCGGTGTTGTCGGGGATCGACACGATGCCAAAGGTGCGCGTGCCGCGGCCATCGACAAACGTGTTACCAAGGCGGATGGCGCGTACATTGAGGGCACGGAAGGCACGAGCAGTGAGTCGGCCGTCTACACCATCCTCAAAGAGGTACGAATTGCCGGCGCCGTCGGGGCCCTGTGGACAGAGAATTTGGGCTGGGTTGTCAAAGCTGGCGTTGTTGAAGCTGGGACCACCGACAAACTCGACCTGACCGAGGGAGAGCGGGGTAAGAGCCGATGTGAGCGAGGATGCCGAGGTATTGGTGCCTGAAGACGTGCCATTGGCGCCCATGGAGGCGAAGCGGGAGTCGAAGCTGCCTCCGAATCGGACGAGCGAACTGTTGCCGCCAGCGGTGATGGTATTGACGGTACCGTCGAGGCCGCCAAAGTCGACAGGACTCCACGTCGATGCTGAGACGTCCCACTGGGCTACATTTCCGAGATATCGATCTGTGGCGCCATTGACGGGCCCTGTAAAGGATCCACCGACGATGAGCTGCTGGTGGTCATTGTCACAGTACAGTGCCTGCACGGTGCCATCGAGACCGCCAGCCATGTTGCTGAATGTATTTGTGCTAGGATCGTAGGAGGCAATGTTGCTGACGGATGTGCCCCCTATCGAGAAGAAGTTGCCTGCAACGTAGACTGTGTTGGGGGACGACTGCATCTGACAGATGGCACGGATGGTGCCACCTTCTTCGGTAGCACTGATGAATGAGACGGTACCATTAGTGTCACGCGATAGTAGGGAAGATGCGGCTGAATCGTAGGTGGCGTTTGGGCTTGCCGAGGAGCCGGTCTGGTTCCAGAGTTGAATGCCTGCGAAAGAGCCGGCGATGCTGACGGCGCCGAGAAGGTCAAAGTCGATGTCAGGGAAATTGGTGGATGATGCCGATGCAAGAGGTAGCGCGGCCGTAAGGAGTAGTGCTGGTCTGATCAAGGCGCGTGCCAGCCGTGAAGTGGATGAATGTGAGGACGAAGCGTGACGGTAGGATGTGCTCGCCGCGGCGGCCGGGGCGAGGGGCGCCATGATTGCTGCCGAAGGGGAGGACCTGCACGGTCGAGGTTCGTGGTGGATGGCGATCAATCACGAGCGATGTCGAAAAGATGGGTCACGACGCACCCGCGGGTTGAAAGGGTGGAACGACGAACGATGAAGGAACGATTCAAAGCATGCCAACGTGGTGTCCGCCAGTGTTTGGACCAAGCGCAATCGGGGAAAATTCGACCAAGCGAGTAAATTAAAAGAGTGTGGGTGGCCGTAACAGGATCCAGGTTGGGTAGCTGGGACCAACACGGATGAGCTCCAAGATGCTTAGAGATGCAGCAAGGTCGGATGATAGTCCAATGGTGTCAAGGCTAACACAAGGTTGAACGAGGTCGATGCAAAAGAGGGCTTGTCGAGCACCTCGCGAAAGAAAAACAAGCAAAGGCGAGCCAGGAAATGGCGCGGAGGGGCAGGATGCGAGAGTGCAAGGTCGAGAGTGTCGAGGCAAGGGTGATGAGATGAAGGGGGGAGGATGGTGACAATAACGGCAAAGGGAATGGTGTCAAGAGGATGAGACGTCTCGAACCGACTTGCAAGTTGGTCAGCCAAGCGAGCCAGGCCCAAAATCGAAAAAGTCGTGGCGAGGCGCGCAGTGCGAATTCAACACACACTGACACAAATTCAAACCTCAACACACACATACACACACACAGAGCAATGGCAGCCGCTGCAAGAACGCGACCCACAAATCGACCTTCCATCATGACCATTGGATCTGAAACGATAGCTCGCGATGCTCTTCTTGCTGACGTCTAAGCCAAGCGGTGAGCAGGCTGTCGTACACTTTCATGAAGACATGGCTGCCGAACAAAGAAAAGAAAGAGAGGGAAATGCGTCTCTTGAGCATGAGTTTGAGATTGCGGTGAGGGATCCGCCTTTCTTTCTATTATCACGCCTGCACACCGACACATACACACACGCACGCAGCCCAACCTCAGTTGTGCCGTTGAGCGAGAAATGAAGTTGTCGTCGTCGTACAGCACAGTTGCGAGCGTGCAGATCAAGGACAGCCCACCTAAGACTACATTATGAATACAAAGCCCTCGCTCCTATCTATACGCTCGGCTCAAGGACTACGTGCGCTACAAGGCTGACGATCCATAAAAGCCGTTGAAGTTGGGAGATCTGGCGAGATGACTTCCGCGACCAAGTTCGCGTGGACTACCGAGTGGAACCGCTGTCAAGGGTCGAGGCATGGATGCCAAGCGCTTGCAGGATTAGGACTGGGCCTTGCCGAACATCTCTGAGCCGAAAGGGGTTATTGTCACTTGGCTACCGTTGTACTGTAAACGTGAGCTAGCTGGCGTCCATGGAAAGATCTCTTGCATGTCCAGCAGCGGGTCACACCCGAAACAAATAAACATGACACGCAACGGATCGACTGCGCTGGCGCTGCGCCGGTCTCCAGGGTCTCTGCTCTTTCGCCTCGAGGCTGGCTGAGACCAACACGCGCGTTGCGTCTGCATTTTCTGTCAGATCAAGTTTGGAAGCTCGAGCTCGGATTTCGAACGGATCGACATTGCGTCCGCGCTAACAAATTGGCTTGGTGTCAAATGTTAGGTCGATTGAGTCCAAAAAAGATGAAAAGTCACGTTGTCGTGCGGAAAAGGAAGCTCGAGCCGATCAAGAATTGAGAGCGTGTATCAGTATGTGTGCATATAGGTGAGTAAGTGCGGTCGGTGAGCTGAAATTCGGAACCGATTCTGAGTGGAGTCTCAAAAGGCGTCAAACGCTGCCTGCCGCTTGCAGCTTGCTACATCATCGTTGGAACTCTCGACACTTCTTCTTGATCGTCCTCTGTTCCTCGTATCCATCTCCCCCTTCACCCCAGCACAGATCAAGATGGTCGCCATATCCTCCGTCAGCATGGCACTGCGACGCGCACCCACCTTGGCTGCTGTCTCTGCCGCCCCCGTGCGATCCCTTCACTCGACACGCATGGTTCGCGCTGCTTCCTCCTCCTCGACGGCTGCTGAAGAAGAGTACCCGAGCGAAAACTTTGGCGCTCCCATCTGGCGATACACGTTCCTCGGCGCCATTGCTGCTTTCGGTCTCTACCGTATCTCGACGCTTCACGCCGATCCTCATCCCTCTAGAGCCTCTTCGTCGGGTCGTTCGGCACCGGGCAACGAGTCTGAAGACAACCTGCATGTCGAGGGTGAAAAGCCGTGGCTCACGCGCTACATTGAGCACTGGACCACCTCGCCAAGCGTGTGGAAGGAGCGCAACGCTAGACATCTCGAGCTTGTCAAGGAAAAGGCAGAGGAACGTCTGCTCTTCCAGGATGCTGAACGTCCACCTGTTCACCGATTGCGTTACACCCAGTAAGTAGCCGGCCTGCATTGCGTCGATGTCGAGACTTCTTTTTGGCAGATACTGACTGGTTCTTTCTGCTTTGTACCGAATTCGTCTTGAACGCTCAACAGGATCTTCGAGCAAGCATCGCCTCACGCAATTGCCCCCGGCTCGCAAGTTGACCTTTCCGACCTCAAGATCAAGCGAGCTTCCGAGTAACCGATCTCCTTCCGCCACGTTCTTAGAATCTTTTTGCAACACCAGAGTTGCAATACAGAAATGCATTTCTTCCGATCTGATGTGCTGGTGCCTCGACTGCGTGCACACCTTGCTCTACTGATAGCCACTTTCGGCCCAACACACCCAGACACGATCGAACGTCTTCTGTTTGGATCCTGGCGATCCCACGGGTAGATCACAATTTCGCATTCGGCTCGTCTTTCAACTGTTGTGCTGCCTGACGGATCTTTAAGCATAGCTCTTGCGCCTCGTCGTCGTCCAGCTCTTCGCGTCCATGGCCTAGTCCCAGCGCCGCGAGAGGATTGCTCGATGCTGGCTTTTTTGCTTTGCAGTCCGTTCTTGGTCGCATTGCGGCGGGGACGATGTGAAAGTGGACCTGCCAAAGGGTCAGAGAGAACGGTCAAATTTGAATTGATTGCTTCCAGGATGATAGGGACTTTTCCGTCTGAGCGCGAGTCAAAACCTACATGAGGCACTAGTTGGGCGTAGATCTGATTCGTGATGACCTGCAGTCTCTCATCGCCCAGCCCTGTCCAGATACAAGCATCAAGTGTGAGCTGGCGGTGAGGATCAATCTGGTTCGAGCGGTTGCAACCCGAAAGGGCAACTCACCTTTGCCAACGGCTCGCGTCGTCTGCACGAGCGCATGCGACAACGAAGCAGCCGTCTGGCGATCCAAGTGCGATACTTGCTCAACGTGCTTCTTCGGAACGACGAGAGTGTGTCCCGGTCTCAACGGGAGGATGTCGAGAAAGGCGAGGTTGTGTTCGTCTTCATAGACGATGTAGGCGGGCGATTGGCGAGCAACGATGCGACAAAAGGCGCAGTCGTCCGAGACGTCTTTGCTCGCATCAAAGCGGGCTAACGTGTGCGAGGTCATTACGGTCTGTAGTGATGTCAAGACACTGAGCGGCTGAATCGTGCGGTAATCAAAATAGTGTCAGTGCTGATCGTCGTCGTCGTCGTCGTCGTCGTCGTCGTCGTCGTGGTGGTGGTGGATGCTTAGACTTCGGGTAACAGGCTTGCTCGAGTAGCCGATGACCGTAGCGGCTTGAACCAGCCTTTCCCACGCTGTCGTGTGGGGAAAAATGCCGATTGTGACAATGCCAGCCACGTTTTTCGGGTTCTTTTCCGCATCCGCTCCACTTGGCATTTTCTTCAAGCTGGCTTGCGCAACTCGCTTTCGGTCCTTACAGTCCACCATCATCCTTGCACCTCCTGACACAACTTCACTCAGCGTTGGTACAATGTCGTACGCAGGAACCATTCCGCTGTTTGCGCCGGGCCCGAACCCGCGAGCACCTGCTCGTCCCTGGCGATCCGACGACTTTTTCGCCGTCGACGACCGCGTTCGTGGAGGCGCCAGCCATTCGCACACCGCCATTGTTCAGTATCCGCCCAACAGCCGCGGCGAGCTTGTCTTTTCTGGCTTTCTCGACACGCTCACGCTCGGCGGCGCAGGATTCGCCTCTCAGTCGTCCGCCACCCCGTTTCCCGTCACGCTCAGCAAGGACAATTTTGTCGGTCTCCGCTTGGTCGTTCGCAAAGACACGAATTGGGAGGAGCCCTCGCCTCCCTCGGATGGATCGAATCCAGGAGGAGGCAAAGGTCCCGTGACATCTTTCGTCTTTGAAATCAAGACCGAGGAGCCCAAGAGACGGCCGGATGGCAGGAGGGAGAGCGTTGTTGTGTGGGAGTGGAGCTTCTCCCTGCCTCGCGAGGAGGAGGTGGAAGATGCCAGCTTGAACATGGCCTTGACCAACGATGACTTTTGGGTGTTCGACTCTACCTGGTCCGATTTCAAGCCATTCTATCGCGGAAGGCCCGTCGATCCTGACACGGCGGGCGAGTTCCGTCCCGAGAAAACGTACGAATGGAGCCTCATGGCACGAAGCAACTTTCAAGCTCAATCCGGTCCCTTTGCCGTCCAACTGCACAGCCTCAATGCTCTTCCATCGGAAGACCAATTCGTCTCCACTCACACGCACGCTGACTCGACAGTGGTCGTGGAGGCCGCCGATCATCACACGGAATCATGGCTCGACGAGAAATCCAACCATTCCTTTCGAGCCCCCTCTCCAGCCGCATCTGTAACCGCACCCAGGTCCGCGGGAGAATACTACGGCTTTGCACTCTTCATCTTTGCCACGCTGCTGTGGATCGGTTGGATAGTCTGGGCTTTGACCCCCGACGAGCTGTTGCATAGCGTAGGCATCGGCTGGTATCCAAACCGCGAATGGGCCTTCTTGTTGCCAGCCTGGTCTTTGTTTGCCGTTCTGGCGACGTATGCCGTGTTCATCGGGCTGAATGCCAAGAGCACTTCAGAGCTGCGCGAGATTGTCAATGTCACCGGTGAGTATCGTTGAGTGGGGAAGGGATTGCGGAGAGCAAAAGTTGAGGCTGACTCGTTGCTTTTGTTTGGGTTGCAGATTCGGCTCAGAACGTTCTACCCGTGTCGATGGATGGGGAGAAGCATCTGTTCGAAGATCCGCAGGCTCTGGCAAAGAGCTTGCATGACATCTATGATCTTCCCCCGACATATGTTTCTCGTCAAATGCACCTCGGTGCAGCTTCGTGATCACCTGGCTGCTTCGACAACGCAACGACGCAAACAGACGTCGCAATCCTGCTGGTGATGGTGTTCATGCAATGACTGACACAATTTTTTCATGGTATCATAATTCAGAATGGGGTATGTGAAAACAGCACAATGAAATGTGACTAGCGGAAGAAAGTGCGAGCCATAGGCCCGGATTTGACAACCTTGATCGAGCCCCTTGGTTTCGACTTGGATTTGTGCTTCTTTGCCATCGCTTGCGCCGGCTGAAGCTGCTGGTGCTGAGGCTGTTCGATGGAAAAGTCGGGCAACTCGACTGCTTCGTCGTCGTCATTGTCATAGAGCCAGCCTTTGCGCAGGGAATCGTGTTCGTCCTCAAACACCACCTGGTTTCCTTCGGCCACGGCCACGCGGGCTGTCTGTCTGCTCGACAAGAGACTTTTCTTTGCACGTGGCGTGATGGAAATGGACGCTTCGATGGTCGGAGGAACGCGCTGCGCGTTGGAGTAGCGCGATTTGGGGCGGTGAATGGAGGAGGAAGCGACGAGCGGGGTCGAGTGGATCATGGCGGCGAGCCCTAGGCCAGGTGCGACGGTACGGTGCGGGTTGAGCGCCGGAACGTGCGATGTTTCGTCGGTCGCTGTCCAGTCGGCGAGACCGTAGGGGGAAGGAGACGGGAGGGCGGCATCCAAGAGGTGGTGGTTGGGCGTTGCGAGCGAAGAAAAATCGGCAATTGAGGGCAGAGGTGGCGTCGAGGCGCGAACAAGTTCCGAGACTCGACGCGCTTTGATGCCTAGCGACGACGTGGCGAGACTCGGACGTCGGCTGCCTGTGTTTGAGACTGGACCCGCCGAGGTCGAGTCGGACTGGCCAGTGGGCTCAGCGGTGGCAATGGACGATGCCGGCTGCTGGCCCATGCGAAGAGCTCCACTATTGACGAGCGTGTGACGGGGACGGTTGCGACGAACGGCCACCTCGTGATCTTCGGCCTCGGTAGCAGTCGGGAGCGGAAGCAATGTGTCGTCTTCCACCTCGTCTTGTTCCTCTGGCTGCTCTGCTTGTGTTTCGGCAGCGTGAACCGAGAGGTTGCCGTACGATCGTCTCTTTTTCGGCGACAGACCCGTATCCATCGGCAGAGGCGGATGAGCCATGGCCTCGGCACCGGTCTCATACGTCTCTTCCTCCGTCTGCACTTGCTGCTGTCGATTATCGGTCGAGATCGTCTTGGCGAGATCTGCCTGTAGTGGAACTGCGGTGAATCTTGGACCCTGTACAGAGAAAGGAGTCTTTGCCACTGCTCCGTTTGCAAAGGTCGACCTTGTTGGCGTTCCCACCAATGTCTGCACGTGCTCAGGCATCGCTTTGAAAGGCTGCCCCTCCAACGACCCAGAAACCTGCCTCAACAGCCCCTCGTGATCCGCACCCGCCCGCACCACTCTCGTCACCTCGGCCCTTGGCCTCTGACTCAACGGCACATCGACCGCCTTGTAGCTCCCCAGCTCTCTCTGCAACACCCTGTTCTCCTCCTGCGTGCGCTCCAGCTGCAATCGCAAGCTGAGATTCTCGTGCTTGACATCGTCGAGCTCATGGCGTACACGGTCCATGTACATGATCTTCTGGTTGGGATTGTTGTGGCTCAGCAGTTCCGAGTTGAGCGCCGAGAGGGTGGCGACTTGCTGCTCGGCGAGCGCGTGACGTTGAACCAGATGCTTGGTTTGCTCAACGAGTTCCGTGTAGAGCGTTTCGTAGTGTTCGGCGTGGTCGAGCAGCGAAGCCATGCGGTCGCGTTCATCGCGCCAAGCCTTTTCGGCTAGGCGAGCATTTTGGAGAGAAGCGGTGAGAGAGCGAGATGCCTCGGATTGCGTTTCGACTTCTTTGCGTGCCGAAGATGCCTGTTGGAGCGCTGTAGCGAGTTGCGTGCGGAGCGGCTCGAGCTCGGAAAGTTGAGCAACGAGCGTGTCGATTTCGCGCGTCTTGGCTGCGACCGAAGTTTCGAGCGTAGTGACTTGGTTGCGTGCGGCGGTCAGAGCTTCTTCAGCAGCTTTGGCCTCGATGGAGCGTGAAACGAATTTGGCTTGCAGCTCAGCGGCTTCTTCCTGCAACAGAGCGTTGCGTGCGAGTGCATCCTCGAGCTCGACTCGAACGAGCGAAGCAGAGGCCGAGTCGGCATCAAGAGCATCGTTCAGGCCAGAAAGGTCGCCCCAGCTGGAAGATGCACAGACGTTGTTCTGCGGTTGCTGCTCTTGCAGCTGCTCGATGAGGTGGGAAGCGAGTCGACGCTCTGCCGAAAGTTCTGCAGTGACGCTAAGAAGATCCGCTTCTAGCGTCGAGACAAGCTGTTTGGCGGAATCTCGATCGTGCTGAACCTGCTTGACGACGGCTACAAGCTCATGAATCTGTGCGGCGCGTTCCTCTGCCAGTGTCTCGAGCTGAATCCGTTCGCTAGCGTTGCGATGCCATTTGGTCCGTAGGATGTCCTTGTCGAGGTCGGACTGCTGTTGCATTGCGCCAATGTGCTGGGAGACGGCTTTGGCGACCATGGCGAGGTTGTGCGTGTGCTGCTGTTCTACGTCGTCCATTTCTACTATGAGCTCGTCGATGTGAGATTGAAGCTCGGAGCATGCTGCATCGGTAGTGATCTGCTGCTCGTGTGCGGCGCGTGCAGCTTGACTGCTCTTGCTCTCGATCTCGGCTTGGAGCTGCTGAATCTGGGCATTGAGCTCAACTTCAATCTTTCGTGCGTACTTTTGCAAGTCAATAGCGATGATCTTGTCCGAGTCTCGTTGGGCCTGCAAGTCGTCGATCATGGCCTGCTTCGCCTTGAGAATGTCGTGCGAAGCGGACCCTTGCAGCTTGAGATGGTTCAACTCTGCTTCGATGGCAGCAAGTCTGTTTTGCAAATCTCGTGCCCTGGCTTTTTCATCCGCAGCAGTGTGCTCGGCTTGAGCAACGTCATGCTTGCGTCTCTCTTGCTCTCTGTGAAGCCTTTCTATCAGCTCGTCGATCTCCTTTTGCCTTCGTGCTTTCGACTCTTCGTGCACCTTGTGCAGCTCTCCGAGCCTAGATTGGAGATCAAAGAGCTTGCTGCTCTTTTCCTTGAGTGCAGCATGCGACTTTTCCCACTTCTCGAGGCTGTGTTTGAGTTTGGCTTCACGCTGTGCTGCTAGTCGCAATTCGGTCTGAAGGTCACCGAGCTCGTTTTGGACCGTAATCTTTTCGCGCTGTAGGTCGTGAATCTTTGTTTCCGCTTTGGATAGACGGTCCTCGATCTTGATCTGGGTCTTGACCGCATGGGACGGTGCAGCAGTGGCGGTGGGGACAACGTTGGACTTTGTGCTGGGTCCGAGCGGTCGACGGACGACGCTGACATGTGGAGGAGGAGGTTGCGCAGCCATGGGGACAGGCTCGGTAAGAGGTCTACGCGACATGGTGAGCGGGGGGATCAGGGTGGATGATGCCCTGCTTAGAGTGTGATTGCGGCTCGGTGCGTTCGTCTGCGTTGGGTGCCGATATAGTAGATGGTGGAGGTGGTTGGAATCGAGACGCTTTCGACTGCAAGCAGCTGGCCGGAGCCGAACAATCGCACCTGGTTGGGAAGGGTCGATGGGTGAATGCAAGCTATGAGCAGGGCCCAGTCTCGGTACTGCTCTTTGCTGCCCCTTTTTCATGTGTAAATAGACCATCAACGTCCAATTGCGCCGAATCGCAACCAACACTCACACACGCGTAAATCAGTCACGTGGAAGACGTGCTTTTGCGGTCTAACAATGCAAAAAATCGATTACTGCGCCTTGACCACGAAAGAAGCTCGGCAATGGTGAACCAACCAACACTCTACGCCGGTACCATCCTCGTCATCGCCATCTTTCACCACATCATCATCACCAATCTTGTCCTGTTTTGGTCAGAACTGGCGAAACTCGGCCACGAAGAGCGCTACGTCTCCAGAGCTGCTGTAGACGTACAGCATTTGGAAGCAAGTGCCTGTGCTCCTGTGATTCTGCAAGCCATGGCCAACGCTGATCCAGCATCGACGGCATCGACGCTGCAAGATCCGACAGAGTCAGGTACAGCTCCCCTTCCGCCAATACCGCCGGCCAAGTCAGACGATCTGTCTCACAATGTCGCGCTGCAGATTGATCACATCTTGTCGCCAGACGCGAAGCAGCTGTCCAACGGCGCCAGCTACAGCCTAGCCGACCCATCGTCCCTCGAATCACAGCTGGATCAACTTCTCACCTCGACCGCACCGCAAGATGAGCCAATCACTCTTACTTCCATCGACAGAGTACAGGCTGTGCTTCGACTTCAGATCCGAGCTTGCCGCGAACAAATCGCTAAGCTCACTGCGGAGCTCGAAACGGATATCGACACCAATCGAATGACGCTGGTGCAGCAGGCAATCGCGGCGCTGCTCGAGCAACTCCTCACCATCAGAGAAAAAGCTCGCGAGTCCGAAAACGTAGTCAAGGAGATCACCCGCGACATTCGAAGTCTCGACATTGCCAAGCGAAACGTCGTCTCGAGCATGACGGCACTCAAACGTCTCCAGATGCTTGTCAATGGTGTAGACCAACTCCAGCGACTCGCCGAAACCAAGCGCTACAGAGAAGCTGCCTCAGCGCTTCAAGCGGTTAGGTCGCTGCTCGACTTTTTTCAGTCCTACCGTGGTGTCGAACGCATCGCCTCCGCATGGAAGCAGGTCAACGAATTGCAAAACACCTTGCGCACCACCATCATGAAGGATTACGAAAACTTCTTTCTGCATGATCCCAATCGCGCAGTCCGCACGACCAACTTACCCGAATCTGCGCTCGTCATCGACGCTATCGGTCCTGAAGCAAAGACAGCACTCATCGACTGGTATTGTTCGTTGCAGCTTCGCGAGTATCGTCGCATCTTCAGAGCTACCGACGAGGCCGGCCAGCTCGACAATGTCTCGCGACGATTCGCGTGGTTCAGGAGGATTCTCAAGCTCCACGAAGAAGAACATGCGCCCGCCTTTCCTGATCACTGGAAGGCCGAACGCTGGCTTATTCGCCGTTTCGCCGACGTCACCAAGGAGGATCTCCGCAGTGTGCTCATCCGTGAGCAATCTCGACTCAACGTGTCCACCCTGATGGAGGCGCTCAATTCGACACTCGAGTTTGAAGCTACCATCAGCCGTCGTTACAATACGCCTTTCGAGGAGCTCATTGCGCCCTCAGCCTCTACAACGGTTGGCACAGCCCAGCAGCAGCAGCAGCAAGCACAGACGCAGAGCCAGGCGCAGTCGCAGACGCTCTCGGCTGTCTTTGATCCCTATCTCGGCGTCTTTGTCGACGCGCAGGATCGCGCGCTTTCGGAAATGTTTGTCCAGTATCGACGGCAGGGCGCTCGTATCTCGCACGACGGAGAACATCTGGCCAATGGAGGCTTCGGCACGGACGGTGCTTTTGATCCTTCGACTGGCGTCGATAGGGCCGCCTCAAACCCGAATGGAGGCACCACCGTTCTCCCTTCATCCACCGAGCTTTTCTACTTTTATCGACAGACACTGGAACAGTGTGCAAGGTTATCCAATCGAGAACCGTTGCGCGACCTCTATGAGGTGTACCGCAAATGGCTCCGCGTCTATGCCGAGGAAGTGTTGCGATCTTCGCTCGTGCGACCCGAACCGACTCGTCGCTCCATCGACGTGCGTCCCAACATTGGCGAGATTCAGAAATGGTGTCTGGTGCTCAACACGGCCGATTACTGCGCTAGCACTTCGACTCAGCTTGAAGAGAAGCTTCGTGAAAAGATGCATCCGGATTTCAGAGACAAGATTAGCTTGGACGAAGAACGCGAGATCTTCACCACGCTCGTTTCATATGCGGTACAGACGCTGGCGAGGGAGCTCGAGCTATGTTCGGAGCCTATTTGGAACTCGATGTTGCGGCCTGCTGTTGCATGGAGCCAGCTGCAGCCCAGATCCAATGGACTAGGCAGTAGCAGCAGCAGCAAGTCGCAGTACGTGACGGACATGGCGAGCTTGCTCGAGCAGATCGGTGTGGTAGTACGGCAAGATGTCGAGAACAAGCGATACGTACGCTCGTGGTGCGACAAAGTGGTCAGCGTGTTGACGACGCGCTTTATGCAAGGGCTGGTACGCTTACGTCCCTTGACGCAGGCCATGGCCGAACAGCTGTTGGTCGACGCAGGAGAGCTGAAACAGAGTCTGATCGAGTTGCCGCGATACCCTGTGGACGATCTGGGCGTAGGAGCGGATGGCAGTGCCAACGCGACCGAAGCGAGTCTTTCGCATTGGACGCCGGCACCATCAGCAGAGCAAACGGCACTCTCGACGCAGGCTGCCTCGTACATTCGATACGTCCGTCGTCTCACCGATCGCATCGAGACGCTTCTGCGCGTGATCCTGGCGCCGCTAGAACTAGATCGTTCCACGTCTGGCAGCTTGAACCAAGGCTCTGATGCTGGCACACTCGACCTGATCGAATCGTACATCAGGCTCATCGCCGACCGGTCGTTTTCCAACTTTCAAAAGGTGCTCGATCTCAAAGGTGTACGCAAACTTGATCAGAACAGTCTGCTGGACCGCTTTGTTGAGCTAACCTCGTCCGACGAGGTGTCGAAAGCTTGGCAACTCAAAGACCAGAGTTTCCTAACACAGCTCGATATGGATCCACCATCGCATCCGGTCCTCTCGTCGCCGCTCACCGCATCAACCCCCTCGTTCCTAGATACCACTGCAAGAAAGGACAGCAGCAACGCGGCTAGGAGTCTATTTGCTCCAGAAAGCATCAAGAGCCCTACCATGGCTAGTTCGGCATCGTTCGATGCAGCCACGGGTGCAGGTGCCGGTGCCGGTCGCGCATTTAGCGATCTCAGGAAATTCGGCAATTTCTTCGGCGCCGCTTTGGGCAGGAAGGATGGGTCCAAGTAGATGCGCATAGACAAAGTGAGCAATTGCAATCAAGAGGGATCTTTTTCGAGGTGATAGTGGTGTCGAGATGAACACCAGTGTGATTGCGATGCGAGTGGATGTGTATGAGCAGGAACAGGAAACTGGGGTTGAGTTCCTTGCGAGTTGCGGGACCAGTCGAGGTAGAAGATTCAGGGTTTCTACCTTCTTCCGCCACGTCCTCCGCCACGTCCACCTTCGCGCCCACCTCCGCGTCCACCGCCTCTTCCGCCGCCACGCCCGCCACCACCACCGCCTCTACTCCTGCCCTTGGCATCCTTCTTGCTGGGCCTTGCATTCTTCTCCCTCCGCTTCTCCTTGAGCTCTCTCTCCTTTTGAATCTCTCTGGCACTCTTGACTTCGTCGCGCGCAGCTTGGCGCTTAGCCTGTCCCGGTCGGCCCTTTCCGAACACCTGCGTTGGCGCCTTGGGCTCGGTCACTTTGGTGTGGCGGAACTTTTTCAGCCCCATGACGCTCGTCGACGCCCCATCTCTAGCGTGACCGTTGTTGCCCTCGATCTCGCCCGTCTTGGGCATGTCGATGCGTTTCTCGCGCTTCCATTCTTCGAAGCGGCCGGAGCGGAACGACGCCGGCAGCCGAACGCCCGATTCGGTGCGGATCATTTTTTTGTTGTCGGCGCCGACGGTGCCTTGGATGAACTTTTTCTTTTTCGAGTCCCATCGTGTGACATTGGGTCGCTGCGACTGCGTGCCGAGCGTGGCATCGTCGCCGGCGAGGTCGAACGAGGCGGCAGAGGCTTGTTGGATAAACGAGTCGTGCGAGCGCGGGTTGTTGAGCGAGTAGCCACGTTCTGCGGTGGAGCCTTGTTGCTCGTACGAGAGGTAGAAATTGGGATCGCGGTACGAGGCAGGAGCGGCCTTGGGCTTTTGGGTGGTGCGAGGACGCTTGGTGGGTGGAGCAACGGCGGCAGCGGTCTCGGCATCTGAGTCGGGTTCGGGGTCTGATGCGTCGCCGAGTTGGGCTGGTTTCCTGGTGGAGAGGCCGGTATCAAATGCAGCAAGGATATCGGCTTCGTCCGCCTGCTCCAAGTCCACTGTGGCGTCTCCCGCTGCTTCAGCGTCGTCGTCTTTGCCGGTGGATTTCTTTACGCCCTTCTTATTGGCGGCCGCTCTCGCTGAAACCTCTTCCACATCCTCGTCCATGGCATCTCCGCCCTCCATGGCCGTCTTTCTCGCCTCAAGCGCCTCGGCCCTTTTGGTCTTGACATCCATCGTCTGCCTCCTGCTCCTCATCAACGCACCCAGCGGCGTAGCGTCGCCTCTGATTCCAATCTCGAATACCGTCTCTTGCGGTCTGAACGCATTCACCTTGGCCAGCAGCGCCGCCCTCCTGGCCGCTTCTTCGGCTTCCTTCAGCGCGGCCTTGCCACTCTTCGCCTCCACCGCCTCGCTGCCCAGGACACTCTGCGCAGCTTCGGCCATCTTTGCGCCATTCAAGCCGTATACGGCAGCACGTTTGATCACGTCGTGTACCGCCATCTCTTCCAACGGCGATCCTGCAAGCGTCCATTCGGGAACCTCGCCTTCTTTGCCAGCAGCAGTGCGGATGTTGATTTGCTCAATGCTGCCGAGCTTTATCATCTCCTTGGCCCGACGATGCGACTCCTGCGAAGCTTTGGAGATGGATTTCTCGTACTTTTGCTGTGCGCGCTCGGCGACTGCGCGGAGAGCGGGAAAGTCGTGTGCTGTGGAGGAAGAAGTGTTGGTGAGTGACGAAGAGATGAATTCGGTCTCGAGGTCGAGCGATTCGCGTGGGAAAGTGCCAAGGATGAGCGAGTCGTGCAGCCCAAGTGGGTCGGCGAATTCGACATCCTTACCGCCAGATACAGCAGCGACGGCGGTGTGGGAAGAGATGAGGGGACGCGCGAGGAAGAGCTGTAGATCACAAAGGTAGGGCAGCTCGGCGTTGGTACAGAAGCTCCAGGCCCAACCATTCCTACCGGCACGTGCGGTACGTCCGACTCGATGCACAAAGGTACGTGCTTGTGGAGGAAAGTCGAAGTTGACCACATGCTCGAGGACGGGCAGGTCGATACCACGGGCAGCAACGTCTGTGACGATGAGCAGACTCGTCTGACCGCGTCGGAAGCGAGACATTTGGATACCGCGGGTAGCTTGGTCGAGCGACGAGTAGATGTGCGAACATGCGTAGCCGGTGGTGGTAAGCAGCAGTAAGAGGTACTCGACGTGATGCTTTGTAGCGCAAAAGATGATGGTTTGGTGGGGAAGAAGTTCGAGCGCGCCTCCTGCGGGACCGTTGCGTTTGCGTTTGTTGGCAAGATGCTTGCCCTTGGTTTTGCCCTTGAAGTCGGCTTTGCGGTTGCCGTAGCCGCGTCTTGGTTGTCCGTCGCCTTCATCGTTGCTTGCGTCTTCGTTGAACTGAGCCTCCTCGTCGAGATCAGGTGCAGCCTGCTCGCCGAGAGGAACACCAATCACGTCTCGGAGCAAAAGCAAAAGGGCAGCTTCCTTTTCAGACGGCTTGACGCTGAAGAAAGCCATGCGGAGGTCGGCGCTGATCTTGCTGTCCGCATCCAAGCGCACGAGTTTGGGATTGGCCTGCAACCCTGCCTTGGCAAACTCGACGAGCTTTTTTGGTAGTGTCGCACTGAAGAGCAACGTTTGTCGCGTCGGCGGCAGACGTAGTAGCATCTCTTCGAGCTGCTCTGCGAAACCCATCTCGAAGAGTCGATCTGCTTCGTCAAAGACCACGTAGTCGACCGACTTGAGATCCAGATTCATCTCGACGGTGAGGTGAAGCATTCGACCTGGCGTAGCGATGACAACATCGGGATTGTTGGACATGATGGCAAACTGCTCATCGAGCGACTCGCCACCAACAATGATCGCCCAGCGAATGGCTTCTCCGCGACTGTCCTGGCCCTCGCCGGGGTCGGCCTTCCACCCTCGCGCAATTTCTTTGCCTACCCTGAGAATCTGTACTGCCAACTCACGCGAGGGGCAGAGGATGAGACTCTTGATGCCGAACTTAGTGGAATGACGGCCGTTGAGACGGTTGATGAGAGGGATGAGGTAGGCGAGGGTCTTTCCGGAACCGGTGCGGGCCATGCCGACGACGTCTCTGGGTGGTTGCGACATGATCGCTGGAATGGCTTGGCGTTGAATGGGTGTGGGAGTGTTGAAGCCGCGGATGAGAAGGGATCGGAGTAACGAGGGGTGAAGGCCCATGCTTTGAAAGGAACCACCTCCTGTAACGACGCCGGAAGCGAGCTTGTTCTTGCCCTTGTTCTTTGCCGAGAGCGCTTTCTTTGCCACCTCGACGCCTGCTTTGACGTTGGCCTGCTGCATAACCGAGGCGATGAAACGAGCGTCGTCGTCATCGTCGTCCTTGGCGGCTGCTCGAGTTGCGTACGCCTTCTTGGCGGCTTGTTGGGATGATGAAAGTACGGGAACAGGCGCCGGCTCAGCAGCACCGGCAAGGAGCGAGGAGGCGATATCAAAATCGTCATTGTCGTCGTCATCGCTGCCTTTGGAGGGTCTCTTTTTGGCTTGCTTGAGCGGTTTGCTCGATGAAGCGGCGGCGTTGCTGCGTGTAGGCTTAGACCTGGTTGGGGCAGAAGGAGCGGCAAAGTCGTCCTCGCCATCGGAGGCGAGAAAGTCGATGTTCTTGGCCATCTCTGCTACAGCAACTGTTACTGCTGCTACTCTATGTGCGTTGTGAAGCAAGTCGATGGGAGAGGACACCAAAGGATGTGAGGTTGAGAAGAACGAAAGGAAGAGCTGAGAAAAGGAGCTGAGCCTCGTCTTCGTGTGCATGCAAACCTGTCAAAAGTGCCCAAATTTGGCCAAATTCTGAAATGAAAAGAAAAAGAAGAAAAAATGTGGTTGGACCCCTTCTTTGGACATCACGTGCATCATGCACGCCAACAGTCAAAGAAGAAAGGGGGCAATAAAAACCTCCACCAGCAAGAGCAAGTTTGTGTTGTTCTGCATTCCGTTGTGCTGCTCTGTGTGTGCTACTTTCCGCGACGCGCAGCTGTGAAAGGTGCAGGACAGTGCGGGACAGTAGCACAAAGACAGGCTTTGCTGAGCACAGAAAGGATGGTGAGTGGATGATGAAAACTCGTGTCCCTCGCAGCTGTCCATGTCGCCATCATCATCATCAACAACAGCCCATTCGCTTCGTGCGGAGCTCGGCTAGGATTTGAAGCGCATCAGCTAGCAGACTTCGATATGCTGCTTGGCTGGCGTCGCAGTTCGTCTCATCGATCATGGTAGGCGCTCTTTGGATCGACAGCGGCTCGGACAGTGAAAGCGATTTGGCAGCGGGCAAGCACCCCCATCGGAATGCTCGATCCCGCAACGCGGGTGCGAAAGCGGGTCCATCCCGTCTGGACAAGGCGAACCCACCGTCCTCGCCCCCCGTCATCGTCTTGTCCTCCTCGCAAGGTCACGAATACTACACAGCGCCCAAGGTGCAGCAAAAGCGAAAGGCTGCGGCTCAAGCACCGGCTGAAGCGCTCCACAGCGTTGGCCAACAGGCCACTCCCGGCCAGCGAATGGCGCAGCTCCTTGCAGAGCCTTCTCCCGACAGCTCGCTTCCAAGCTTTCGTGATCTTCTACGACAGCACAAGCTACGAAATGTAGCAACAGCTTCTGCTCAGAACAACATGCACCGCTTCCATGCGTCAACCTCGGCCCTCACAGGGGCTTCCACATCGCGTCTAGCGCCTGTTTCACTCCGAGCAGGATCACTCCGGCGCACCGCCTCGCAACCCGCATCCAGCTCCCAGGAAGACCCCACTTCATCTCGTTTGTGTGCAGCTGCTCGGCGTGCCTCCAAGACTGCAGCTGCGATGCCCGAAGTCATCGAGATCGGATCCGATTCCATCGTCGATCCCGCCAGTGAGGCCTATGTTGCGCACACCTCGCCCACTTCGTCTCCCATTCGCTCACAATTCAGCGCCAGAAACCCACTGCCCTCCAGCCAACCTGTCGTCTTCTCGCCGCCGCCGCCTGGCCCGTCTGCTGCGCACGACAGGATGCGTGATACAAGACGCGCCCGAACGAACCTCAGAGCCGGTTCAGTCCCAATTGTCATCCTGTCTAGCAGTCCGCCTCCACCTTCCTTGCAGGGAGCTAGCCAAAGGTCGATAGGCCAGGCAATGCATGATATAGCCGAAGACGATTTTACCTTGCCAGATTTGCCACCATCCTCTTTTCCCTTCGAAGATCCTATACCGAGCCCGCCTTTCTCACCCGTCGGCGCTGCTGCTTCAGGAGCGTTGGAACCCTCGCCGTTGCTCCAGAAACGAACTGCAGAACCGGTTTCGAGGCCTTCGACGCCAAAGAAAGCCAGGACGATGAGCAGGACGACTTCCCTATTAGAAGCTTTGGACGACCTTTACGCTGCCGACGATACTGACAAGCCAAAACGAGATTGGTCTCGGACGTCAGATGATGGACGAGTTATCAGTGGCTCTGCTGCCGATGTCGATCGAGCCAAGAAGAATGCCTCGACTGCCAACACATCTCCATCGAAAACGCAGAAAGCAGCTGCAGCCAAAGAGGCTCGCGAGGCAAAAGCGCGCGAACGCGAAGCTGTCAAGCTGGCCAAGATGCAAGCTGCTGCGGAGAAGAAGCGCTTCCTTGAAGTCAATCGTCTTCGTACCTCGAAAGCGGATACGATGCGCGAGCTCATCGTTGATCTCGATCGAATGCTCTTCAGCGCTGGGCAACCATTTGCTAATTGTCAAGACTCGATCCAGGCGCGCTTTGAAGAAGAAGGCGCAAGTGTGCATTTCTGCGATGGCGTGGTCGCTCCGCCCTTGGTACGCTTCAGAAGAAAGGTCAAAGCAGAGTGGAGCAGCGACAGACGGCACTGGGTGCCACTAGATCGAGAAGAGGTGAAAAGGGAAGCCACAGTGATCGTGTACATCGATGCAAAGGACATTGTGCGTTTGGTAGCGGAGGGAGGCGAGGAAGGATTAGAGAGCTGGTATGGCGATCTCAAACGAAGACTGGCAGCTATGCATGGTGGCAAGGAACAGAGCGACGGGGAGCATCACCAGCAGGTGTTTCTCATCTGTCAAGGCTTAGTAAAGCACTACAGCCGATTGAGGGCGAATGAGAATCGAGCATATACCGCACGCATTCGACAGCAGCTCGCAGAGAATCAGCCCGGATCTCCCGACGAGGCTACGAGTACCGCATCGGATGCTGCTCCCAAACCAGCCCGTCGTAAAGCCAACACTGCGGCGGCGGCGGCGGCGTCTTCTGCTGTTGCTGTCGACAGCGGAAGCTCAGCCGCAATTCCACCTCAACAGCTTGTCGAACGCAGCCTCCTCCAACTCAAACTCATCCACCGATGCTATGTCATTCACGCAGCCTCTCTGGTCGACGGTATCGAATGGCTTCACCAACTCAGCTCGGACCTCTCCCTCAAACCGTACAAGTCTCTGCGCGACACGCATCTCTCATTTGCCGTCGATACGGGTCGCAACACCACCTCTTCTTCCTCGGCTGCTATCTACGCAATGATGCTTCAACAGATCCCACGTGTCACTCCGGCCATCTCCGACAGCATCACAACCATCTATCCGTCTCTTCAGGCTCTCATTGCAGCTTACGGACGGTGTAAGGACGAAAGCGACGAAAAGGGCATGCTCAGCGGCGTGCAAGTGATAAGCAACAAGGACGGCACGGAACGGAGAGCCAATCGGACCAACTTGGGCCTACAGCTGAGTAAGAGGATCCATGCCGTTGTGAGGGGCAGGAATGCCGAGTTGCTCATCAACAATCCGACCAAGGATTGAACGGGGCGCGCCAAGGGTGAGGAGGCACTGCAGTATCAGAATTGCGATTCTGATCCCGTCTGTGTCGGAAGAGCCGATGTTAGTCTCGACCCTCATGTGTTGGTGTTTGCGATGTCCTGAAGGCACACTTCAATTCAAAATAGATGAATGTGCAATTTGCATAGACGGCTGAAAAAGCAAAGATCATGGATTCGTACAACATGCTGTGGTATCAAGAAACAAGTCGTTGGATAGACGTATCAAACATGAACATGACGTGGAGGTAAGGGGTTGCACCGAAGCAAGGCGGAAGAAGAGGCGGATCGACTACAGCAAAAGAGGCGTCACAGCAGATGTTTGCTTGCTCATCCAACAAGAGGAGCTCGCTCTTCATCGGTGACAGCAGTTCTGTTCCTGCTGGTAAAGATCGACAGCACGGCCCTGAGCACGGCGATCAGGCTGATGATGAAGAACGCCAGTGCGGACCAGTGGATGAACTTGCTCGAAGTCTGGTGTTGGAATATGGCCAGCAGACTCAAGCTGATCACGAGCGCACCTGCAACGTCGCCCTCCGAGTACCAGACGTAGCCAGCCGCGGTAGATTCGAGGAACAGCAGCGAGAGGAACACGATCACCTTGGTAAAGATGCCCGCCTTGTGCGTCAATGCGTTGACGCCGAACGCCTCGAAGCCAGTGACAAAGAGGAGAACAACGACAAAGCCGTGGTAGAGGCTGAAGGGAAGGTGGACAAAGACAGTGTCGGCCAAGTTGTTGGCAGTGTGGTGCACCTTGAGCGATCGGTAGCAGTGCGACACGGTACCGGCGATGAGCAGCATCACAATGAACGCGAGGATAGCGTAGATTCGATCGTGGTGTGCATTGACCTGGGCAGAGATGAGACCAGAGTAGATGGCGTTGAGGATGCACAGGCCGGGGAACCTCCATCCGATTCCGTGGACGACGTGGGTCGATCCAGCGTCGGTGAACTGGTAGATGATCATGCCAAGGAAAAGGAAGTGGATGAAAGGCCAGACACCATAGATCCAACGTTCGGGTGAGAGGTAGGTTTCTTGCACCACGGGGTTGGCTCCCACGCCGAGCTGCGAGTAGACATTGCCCGTAGTGAAGAAGGCGTAGGCAACAATGTTGGCCACTTTGAGCAGGAGGTCGTCGTTCCACGCCATCTTGAGGGAGTTGTCGCTGAGGCAGACGAGGGATCGAGGAATGGGTTGATAGGGAGGGCGGTTAGATGGTGGAGACAGGTGGAAAGGTGGGTCTGCAGGATCGATCGTCACAAGGCCGCGCCTCTGCTCTGACTGCAATACTATATACTGCACAGCATACCAGCTGCGACCGGGTCGAGGTCTCGTGGTTCAGACTCGCAAGCTGAGCCCTGACCTCGCTTCGTCGTGTTCTCTCTCTGTGTCCATGTTTCGATTCTGGCACTTTCGAACACTCAGCAAAAAGCACAGTCAGTCACGCATGTCGAGACCGAAACCCAAAAAAAAAATGGAACAAAGTGGAGTCGTGGCTGGCTGGCTGGCTGGCTGGCTGGCTTCGGCGTGAGGCATTCCGCTTCAACAAATTCGGACGCGATTGCAGGCACGCACGGTGACGCAGTCCAAGCATGCAAAGCCGACAGCAAAAAGCGTCACCTCCGAAGCGTGTGCTTCCTTCCTAAGAGTCCACAGGGACCATCAGAGACCGCACGGTACAGAGAGGGTCTATTGTGGCGAGCAGAGTCGATGCTCGCGATGACATTGATCACACGACCTCGACCTCGATAGACGCGAGCTTGATCTGAAAAGACAGTGTGATGCTCGGTCCCTGATCGTTCTCCAGCTTCCCGCCCTCTCCGTGGCCTGCCAAATCTACTGTCATCGTATGAAGCCGGTCTAGGGCTTCTTACCTTCCCTAGAGGCAAAGTCACGATCGATGTCGACTGTAGGAGTAGCTGCTTGTGCTTCTGCCACTGCCCAAGCCTTCAAGGTGTGTGGAGACGCAGCATGCTCGCCGACGAGCAAATGGGAACGAGAACCGATGGATTGGAGCAGTCACCGCTTGCTGAATTAAAACCCAAATAGGGCTGTTAGCCTATGTGTGCCAACATCTTGAGAAATTCGACCCTGCTCTCACGACGAAGCTTCGCAGTAGTCGTTCGACTTGTCATCTCAATGAATAGAGGCATCATGGCCGTTGTCGAGCAGACAGCGACCACAGTTGATCATGGTCGCCTAGAGACCGCTGCCAGCCACAAACCCGTTCAAGACAGAGAGGGGAAGATTCTGGACACGTTTTCTTGCACGAATGTGATTCGGACTGCGGAGCCCACCAGATCCCTCTCAGCTTTCTCAAACAAACCTTGTCGATCATTGTGTCTCAACACGTTTCTTGTTGTCCGCATTCCTGTCTGATCCGGCGGAACAGAGATTACGAGCATGACAGCGGCCTGGCCCCACTCCGGAAAGCGCATACTGGATTGAAAGTCTTCCAAGCTCGCCGAATGTGTTGCGCCGGAAGCCGTTGCTCCATCAACCTAAAAATCGGCTAGAAGGTTTCGCTTAGCTGTCAATGCAACTCTTTTGCTCCCTCATGGAATCCGCACGTGCGCACCAGCAGGCCGTAAGCTTAGCCGCCTTGGTTTGCTGCTTTACATGCCTGTGACCTCAAAGCAGCTCTGTTCTCGTCCCTTCTCCTGCCATGGTCAGCTAGACCGTACGGACCGCTCTGTCGTGGAATGGTCGACAAGCCAGGATGACAGGACGCAACAGATTGCTGCGGACGTGCGAATCGCCTGATGTCGTGTGCAGCAACGAGGGTGGTGAGCAGAAAGTAGCCACTTCTTGTGGTACTCAGCGTGTATTCCCTCCGATACGGTCGCATTTCAGCCGCCGGCGATAACTGTTCCGCCTTCGTTGGCAGTGTTCGGCTGTATGTCAGGCTATTGGACAGAGGTCCGTCTTCCGACACCGAGCTCTTCCCAGTTGAGACGTGTGCATAGACGAAGCAGTGTTCTTGTTTCGCTTCCTAGAGTACAGAAGCTGCTCATTTCGATCGGCTTGTCCGACAGAGACGCATCAACCACGAAACGTTGGCTCTGATGTAATTCTATGAAAGCTCGCAAGCTCTTTGTCGTGACCCCGTTCGCATCCGCCACAAACCGTGCCTCTTTCCGACTTGGACTTGTTGCACTCCTCACCACAGGTAGGGCAGCAAGAAGATACATAAAGACTCGAGCCTATCGTAGCATGTTAACCTCTCCCTCACCCAAAGCCTACATAATCGAAAGATGAAGCTCTTCGCCGCCCTCATCACTCTGGCGCTCGTCACCGGCCTTGCCGCCGCTTGCGACATCCCTCAATCCACTAACTGCGGCGGCAACGTATACTCAGGAGATGATATTAACACCGCTATCCAAGGGGCCTTGCAGGATGTGCAGAACGGCGATTACCCCGATAACTATCCGCATGCTTACGAAAGTGTCGACCCGTCTTGTTTGCTCGGTGACAATGAGCAGGAGTTCTGACATCAGCTCTGCTTTCTTCCTTCTTTTCGGTCGCTACAGAGAGACGAGCCTGCGGAGGGCATCGAGCTATGCTGCGGCTCGGGTCCCTGGGCCGAATTTCCACTTGTCTACAACGGTCCATGTACGTATCGATCAACCACAGAGCTGAAACGATGGAGAGAAGAAAAGAGGAGGAACGACGCATGAGGAGGATGAAGAGCTGGCCATAAGGACAAGAACGACTGACGCCAATGATCTTGTGACTTCCACGCCTGCGACGCTACAGACTACTCGACTGAGGACAACTATGTCTCGCCTGGTCCCCACCGTGTTATCTACCAGACCGACACCGGCGAGTTCTGTGCCACCGTCACGTACGTTTCCCATCCCATCTGCAATGCCGACAAGCTGTGGTGGCCGATGCTGACTTTCGAAGCATTTCTTCACCGTGGTCTATCTTCCCGCTTCTATACAGCCACACTGGTGCTTCCAGCTACGATGGCTTCACCCAGTGCCAGTAAAGCACTGTCCCTCTCTCTCCCTCTCTCTCGACGAGCATCATCAAAATCGAGAATGCAAGCTTCCTTCGTCCCTCTCTGCGTCCCTGTCTGCAGTGTAGTACAGCTTCCTCCCCTTCGAGACGCGCAATGTGGCCGCACATGTCTGCGTCGGAAGAGTTCCAGTAATAGCGAAAACGGGCAGGGCCGCACGACAAAAAGCAGGACATTGTGAGCTTTCCTTGCATTCTTTCCGGACACAGATGGCGTATCATTTCTTTGGCAGCTGGACCGGCGGCAACGTTTACGATCTGACATCAGCGAGCACAGACTTTTCAAGGACAATTTGCCGGCCGTGAGAGAGTTCTTATTGCATAGCATGGCAGACCTGCAGGAGATGACGTAGCCGAATGCAGCCTGTACGCTTCACTCTCGCATGGTCATCGACTGTTGTTGACGAACAAACGCCCCCCGCGAAGACGTCTCTGCTCGCTGCGGAGTCGAGCTGGTATGCGAGGTGAGAGGTCAATTGCGCCGATCGAGATTTCTGTCCATCGGTGGTCTTGACCGGAAACCATGATGTTGAAAGGCGAAAGACCAACAAGATGCGATGTTGCTATTTTCTGCAACAGAAGCTTGTCGAGCTGCAGCCGTGCAGACGATGCAGCCAGTGTGGCAAGTCAAAACAATCAACCAATTCAGCTTTCAACATGTCCTTTGCACACTGGTGGTATCCAGACGCAGCGTCGATCCTCCACCGTGAAGGGCGACGGTGCGTCTCAAGGAGGCGGGCGTGCGGGGTCGGCTCTGTAGACGAGGCAGCAGCACAGGCAGCGTCATCCCTTCAGAGTATCTGTCATTCATGGATTACTCTCAACACACAGAGAGACAGGGACAAGGGGCAAGCTGACGGACCGGCATGTGACGCTTTCAAACACAGACAGAGAGAGAGAGAGAGGCGCTACAAGCTGTTGACGCCTTCTGAGATGCATCTGCGTGCAGACTTGTCTCAGCTTTTCGTGACCTTTCGGCACCTCTACGTTAATTCACCTCTCAAAAATACTGCACTGCACGCCCACTTTGCCGCAACAAAGACGTGCGCGCGGTCCAAGAGCCACGTTGATTTTCGGCCGTCATCCTGGCCGAAAGACAAATATTGGCAAAGCAAAGAGATCCCTCATCTATCGTCACGCTTAGGTTCAGGCTCGCTAGGCCGCTTGCATGCATGCTGTTGGTCCCTGGTGAGCGCTTTTCAGATCCACTCTGACCTTGACTTGGTTTCTTTCCGCCCACCAACATTCTCTTTCAGCATCCTTTGCATCTCAGTCGCCATCCCTTTATACGCTTGCAGGTCGGCACCGTTCTCGGCACCATTTCTACTTCTAAACCAGCAAGAGCGCTGCCCCCTTTTTTTTGTCAGCAAGCACACGGATCGACTTTGATCAAGGCACCTCGCATCGGAATCTCCGCCGCTAGCTCGACTGGACGAGGTCGTCGTCCTCTACTGTCTGCACTTCCACGTCGTGTCAGCACTTTAAGCCTTCCAGACCCGTGCACGGCTGATCCGACGCTAAGCTGATCGCCAAGTCAGCCGATTGGAATTTTTGAACGCAGCACGCTCGAGCACGATCCAAGGCTCGGCCTGTTGATGAGCTAGTCGCTGTGCAGCTGTGAGCCAGCACGAGTCGCAATCATGGCGCACACATCCAACGGCAGTGTCACATCTGGCGATGATGGTAAGTTCTGGCCTCTTTTGCTGCTCACCAGCAATTCTCGTTTTCCTCTTCTCTGCGCCATCGGAACTATTTGACATTCGACACAGCGGCACCAGCAGGTCAGCACACTCATTGTTGGCTGCATAGCTTTGCAAAGAGTTCGCTACAGGCCTGAGACCGTCAAGCATGGATGTAGACTGCAGCGGCCCGGTCCTCTTTCGTTCCAACACAGCCTTGACATACCGCCGTGATGCAGATCCAGCTCTCATAGCTCGACGCAGCATGCGGCTGTCAGCGCCACAGCCAGGCCTCATCTGCTTGGTTCGCTGTGTCTCGTCATCGTCGTTTCCAATCGGCCACTCTATGGCAATTCTCCGCGTTTAAAGCTGTATCCTAACGCTTTCCCCCTTTCTCCTCCCCTCGTCTTCTTTGATCATCATCGTCTGGCTCCACTTTCGTCGATCTTGCAACGTCCTTCCTCTCCTTACCAATTCCCTCCTTGCGGCAATCTCGCTCTGGGCCATGACGATCGAACCGCTACCATCGTCACACAACAACCTCCGTCGTGCTTCGTCTCTTTCGCTTCTCGCGCGTGCATGTCGCAACTCACTCGGATCTCGCTCAACCGTCACCATCCCGCTCGACCTTCGCAATTCATATGCTGTAACGTCGCCAACATCGCCGCCGCCGATCTGGCCCTTGTCCACACTCGCGCGCCCTGACATCGATGATCGCCATCGACCTTGCCATTCCGCCCCCATTCACGGCAACTTTGCGGCGGTCTCGTTACCCCCTTGTTCCCCCACTCATCGCTATCGTGCAGTCGCCGAAGCCGTCTACAGTTTCAAGCTGCTCGAAGCCTTGAGAAAGGGCGATCAGCAAGCACTCCTTCCACTTCTACAGCCCTCCAACAAGAACGGAAGCAGTCTCGCAAAGGAGAGCACCAGTCCGCTCCATCTCGCTGTCCGCTGTGCCGACTTCAACGTCATCTCTTTCCTCCTCAACTACAAAACCATCGATCTCAATGCAATCGAGGCGCAGCATGGCGACTCGGCCCTCCACATTGCTTCTGCGTCGGGTCGTGACGATGTCGTCCAGCTCTTGCTCGAACAACCCGACATTGACGATGCGAAACCAAACAAGGACGGCAAGGACGCCCTCGCGGTTGCAAAGACACCCGAGATTGCCCAGCAAATTCAAGTTAGCCGCGCTCAGCTCAACGTCAAGTACATCGATCTTCTCACCGCCTACGAGCAGGACACGCTAGGCGCTGACGCCAAGATTCACCAGCTTCTCGACCTGCCCCGACACACCGTCATTGATCTTAATGCACATAGCAGCAATGGTAGCACGCTCCTCCACGAAGCTGTGAAACGCAAAGACACACGCATGATCGAGACGGCCGTACGCAAAGGCGCCGACGTCTATGCCCGCGACCGCCGCGGCAAGCGCGTCAACGACGTCACAAAGGACGAAAAGGTCAAGGCACTCCTGCGACAGCTCCACAACGCCGATGCTGCCAAGGCCGCTCAGGCAAGCCAGTCGGGCCAGCCTCCTTCCTTCAAAGGCTACCTCGGCAAGTGGACCAATATCGCCCACGGTTACAAGACACGCTGGTTTGTTCTTGAGGACGGCATCCTCTCCTATTATCACAGCCAGGATGACGAGGGCAAGCAGTCGCGTGGTGCCATTAACATGCGTTACGCCAAGATTCGTGCCGACAACAATGACAAGCATCGCCTCGAGATCATTAGCGAGACGGGCAAAGGTACCTCAAAGTTGTACCTCCGAGGAACACATCCAGTCGAGCGTGCCAGATGGGTTCAGGTGCTACAGCAGACCAAGGAGTTCTTCAACCTCGAGCGACAGACTAGCTCCACCGAATCTTTCTACAGGCAACGCACTGCCTCCTCCACGTCCCTCGCCGCCGCGCAGAGCATTCAGAGCTCCACGACGCTTGCAAACCCTGCTGGTATTGTACGTCCTTCTTCCACCGCCCCCAGCGAGAAAGGCAGCCGTAGCGGTCTTCTCTCGCTCAAGTCTCCCAGTACTCAGCCGCCTTCGGGCGCAGCGAGCGAGCGATCGCTGCCGCTGCTTAACCGCAGTCCCAGTCTGCTCAGCCGTCTCTCGAGCGAAGACCGAGGCGAAGACGAAGTTGGAACTGGCGCCGCAGCAGGAGGAATGCCTTTCCAGGCCGAGTTCTCGCTCACGGCTGAGGCGCTCAAGGCGCAGGCAGAAGCGAGTCAGCGTCTGGTGGAGACGCTCGTTGCTTCCAACGCACTTGCCTCTGGAAGCGATGACGGCAGCGTAGGCAAGCACAGCCGCACGTCGTCGAGCTCGTTCGCTGGAAATAATGATACGGTGCGCTCGGCACTCGACGCTGCAGTCAGAAGCAATCTACAGTTGGTCGAGCGGTACGAGAACATGGTAGCAGCGCGCGAAGCCTACATGACCAAGCGCTACGAACGAGAGTTGCAAATCAAGCATCTCTGGGAAGAGAACATGGCCGTCCTGGCACAGCAGCACGCGGAAATGGAGTCGCAGCTCAAGGAAGCTGCTGCCGAAAACGCACGAAGGCGCAAAGCTCTACGCGAAGTGCGCGAGACCATGGGTTCATCGCCAGGCTCGGTCATGTCGCCTGTGGGTGTTGGCGGAGGACTTGCTGCGTCCGGCTCTATGGCTTCATCGCTGTATGGTCGTGATGCGCACCGTCAGTCAACGCTTCAGTCTTATCAGACCGCAGACAGCGGCACTTCAGGCTCTCTCGCTGCACGTCGACTGGGCGAGGAAGGCGGTGCGCAGCTACAGATCGATGACAATCTGACTCCTCCCATCCAGGGCCAGCGCTCGGCCATCTTGGGTATTGCAGACGAAAGGAGCATGACACGCGACTCGTTGGACGATGCCGAAGACGATTTCTTTGACGCCATCGAGACTGGCGATCTGCCGAACCTCAAAGTGGAGACGGCGCTCAGCCAGCCCGAGACGGATGTCAACCAGTGGCCCGAGAAGTTTGACAAGGGCATGGTCGACGAGCTCGTCCAGGAATCGTTCGAGCCGTACAAGCACCTGCGAACAAAGATGCCCATCGGCACAGACGACCGTCCCTCCGTGTCGCTTTGGGCTATTCTCAAAAACAACATTGGCAAGGATCTGACCAAGATCTCGTTCCCCGTCAGCTTCAACGAGCCCACATCGATGCTACAGCGAATGGCCGAGGACATGGAGTTCTCCGAGTGTCTTGACGCTGCGGCGATGCAGGAAGACTCGACCAAGCGAATCGCTTACGTCGCCGCTTTCGCCATGAGCAACTATTCGTCGACGATTGGTCGAATCGCCAAGCCGTTTAACCCGCTGCTCGGCGAGACGTTCGAATACATGCGCCCCGACAAAAAGTACAGGTACTACTCGGAGCAAGTCTCGCACCATCCACCCATCTCGGCATGTTTCGCCCAGTCTCCCACGTGGGACTACATGGGCTGCGTCGATGCCAAGTCCAAGTTCCTCGGACGCACGTTTGAGATTCGACCGACCGGTGTGGCGCACGTCAACCTCAAGGTGCCACGAAAGTGGGTCAAGACGGACAAGGAGCTCAAGTCGGCGCCGATGCTTGCCGATGATCATGTGATGGAGCACTATTCTTGGAACAAGGTGACGACCTCGGTTTCTGGTTTCATTGTGGGCAGTCCTACGATCGACCACTTTGGCGACATGGAGGTGACCAACCACGCAACAGGCGATCGCTGCGTGCTGACGTTCAAGCCCAGAGGCTGGAGGGGCAAGGATGCGTTCGAGATCCGCGGAAGCGTCTACGACGCGCAAGGCACGTTGCAATGGGACATTGCCGGTCGCTGGAACTCGCAGCTGGTCGCAGGTAAGCGCGGTGCTGGCTCGGGCGATCTGAACCCTGACCAGACGGTCGATGCGCCCAATGGGCAGATTGCCACCGCTCAGCCGCTCGCCGAGTATCTGCTGCTGTGGCGCAACTCGGAAAAGCCAGCATCGCCGTTCAACCTGACGCCGTTTGCCATCACGCTCAATTCGTGTCCCGACGAGCTTCGCCCCTGGCTCGCGCCCACCGACTGTCGACTTCGACCCGACTTGAGCGCGTTTGAGAGCGGCAAGTTCGACCAGGCCAACGATCTCAAGCAGAAGCTGGAAAACTTCCAGCGCGAGACGCGAAAGAAACGCGAGACGGGCGAGTTGCCGCCGCACGAGCCGCGCTGGTTCAAGAGGACGACGGATCCAGACACCAAGGAGCAGCTGTGGCAGCCCTCGGCTGCTGCGCCTGGTTCGGGTGCCGCGGGCAAGGAGACGACGTCATACTGGGCAGAGCGTTACGAGGTTGGCTCAAAGAAGACCAAGGGCCAGCCCGCGGATTGGAGCAATGTCTATCACATATTTGGCGATTTCGAGGTTCGTTAGGAGGCTGTCTCATTCGACCTGCCCGCTGCCACATACGTACAAATGTTGGCAGAGATACCCTGGACTCGGATTCCCGCCCTCCTGCTTTGTTCTCTATCTTTTTCCGTGGTTGGTCTCTCTTTGCATGTAAATATGTTGCAAGACAGCAAGCCCTCGTTACTCTGCGCAGTGAGCGGCATGTCATGAGAATGTGCAAGCTCCTTTTGAACAGCGGCGAATTCAGTGATTGCGGGGGCTGCATGAAGAAACGTGGACACGCGACATCCTGCTCTGCTTTGTGGGTGTGCGTGATTGGCTGGCTGAGTTGCGGTTTGCCATTTCGCTGAGAGGCAGCCGAGACGCAGAGGGGCGAGGAGCGGAAGGGCAACGGACGATTAGATTTGATTGCGCTCTTCGCTTGACTCGACCCTTTGCTTTAAAAAAAAAAAAAAAAGAAGAAGAAATTTGGATTTCGAGAAGAAAGCAAAGTGTTATGGGAACGCGACTGCAGAGCAGCAGCAAAGTATTTTCCCAACGCACGGTTGCAGCTCGTTTTTTCGAAGACAACAGAGGTGGAAAGTTGCAAGCCGACTACCACCATTGAATCTGTTCGCACACTCGTAGAGGCTCCGTAAAGATGAACACGGCACCTTCACCATTACCCGCCATTCAGGGTAAGCAGCTCATCGTGTTTGATTTCGACTGGTAAGTCGCACGCATCTCAACATCGCATGTCGAACTCGTCGCTTGCGCTCAATCGATCTGGGCGATCGTCTACCGGGCCAACTCAACTTTGCTAACCTCGTCGACCGTTTTGACATTTGGCGATGCAACAGGTCATTGGTAGATCAGGACACGGATCGCTACGTACACGAGGTGCTCTGTCCGCCTTTGCGTGCTGAATTGCAACGCCGCAAGAAATCCGAGCAATTCACCGATCTTTGCGCTTCGCTTCTGGTCAAGCTGCACGCCCAAGGCGCAACGCCAGACGACATCCGATCGGCGCTCCAAACGCTGCCTTTCCACCCCGGCGTCAAACGTGGTGTTTCCAACCTGAAAGCTGCGGGACAAACTACGTTCTTCCTTCTCTCGAACAGCAACACGGTTTACATCGATACCATCCTGCGTCACCACAAGCTCGAAAATCTCTTTGACAAAATTATCACCAACCCAGCCTCATTCAACGATGCTGGTGCCTTGATCTTGCAGCGCCGCGTGCTGGCTACAGCGGAACATCAGCATGGATGCAAAGTCGGCTGCTCGGCCAACATGTGCAAGGGTGCCGAGCTCGAGGCGTTTTTGGCAAGCAATGGCGGCAGGCAAGCGTTTGAGAGGATCATCTATGTTGGTGATGGTGGCAATGATTTCTGCCCCGTGCTGCGACTCCAGCCGCAGGATTTGGCCTTTGTACGAAAGTTCAGAGGACTTCAGACGAGGATCGCAAAGGAGGGCGGTGTCAAGGCCGGCATCAAGTACTGGAATGGCGCTTGGGAGTTGGAGGGCTACCTGAACGAGTTGCGCGGCCAACCTGCATTGGATTATTGAGAGCAAGACGGGCACAAAGCCTCTGTAGAGTAGTCGCAAGAACAGAGTCAGGAATAGAGTAAATTTGATATCATCCGCACGGTCGCTTTTTGCACCAACGAGTTGGCAGAGCAGATCGCAGAAACCTCTTGAACAACCACGCCTACAGTACTCTTCTGACACAGCTGATGCTCATGATACGCATTAAGTTAGAGGCTTGATGCAAGTTGATCGAGTGCTGCTGGTGGACCCGTCACAGCGTCTCCGACATACTCTGTCATGACAGCCAAGATCCTCTCCCTAACATCATATGCCTGATTGACAAGACGGACATGATCAGCAACAGAGACGCCGACAGATGCATTTTGGTCCCGAGCATCATCCGCAAGACCGAAGTAACATTCTCTGCTTTCTCAGAGCCGTGAAGCATCTGTGGCACCTCAAGAGTCTGAGCCTGCAAACCGATATGAATAAAGCAAACCAAACAAAAAATGTCCATTCATTGCATCGTCACCATGCCTGGTATCAATACTGTCGCCAACATGAGTATGCCCAAAATCGCCAGTACATGCCACACCTCTCCTTTACGCGCTGCTAGTGCAGCGTTGCTCTGCGCTTTACCAGTCGCAGCAGGATTGCTGGGCACAGGGATCGGTTCCGAACTATTTGCGATCACCGGCAGCTCCGCTCCTCTCCCTCTAGTGCCTGTCGGCAATGCTGCACTGTACGTACTCGGCGCACCCACAGTTGTCGGAATTACACCGAGCCTCGGCGTTGTCGTAGCATTGGCGAAGAAGTAAGCTACGCTACTTGCCGGTTGTACGCTCACCAGTGAGTTGGGCAAGACACTATTGATCGTCGTTGCCTCGCTCGTCAAGAAGCTCGACAGATCGGCGGTAGGTTGAGGAGCAAACACTACCGAGCTTGCTGTGGCATTGGCCGGTTGTCTCAGCGGATATAGTCCGATTTTGGGCGCCTCTTTTTCATCGATCCCGATGGAAAAGAGCGAGTAGACTGTGCGCAGAAACGGTGTGCCGAGGATCCAATCGACGCCAGTTGCATCCGGCTGAGCAGCGGCGGGCCATGCAAAGCACAAGTAAGGCTGTTGAGCATCCGGTCCGATTATGTAATCGCTCGGCAGGAGCGTGTAGTTGACCGAGCCAAAGGAGAAATACATGCGGTCGGTGGTGGAGCAGGGGACAATGTAGCGTCCTCCTCCTACGTGACGGCTGTTGGTGATTTGAGCAAAGAGCGATTCAACGTCGTCAGGCGGTCCGAGGATGGACGAGGATCCCGTGTCGAGCAGTGCTAGTGGATGGTTGAGCGAGGAATAGGTTGGGGTGAGGGTGGCGGGTGTGCCCGCCACACCGGTGGCGGTGAGCGGGAGGACCCACTGAACGTAGGGTCCCAATGCTTCGGCGTCGAGGTTGAGCGTGTTGTTCGCAGGGAGAGCGCTATCACCTGAGGGAAACGGATAGACATCATACCATTCGACCTCGGCTCGATCCTGCCTGGTCACGAGAACACTTGGATCGACAGCACCCAATGTCGCCCTTCCTCCATCCCGGGTCAAATACAGCCCGAAGAGCGGATACGACTCGTTGCTCGTCTGCAGCAGACTCGTCATCAACGGCATCGTCTTGACCTGCCCAATCTGCGACTCGTAGCCCAGCAAGCTTCGCGAAACGACACTTCCGCGTGGGAAACCTAGTCCGAGCACACCCGAGATGCCCTGCTCGGCCAACGTGACATTGGTCGAATTGATGAGGGCAAACGCCTGCTGTGCAACGCTCAGATCGCTGATGCTGATGTTGTCGGCAACGAGAATTCCCGAGGCCGAGGTGGTGTCGTCGTAGTAGATGGAGAAGGGGATGTCTGCCTTGGCGTCTTGCGTTGCACGACTGGTGATGTTGCCTGTTGAGGTCGCTGTGTTGTTGGTGACGTTGCCGCCGAAGCTCGATGCGGTGAGGTTGAGACGTGCACTCGAGTCGACCTGAATGCGCTGAAAGCTGCTGCTCTTGTCGGCGTTGAATTTGAGCACCTTGTCGTTCTGACACTGTTGCGTTGTACAAGCGGTCGAAGTGATCCACAGGTCAGAAGACCCAGTGTCGAGCTGAACGAATACCAGCTGCGTCGGGTTCGACGAGAGATTGAGCGGAACCTGATACGCTCCGGAAAGATAGCCGAGAGATTGGATCTTGTCGTTGGGGTTGCTGCTTGATTGCGAAGGATTCGACCGTGGCAAGAGGAGGGATCGGCGTGCGATCGAGGCTTGCTGGAATTGTCGCTGAGTGCAGGCGTGGTTGAGATCTCGTTTGAGGAGATGGTTGGGTGCGCGAAGAGAGATGACGACTGGCTCGTCGGATGATCTGTCGAAGAAAGACGGTCGGACGGCTGGGTTGGCGAGCGAGCACGACGATGACAAGGCCACCACGAGGAGCAGGGTCTGCCATATTGATAGCACCATGTTCGTGATGGACACTTTCTACGATATGTGATTGCCAGCAATGGTCCCTTGTCTGATGATGTATGATGGAGCAGAGCCGCGGTCTGCGCTCGACGAGACGCTCGAATGTTGAGGCAGGTGTGTCTGATTCGGCGTGGAGAGAACCGAGCGTCAGGGGTGAGGCACCAAGGTAATATGAAGTCTATACAGCCGATCGACTGGCCTTGTGGACGTGCGTGTCTCAGTGGATCTGCTTCGTCGTTCTCAAGTCATTCCGTCCCTTCGTGAGTGATGTTCGGTCGTCCCGGTGACGAGGGTAGCACCATTGTTCTTGTATGAGAGTGGGATCGGTGAAACGAGGCGCCATGGTGCCGGAATAAGTCGAGTGACATCAGAAACGAATCAACAAAAGTCACCGCAATTGCCCCGACTGTTAGAGCGCTTCACCCTGGTAGATCAAGAGAGACGAGGCGTGTTGCTTCACGAGATCGAGAAGCGTTGTGGGGCTGTGCTGCCAATGAGCTCAAAAGAGTCCAAAAGCAGGGAGACACAAACCTGTAAAAGTGTGAATTCGACGGCCAAAAAAGAAGAAAAAAGACGATTAGAATGTGAGCCCATAAATTCACCGAAATCGGGTAGACGTGGCTGGCTAAACCTCACCCGATCTGTCAAGACCGCCAAATCGAGGCGCGATACCGTCGTGCGCCAAGAAAAGGCTTTGCGTGCCTGCAATGCGCTGTCACTTTTCCGAAGGATCGTCCTCGCTTGTAAGTCACAGCCTGCGTCGGTTCGGGGCGGCTGCCAAGACGCAGATCGTAGGCAGACGAGTCGCTAGGTCTGGGCAGCGATGTCAACTTTACTCGAGCTCAGTACACATAGTCCATCAATGTCTTTGCCCGACCGAGGGGGGATTAGCGTCGACAGTTACCATTGGTCGAGGGGACAGACAGCTGCACCATCATATCTCCGCTTCGGCCCCGGCGGTGGTGGAGAACGAGAACGGGAGAACACGATTGCATCACCGCCGATCCAGCTAGACGTGTTGAGCATTCTTACCGATGGAAGACAGGATGTGGATTGACACTCCGCAAGCCTGGTGAGGAGGGGATCCGACAGAACGGTGAAGAGCACGGAGGGGAGCCTGCCTCAAGCGAGGAGCGTTGTTTGCGCCGTGAAAACGGGCAGCAGAGCAACAAGAGCGACAGCCACCTCGCAACTGCCTCGGTCTTCGGTGAGCTGCCAACGGTCGGGGTCAGAATTCCGCGCGTCTTTCTTGAAAAACAAACACCAAAACATTCATGTCGCGAGTGAGAGAGCGAGACCAACACCGAGTCTTCTCAGGCAAAAAAAAAGCCAAAAAAAAACAAAACAACAAGCAGTCCACGAACAAATGTCCCTACTGCAGTACAGTGGCGCAGCTCAACTCGAAGTGGTGCCCCAAATTCAGGTTCCGCTCTCGAATGCAGCAGCAGCAGCAGCATCAGCAATAGCAGACATGCAAGCCGCAAATCTTGCCGTCTTGGTTCCGCGTGTCCCTCTCGAAGCTCCTTGCACTTCTCCGTATACTACGAGGTGGCTTTTCTGGGAGCTGCAAGTGGTCAGCACCAACAAGAAAGAGCAGGGCTGCACGAGCATGTAACGTCGTGCCTGTGCAGCGGCATGGCAGATGGACGAGGCGCACGACTATGTAGCTCACACCGCATGGACCCAGCTCGTGGCTGACGATGCCAAAGATGCAAGGCCGTCGTTGCAAAAAGGGACGCACATGGCGCAAGACCGCTGTAACGCAGAGTACCTCATCAGCTTTCCCACTGGTTGTGTTGTGTAAAAAAGGATAAAACAAACACACAATGCAACTGCGTCAATGTGTCAAACTGATTGATTGAGCTCTCTAATGCAGCAATCTAAGCAGCCGATCGCTGAGTCCCCGGCGTCTTTCTTTTGCTTGGTACCGAGACCGGTTCGGAGAGTCACGACGCGCCAATGGGGATTCATGACACGGCTTCCATCTCGGAACCATTGTCGATCAAGCAGGCGAGAGGCTGAAGGCAACGGGTGGAGTTGGTTTCGGTCTATGACGGCAAAAAGGCCAGCTGGACCTCTTCCTGCTGCTGCGATATCAGAGACACATCTTCTGCTCCTTCGGCCGTGCATGATGGACAAGATGCCGAATGGATGCGACCGCTAACGCGACAAGAAAAAGCAAAAGAAGAAAATACAACTGGTTCCCCCACAGAGCCAGAGAGAGGGAAGAAGCAAAAGGGGAAGAAATTCGGAATCCAGAGTCAGACTAAAAATAAAAGACAAAAATTAGAAGAGGAAGAAAGGAAGAGAGAGAGAGAGACCAAGTGCCTTTTCGTGTGCTTTTTCAGAGCATGCGTGCGAGCGTGTGAATGTGTGCGTGCGTGTGGGCGAATTAGCGAGCGAGAGCGCTGCGTGTTGGTGTATGTGCAATTTAGCCTCAGCCTGAAAAGAGGAAGAGAGAGAGAGAGGCCGTCGCGCTTGGCTGGCTGGCTGGCTGGCTGGCATGCAAGCCGAATGGAAACCGGCCATCGATCTTACTGTGCTGTGCTGTGCTGTGTGCTTGTGTTGACAGTGCTGTCCTGACCAAATTCTTCGGAGCTGGTGTACGCTACAAAGTCAAACTGCGCTGGTAGGGCGACTGCGAACGGCGCTGCTGCACAGTCAATCAAATCAATCAATCCTCTGAGAACTCAGACCGACACTTTTGTCAAAAAAATCAAGCGTCGTCGTCGTTGTCCATTCCGATTGACCGTCGACTCTCCGTTGCTTCTCGACCTTGCTCATCGCTATCGCCATCACCATCACACACGCTGTTGTTCCGGCTGCACCGTCCGCACAACCTTGTCATCGACGACCCTTGCTCCTTGTCGGTTATTGCCACGGTCGCGCCCGCAGGCAGACACAAAGACGATTCACGAGGCTCCTTCTCCCATTCGCATTGGAACCGCATATCTCAACTTGGACCGCTTCCTGATCTGAGCCTCTCGAGACCTTCACGTCCTTCCCTCCTTCCGTCACCATCGTAAAGCGCACAAAGGTCTCTATCGGCTCGGATCGTCTCTCCTTCAACTTGTCATTCAACGGTCTCCCTGTTCCAACAGTGCACCCGACTTGCCATCCTCGTTTCCAACAAGCGCCTCTCTCCCACGAGAGCCTTGTCCACTCTCTACATCCACCACAATGTCGGCAGCAGCTCCGATCGACTTGCTCCCGCGCATGAGCCCCTCGAATGGCATGCATAGCCCCTTCTCGATACCACATCCGCTCTTTGGTCACGATGCAGCATCTTCTTCCTCTTCCTCCTCCTATACAGCCTCATTGCCTAGGTCGCCATTGTCCTCCTCCTTCGCTTCCACGGCCAACGACCCAAACTCGCGCAAAAACGCCGCTCTGCTCGACGCGCTCGCTGGTCCGTCCAGCGGTATGCATCCTTCCTCGTCGTCGTCTGCATCACTCTCGGCGGCTAACCCGTCTAAATTCGACTTGAGCCAGAATTCTGGCTCAGCGCTTTCCGCCAGCGGCAGCTTCGGCGGAAGTGGCACCTACTCGAGTAGCAACAGCAGCTTTCTCGGCCAGTCTGGCTCAGGTAGCGGCGCAAATAATGGCTCCGCAGATCGAGACGGCCCGCAGCGCAACAGCGGCGGCGGCGACGGCAATGATGCACGAGGAAACGGCGACGGCGGGTCCAAGGATCCCAGCGAGACAGAAAAGGCAAAAAAGACCAACCCGCTCGTCGACTTGCTCGAGACCGAAGCCGCCTACGTTTCCGAGCTCAGCAAAATCATCAAAAAGGTCGCCGCAGCTTGGTCCCGCTCCAACTTCCCGCCTCCCGAACTTGACGTCATGTTCCGCAACATCGAGTCCATATATCGAGCCAACCGTGGTTTCCTCAAGGCTCTCAAAGAGATTGGGCCCAATCCTTCGTCGCCAAAAGCGCTGGGAGATCTGCTCATGAAGTGGATCGACGACCTCGAAGCACCCTACACGCGCTTCTGCGAGAACTATCTCGCTGATTTCGACGTCTGGTCGGCTGTCCAGTCTAACCCACGCCTCTCCGAGCTTCTCCACGAGGTCTCTGTAGCCACAGATGCCGAAGGCAGGCCTGTCGTGTTTAGCGACCGGAAGCGCGACCCTAGCGAGCCCTGGACGCTCGACGCTCTCTTTGCGCTCCCACACATCCGTCTCAAGTACTACAAGCGGCTCTATTCGCGCCTGCTCAAGAGCACACAGCCCGGCAGGAGCGACCACCGTCTGCTTGTGGGCGCCAACGAGAAGCTCGACGAGCTTGTCAACAAGTCTAAACGCAGGCTTGCCATCTCGGTGCTTGACGAGGCTGCCGGTCGAGAGTCGCGCGACAGCTCCTTCGCCGACAGCAACGGAAACTCGCCGCGCGACCGTGTCTCGTCTGCTACTTCCGCTTCCGAATCGCAGTCACCCGGCATGCAGCCCGTCAAAACCTTCGGTGCCAAGTCTTCTCCTCCTCGCCATCTTGCGGCAGAGCCAAGCAATGGTCAAAACACCGGCTCTGCCGATAGAACGCCTACACCCGCAGGTGTGCCCCTTCTCGCCGCACCACCCACCACCCAGCTGAATGGTCTCAGCCTCGAACAACCTGCCGTCACGCCTCCGCGGCCTGATCTGATGCGCGGCAACTCAGAGGCGGCCAGCATCCACGACAGCGGCTCCCAGACCGCGGGCGAAGATGCTGCATCCTCTCGCACCAATTCGCTCTCGCAGCCCATCGAGCTGCTCGAGAAACGCCTCGACACATCCAAGACGCTCGACATCTTTACCATGAAGCCCAAAAAGTGCCAGCTGCAGATGAATCCTCCCAACCTGCCCTTTGCTCGCTCCATGCGCAAGTCGGCCGACGTTGTGATCCACTTTACACCATCCAGCGGAGGCCCCGAGATCAGCATTCGCAGGGCTCACATGTTCCTGCTCACCGACCTGTTTTTGGTATGCGAACGCATGACCCCCAGCGAGAAGGCCGAACTGTCCAAAGGAGGGGTAGGGCCTGACATGTGGTTGCTGTATCCGCCTCTGGCGGGCAAGCACCTGCGCGTCGCTGACATGGGAGGCCAAGGCAACGTCTTGTCGATCACCATCCTTAAAAAGGAGAAGCTCATCGTACACACCGACTCTCGCGAAGCCAAGGAGCAATGGCTCGAGCATTTCGACGACTGCCAGAAGTTTGCGGCCAACCTAGGACTCAAGGTGAAGACAGGCGCTAGCAGCCTGTCCGCCCCTTCGCCGAGCAGCAGCATATTGTCCGGTCCCGGTTCGATGCTCGGCTCTGCGCCTCCGAATCTCATGACGCCTGCGCTCTCGCCCGCCATCTCGATCACGCCTTCTTCGACCAATGGGCACGACGAGGCAGCAGATGTGGTTCCAGCACCGTTCAGTCCTGAAGTAGGCAACTCGCCCGTCATCGGCTCGGATCTGTCCAGGCAAGCTTCGTTCAACTCGGTTGCATCGTTTCCCAAGGGTTCTGCACTCGGCTCGCCAGACCTCAGCGCGTTTCCGCACGGCAGCAACTCGGCCTTCTCGCCTCGGTCCCCTTCGCCTTCGCAATTTGGCCCGGGCGGCGGTCCAAGTGGTCCGCGCGGTCCCCCGATGGCGCGTCCCGGGATGATGTCGCCTACAAACGGAGCATTCTCGCCGGAAACGAGTCCAGCCTTTGGACCTGCTCGCTACGGTGCTGGTGGTTTCGGACCCAATGGACCCATGTCCATGGGCCGACCGCCGCTGATGCAAGACCCCAACATGCCCCCGCGTCCGCCCGGCGGTATGCGAGGCCCTGGGGGACCTGGGGGATCGGGAGGACCTGTGCAGTTCCCACGAGGTGGACCGAGTCCTATCCCTGGTCAGATGCCCGGTGGCGGCCCAGGCAGCAGCCCCGGATTTGGTCCAGTGCATGTGCGACCTGGGATGGGACCGGGCGCGCCGCCTGGGATGGGACCTGGTGGGCCTCCATTCATGAACGGAGGTCCCAGACCACCCATGGGACGACCACCTCCTGGCGGGCCTGGCAGACCTAGTGGACCTGGTGGTCCCGGCGGCTTGACATGGGCACCGGGACCTCCTCGTCCTCCGCCCAACGGCATGGGATCACGCGAGAACATGAGGCGACCGTCTGCACCCAACCTTCGGCAAGCCTCCAATAGCTCTTCTGGCGGTGGGCGCACGTCGGACGAGGCCGACGGTGGCACGCGATCATTCATCCGAACTCGCTCTGTCTCGAGCACTGGATCCACTGCGCCCAAGCTTCCCTCTGCCATGATGAAGGAGGGTCGGGATCGCGGCGAGCGCGGTACGGACGTCTCGCCACCCTCGAGCCCTGTATCGAAGCGACAAGGACCATTCCGGAGCACCGTCTCTGCGCAGATGCGCTGCAAACTGTTCCTCAAGCAGAGCCACGCGCAGTGGAAGTCGCTGGGGAATGCGCGATTGAAGCTGTACCACATCTTGCCGGACGACATCCGTCAACTGGTGGTGGAAAACGACCGCAAGACGCTCATCTCAACGATTGTCTTGACGGACGGTGTGGAGCGAGTGGGCAAAGTGGGGGTAGCGGTGGAGTTGAGCGACCAGGGCAACAGGACGGGTATCATCTATATGCTGCAGATGCGAAGTGAGGAGTCGGCGAGCGGCTTGTTTGGACAGTTGCTCGAGGGCAGTGACCGAACGGCGGCGGCTATCTCGATGGGCGGCAGCCTTGCGTGAGCGTGAGAGACGCGCACGCCGAGCATCGTTGGTGCTGGATTTCGTCGGGCATGAGGCTCCGTGTATCTGGATCACATCTTCTCAAATAGATGATCTGCTTTTCAAGAGCAATGAATGTCGAGCGTGGTTGAACTGTGCAGTGGAACGAAGTGTGATCTCGCAGATTGTCATTGGTTCTAGAAATACATGATGTGGGATGCTGAGAACGGAGGGTTGGTGTAAGAAGCGCACGAGCTTGTAGTAGAGGCTGATCTATTCCTTGTCTTGGTCCATGGCGTTGGCGTCATGCTCTTGCTGCGTTTGGGCAGACTTGGATTTGGATTTGCTCTTTTTGGGCGCAGCCTTCTTGGTGGTGGTCTGTTTGTTGGGTTGTGCCTCTACGGCGTCGTCGTCGTCGTCAGGCTGTGCTTCATCGGCGTTGTCTTGCGCGACATCTTCTTCGGCGCCCTCCTCTAGTTCCTCCTCCTCGGCTTCTTCTTCTTCTTCTTCTTCTTCTTCTTCTTCTTCTTCTTCCTCCTCCTCATCGTCCAATGCTCCCTCGAGAATCATCTCCTCCTCAACCTGGTTCTGCTGTGCCTTTTGCTGTCTCGCCTCGAGCGCTGTGGACAAGGCGATGGGTGTAGGGATAGCATCTTTGAGGAATTCGAGATTCTCATTCTGCTGTACTGCTCGTGACAAGTCCTTGTAGAAGACATTCTTGCGCTTGTCCAGCTTTGCATTTGTATATGCTTCATCCGTGAGCTTCTTGACAAAGAGCTCGGTAGCGACGCTGATAAGGAAAGTTGCTTCTTTGGAGCAGATGTCGACATCACGATCGGCTTTGATTATACGAGCTACTCGGGCTGTAGGGAAGATGGAAGTGCCACGCTGCGGTTTGCTTGACTTGGATGGCGAGGTGGTCGATGGACCGGGCGAGGGTGAGCCTGGTTGCGACATATTGTGTGTATGGGAGGGGAAGTCGGTGTGGTGTGATGAGATGTGAGTGATCGGCAGGTCCGAGTGGTGATTGTTGGGGAGAAGGTGAGAGGATGAGAGCGTTGTTTGACGATGCTCACTCTTTTTCCAAATCACAATATACGCGACGCGTAGATTTGACAAGAGCAACACTCTACGCACTCTATGCACTCGACGCACTCTCTCAAATTGAATCTGACGCAGACAACTCAGCCATCGTTGCCTTCTTTCAACGGAACGCACCCGCCAGGTATCTTTCACCGCCATCACCTGACATATCACGGTCACACTCTGTATCGCCAACTACAGAAATGGCCACGCCAACATAGCCATAGAAAAAGGGCATCTCTAAGCCTTGGATCAATCACAGAATTTAGGGTTTCATCTCGACTCAGCCTTGCCTCCCACTTGCCAATTTCCAACGTGGACGGAATGACATACACGCCGGCTCTTCGTTCTCAGCTTGTTCACGCTACTCCTCACGACGACAAGCAAGCTGATAGGTAGCAGCACCTCGTCGTTGTCATGACCACCATGGTCGACGACCTCGAGCAGCAGCTCTCCCCCGAGGCAGAATCCTCTCGCTACAGGCCCATCAAACGTCTCGATGAAAGTGTCGTCAATCGCATCGCAGCCGGGGAAATCATACATCGTCCCGCCAATGCGCTCAAGGAACTCATCGAAAACTCACTCGATGCCGGTGCAACCCTCATCCGCATCACGCTCAAGGAAGGCGGTATCAAGATGCTCCAAATTCAAGACAACGGCTCTGGAATTCAGCCCTCCGACTTGCCTCTGCTCTGTGAGCGCTTTGCCACTTCCAAGCTGCGCGACTTTGGCGATCTCGAAAGCATGTCGACTTTCGGTTTCAGAGGGGAAGCACTTGCCAGTATCAGCTATGTCACTGCATCGATGAACGTCGTCTCCAAAACAAGACAGCAGGATTGCGCCTATAGAGCCTACTACGCCAATGGCAGCCTCGCTCCTCCCAAGCCAGGGCAGAGCGCCGACCCAAAGCAATGTGCAGGAACCGACGGGACCCTCATCACCGCAGAGGATCTTTTTTACAATGTTCCCCAACGTCGCAGAGCTCTGCGCAGTGCTGCCGACGAGTACAATCGTGCGCTCGATGTCGTCTCCAAATACGCCGTACACTACGGAGGCAAAGGCGTCGGTTTCGTTTGCCGGAAAGCGTCCAGCAATGCCACTGATCTCAATACACCTTCGTCTCCAACCACTTCTACGCTCGACACGATTCGCATCCTTCATGGCAATGCAGTTGCGCGCGAACTCGTCGAGCTCACGCATGTTGTCGACGACGAGCTCGGCTTTCAGTGTCACGGTTGGATCAGCGGCGCCAATTGGAACAGCAAACGCACCACCCTGCTCTGCTTTATCAACAATCGTCTTGTCGACTGTCCCTTGCTCAAGCGTTCCATCGAAGCGCTCTATGCCACTCTCTTGCCCAAGGGCGGTCATCCATGGGTCTATCTTTCCATCTCGATCAACCCGGCCAACGTCGATGTCAACGTGCACCCTACCAAAAAAGAGGTCCATTTCCTGCATGAGGATGAAATCGTCGAGCAAATCTGCGAGGCGGCATCAAAAAGGCTGGCAGGTGCCAATTCGAGCAGGACATTCGAGTTTGCGCAAGCCGTCTTGCCCGTTCTTTCGTCCGACGTCGGTGGTAAAGCACGCGCTTCGGCCATGGCATCGTACCCTATGAATGGTGAAGAAACGTCGAGGCCATCCCTGCGAGAGACGAGAAGCAGCAGTAGCAGCAGCAGCAGCAACGGTGCTAGCGGTACGGATAGCCGCACCAATGCTGTTCGCAAACCCGAGGGCTCAGGCCCTGTTTCCAGCTCCAAAGGCTATCCCCAGCATCTCGTCCGCGTGGATGCAAAGACACGGACTCTCGACGCCATGTTTACTTCCAAAATGATCGGCAAAAAGCGCGCCTTAAACAGCGAACAAGTGGATGCCTCCGTCTCGGATGCGGTCATGGCCGAGTCAGCGGCAGAGGACGAGTCGGCCTCCATGTTGCACAGGACTGCACTCTTGGACAGCAACGAGTCGTTTGCAGACACCAACGGCGGCGGCAGTTTCACTTCTACAATCGAACGCATTCGACCCTCGCTCAGCGCTCGCATCTCGGATTCGGATTGCTCACTGACCTCGGTTCGGCATTTACGTGCGCAGAGTTACAAGTCGCAACATCGCAATCTCACCGACGTGGTGCAGAATCATACCTTCGTCGGTGTCGTCGATCTGCATAAAGGCTTGAGCCTGATACAACACGAGACGAGGCTGCTGCTTGTCAATCACGACGCCATGATTCGAGAATTCGCCTACCAACTCGTCCTTCGTCAGTTTGGCAGCCTTGGACGCATCCGACTGGATCCCGCGCCAAAACTCGATGACCTCGTCCTGTTGGGGCTACAAGATACTGCTGGTATTCCCGAAGACGATTCTGAAAGCCTCGAGGCGACAAGGGAAAAGATTGTCCATCTGCTGCTCGAAAATGCCGAGATGGTCCAAGAGTACTTTTCGGTCTGTATTGACACGGAGAAGCAAACACTGGAGGCTTTGCCAAATCTGCTTCCCGGTAGTGGAGCTAACGGCTGTGCAATCGAGTTGGATCGTTTGCCACAGCTGCTGGTGAGGATGGCGACACGTGTTGATTGGTCCGACGAGCAAGAGTGTTTCGACACATTTGCACGCCAGCTTGCATGGAGCTGCATCCCCTGCCCGCCACCGCCACCACCGACTCCGTCACCACCAATGACCGACCGAGTAGCATCTGCCAAAGACGGCGCACCAGAGCCAGACACAGACGAAGCAAAGCAGGTGCGGCAGGAAAGGGAGGAAGAAGAAGAAGCGACGAAGAAGAGAGTTCAGCATCTGTGGTTTGACAGCATGACCAAATCTAGAGGCAAATACGTGCCGAGCAAGGCGACAAACGAATTCGTGATCCAGGTGGCCAACCTGCCGGATCTTTACCGCGTCTTTGAGCGATGTTGATGTCGCAACTTTGCGAGCCATTTTTGCACAGTCTTTCTATCACCTCTTATTCTAAGTTATCGCACTGATCCATGTCATGCAACATCGCAGCGTCCCACAAGCAATCAAACACAGAAAGCATGGCAGCGGTCCTCGCTGTGACCTTGACCAAAACATCCATGCGACTTGCATTGACAACATAGAAACCCCACAGATCTCACTGATCCTTCTTGCTCTCGTGACTAAGTTGCTCTGCGCTTGCATTGACCTTGTGCTTGCCGTGCAACTTGCTCTCCAACGGTTTCCAAAGCTTGCTCTGCCAATCGTGCACAAACGCCTTTCTCCCAAACACGTTTTGCGCTCTGGTCCTCGCTGCGCGCCTCATTGCATTGACTTTGTCCGGCTGCGTAGCCTGCAATTCGAAAATATCGGCTAGAACGGCTGCAAACTCCTGAACTGATTCGGCGTGATAACCCACCGGCTGCTGGGCATTGCTTTCGTCAGTGTCGGATCGGGGGGCCAGGGGATGAGTGGCTGATGGGACGGCGATATCCAGCCAAGGACCGGCGCTTTTATGGCTCACTGTCACGAGACCGCTTGCCATAAATTCGACAACATTGATGCCAAAGTGTTCGTCCTTCATGGTGCTGATGCCAACACTGGCGGTGGAGAGATTGTGCAGGATCGTGGCAAAGTCGGCATTGACGACAAACTCGACATACTCGTTCAATCCGAGCAATGTGCTCAAGTTGCGTAGCGACTCGATGCGCGCTTCATCTTGGGCATTGCGACATGAACCCATCATGACGAGCTTGACGCCTCGCTGTTGAAACAGATGAGGTTGCGAATCGCGCAACTTGGCGAGAATGCGCAATTGCATCGGATGTTCTTTTTCCGGTCGAAATTGTGCCAGCGATACAATCGTTTTGCCTCTTGGTTGCAATGCGAATTCGGCCATTTCGTCGGTATCGCACGGCGGATATACCTTGCCCACTTTGCTCCGCGTCAGCTGCTCCAGATGCGCTTGCGTCCATGTTCCATTGGCCACGATCACATTGGCCCGATTCAACGTCCAGCCATACACCCATGCAAACATGCGGTAGTAGTATAGCTTGACCATGCTCTTGAACCGGGACGAAGCAACGCTGTTAGTGTGACCCTCTTGTCGTGTAGCTACGCGCTTGAGCATGTCGGTCGAGATGATCGGATAGTGCACGTACGCTCCGATGGGCACTGCGCGGGAAAACAGTTTGACGGTGGGATAGGTGAATGCGTAACCCATCGTATCGATAAATACGTCCGGAATGAGCTGGGATAGCGCTTCGAACCCCAGCCATACGCTGCCGTAACTCTGACCTAGCAGCGTGAAGCTCTTCCAAGTTGCATCTTCCACCATCCACCGCCGCGTCAACCCGATCATCACGATGCGTCGCGCATCGAGGTCGATGCCAAACCGCTTGCTCGCTTTCTCGAGAATCGCCTCTTTGGATGCTGCCGGAAAATCGCCCGTATAGATCGCCACGACGCAGGCCGGATCAAGAGATAGATGCAGCTGCACCGCTTCGTACAGCACCCGTTCTCCGCCACCGCCAGCATTGCAATACGGGTGGAAGAAGCCCAGCACAGTTTGCGGCCGTGTCTTTTCGTCAATGTCGATGCAAGCAAGAAGTTTGCGTCGTCGTGTGCGATTCGTCTTGCGGATCTTGCGCAGCGTTTTGTCGATTACTTGAAGGGCGCCGAAGAAAAAAGTGAACGCCACTAGGCCGAGTGGCAGCAGCATCGGGATGAAAAACGCTTTGAGTGCTTTGAGGAGAGATTGATGATCCGGGCCTGGAGTTGGTGAAGAGGTCGTGGAGGCGGTGGCGGAAACACTAGGCATGATGTATACAAAGAGGGCAGTCAGCACTAGTAGATACGCCGAGCCTGACAAGCCACGCGCCGAAGTGATCCCCTTCGACGCTGTCTGCGTTTTCTTGACCAACTCTGCTTTCTTGCTGGCCTCCATCGTAGACGCCACAGTGGTATCCGTCACCCTGCTCTCCCTCAAACTTGTCGCCATGAAACCATAGCTATCCCACATCAACCACGCCGGCATCACGACCCACACCAGATTCATAAACACCAGATACACCCACAACAGCAACCAATCGTCCGTCGCCAAGCCGCGACTGCCCGTCAGCCATTCGGGCGCAAACGTCATCCAGCCACCATACAACTCGCCAGCGCTCAACACCACCACCCAGTAATGGTACGTCTTGTCCCCCTTGCCTAGCAGCCATGCGCAGTAAGCGGCCAACGGACCAGCGAGGAGCACGGTAATCCACTCCATCGAGACCAAGGTTGGGTCTGCGGTTCCCCATCGTGCATCTGCTGCGGCGTACTCTTGCCACAGGTAGCCAAAGAACGAGGTGGATGCGTTGACGGTGCGCGATTGTGTGGAGAGGTAGAGGAAGGATCCTTCGAGCGTGAGGTGGCAGATGGCGTCAAAGGCGAGCCAGAGAAAGATGAGGCGGGTCTTGAGTGTCGAATTTGGGGGCAAGAAATGCAGAGAGGAGAGGTGGGCGAGACCGATCATTGAGGCGACGTAGCCGAGCGAGAGGGCGGTTTGGAGGTTGAGTAGCCGGTCCATTGTGCGGAAAAGGCGTGGAGGGGCAGGCCGACGCCAGCGCCCCTGATGGTGAAGGGGAGGAGGAATGCCTTTACGGCGCGTGTGGTGGAGTTAGAAAATGTCGACCAGTGAGTAGGAAAGGGGAAGAGGTGGTGGTCCGACTGGAAGCAGACACGGGGAGGGCGGGGAAGAAGAAGAAGCAGAAACGGAAGCAGAAGTGCAACGCTTGCACGGGTCCGTGCAGATGGAGATTCTTGAACATTTGCAAATACTTTGTCGACTTGACATGCGGTATTCGAGAACATTGACTTGATGCTCTAACATTGCGAGGATCAGACGCGTAGTTGTTGCTCTGAGAGTCTAATTGACCCAAAGTAACACTTTTTTCTCTCTTTCTCAGATTTGCAGTTCTGTATGCTCCGCGCGCATCACGTGCATTCGCGACGCGCTGGGGTGCAAAGCGACACTTTAAATGTGCCTTAACTCTGGCATCACTTGATCCAAGATCAGCTCCAACCAACACCTCTGGGCGAGATCAACGCTTGCCGCTCCTTACCACCATCATCACCTCATCTCTCAAACCATTCTGCACCACAATGTCGCGATCACGCGTCCCTACCGGTCCAACACCTACCACACCTCTGCGCCGAATCTCGCGCGGCTCGCTCAATGCTCTCTCGCACTCGGCTTCCAAACAACTCGCGGCGGGCGCTACCCCGCTCTCATTCTTGCAAGGCGCCATGACGGATCTCTCCGAGGAAGTTGGCGTGTTGCAACTCAACTTGGAAAACGTCGAAGCGGTTCACGAGAGCCTGCACAGCTTCAACGAAAATTTTGCCATGTACATCTACGGTCTCAAGATGAACGCCTACTGTGTAGAGTGGCCCGAAGCGCCATTGTATGACAATTTCGAGCGGGCCGAGAAGCGGATTGCTCAGCAGGCGCAGCAGTATGCGGCACAGCACAACTTGGATATCGCATCACAGACGTATATGCAACAGCAGATGCCACAGCAACATGCACACCAGCAAATGTACAACCCAGCAGCAGATCAGACCTACGTCACTACCGACGACGAAAGCATCTACCGTACCGACGCACCGCTTGCTGCTCCTGCCAAACCTGCGCTCAAATCGGCACTCAAAAAGCCATCCACCAGCGCTCCTGCCAAAAAAGCAGCCACATCCACATCCTCAGCCACAACCACAGCATCAGCGACCACAGCAGCAAAACCCAAACTGACGCTGGCACAGAAAAAGAAACGCGAAGCCTATACGGACGAAATCATCGAAACGCTGCCACTCGAATACCGCGGCGGCCACGATGCCAAGCAAAACGCCATCGCCAAGCACGTCTGCATGGCTCTGCTCGCAGCAGGCGCCAAAGGACTGCGCATCGCCGACATTGTCAAGAACCCGGAAATGTCGCAGGCCAAGATCAACAAGACGCTCATCGCTCTCGTCGCCGCGAAACACGTGGTCAAGACGAGCAACAACGGTATTGTCTACAGTCTTGATTCGGCAAGACATCCGACTTTGCCGTAAGAGAGAGGCAGAATTTTCTCTTCTGCGTTTGAGGTTGCAACCACGTTCTTGGCCGGTCCAACGGACCATCAATTGGAGTTGTCTGTTTCGAAGATGGACCATGGCGCGGCTCAAGGCGGGCCTCGGCGAGGCGCGTTCGCGCTTGGCATCAAAGGTTGACATTCACGAATCGACCCTTAGCTTCTCCTCAAGGTGGCCGAGAGCGCTGCTTGCTCGGTTTGTTTTTAGTTTCTGTCGTGTGTTACGCCATTCGCTTGTCGTTGTATTTTACTCTGCTCTGTAATTCCTATGCTCGTGCATGATCGTCTGTAGTTCTGACCTGTCGTACGCGAATCTGGCCATCGAGCACACGAGCGACTACTCCTCACACACCGCACCATCCCTTTCGACGCATTTGTCTCTCTTCTCTTCTACACCTTTTGATTCGCCTTCTCCTCTCTCTCTTCGCGGATCCCCTTCAACCTTTGATTCCTCTGCTTCTCCTCGTCAATCGCCTCCTTTGTCAACTTGCCTTCTGGGTCCTGTGCTACTTTGGCCATGGCGTCGAAATCCAATTGGTCGGTTTGGGTGGCGAGCCGATTCTGCTGTTTGTGGTCGATGCGCAATTCTTTGTCCTTGATGAGGTGGCGACCGCCGAAGAAGAGGGCGAGGCCGATAATGCCGCCGGTAAACAGGAAGAGCGGGGTGATTTCGGGGCGGTTCATGACTTGTTTCACCTGTGTGCATAAGAGAGGTAGAATCAGTGGTAGAAAAAGGGATGGCAGGTTCAAACAGTTGCGCGAGAAAACAAAGAGTCAGTATCTGAGCTTAGCACGGAGGCCAAAAGGGGGGGGGGGGACAAAAAATGTGAGGTCCGACTTACACCATCAGCCTTGGCTCGAGACTGATCATCTCGGCGAAGAGGGGAGGAAGTGAAACCACGACGAGGTGCGAGACTGATTCGTGGTGTTGCAATGGGCATCGAAGTACGCGGCACTGCTCGACCAATCGCCCGGCCAACCAGGGTTGAAGGTACCAACGGTCGCATGGTTAAGGAGATGACGCCTTTTACTCCAGTAGATCCAGAGTAGCTTTGATCCGATTTGAAGATTTGCTCTCGGCAAGTTGTGGGTGCTGTTCGTAACAAAAACGACAACTTTTTGCGAATAAATGGTCAGAGATGGTGGTGATGAGCAAAGTGCGCATCTTGACGACAGAAGAGTGTCAAAGCCCTGACGGGTTTGTGTGAGACGGTCCAACAGTCACCCGCGGAGACGCCTGTGCGTGAGCGGTCACTGGTGACTGAAGCTGAAAAGCGCAAAGCCCCACGGCTCGCTGCCGACCGAGATGCAATGGTGACAGCCAGCCGAAAGCAAATAGAAATATGACTTCATTCCACAGGTTTCTGACCGTTTTTGGTCTGAGCCCCGTTCAACAGCGCTTTTGTGCGGCGCAGTGCAGACCCTGCATCTGCTGTTCTTGGGCAAATTCGAGTTTGAGCCTCCACTTCTGGTTGCGACAATTGCAATGCATGTGAGATCGACAGAAAGAACAGAGAATGGCGAAAGGTGGCGTCTAAATTCATGGCTCTTTTCTTCTCGCCATCTGTTTTTCCTTTTTGGTAGCTTGTTGGACAGGGTCTTTGTGTGTTCTGTCTTCCTGCGCACCTTGTCGCCTAGCAACACGGCTTCCTGCATCGAGACACCGCGATCCATCTTCGCGCCTTGACGCCAACGGCCTAGCTGTCATCAGTACAGCCCTCTTTCCGGCAAGGGACATCAGATTAGAAGCGCAATGCCACCACAACACAATCATGACGACGTACGAGCCCAACTCGAACGAGAAGAGCAGCTCGATCTGGTCGATCCTCTGCGCCACTTTCTCGCCATCGACGACGACGATTCCTCCAATCCTTTACCTCGCTCCTCCTCCTCTTGCTCCTCCACGGCGGTAGCAGACATGCGCGATCTTCCCAGCACGACCAACTACAGCATCGTACCTCAGCAGATCGAGAGCATCATTGACAAGCGCACAACGATTCGGTACTACCGAGATCTGTCGCGGCGACCTGTGATGATTGATGATGCGAATCCTGCGCCAGAAACACAAGTGCAGGGAGAGGAAGAGGAGAAACAGTTTTGGGATGTACATTTAAAGCTGGATATGACTACGGGATGCGGCGGCAAGATTTGGCCCGCAGCCGAGGTATTGGGTGCCTACATTGCAGGTAGGTACTCGTCGCCGCCTTCAGAGCCTTTCGAGGACAAGTCGGCGTCAGACAAGGCGGCGTACAACAACCACGGCTTCGACTGGAGACGCAAGCGAATCATCGAGCTCGGATCGGGTACCGGACTGGTTGGCTATCTGGTGCACGCGCTCAAGCTCGACTGTTCCATCTATGTCACCGACCAGGACGTCATGCTTCCACTGATGCGTGACAATCTCGCGCTCAATTTTGGCTCCTCGACTCGAGCCGACTCATGCGGCTTTGTCGAGGTGGCAGAACTCAACTGGGGTGTTTTCCCATTACCCTCGTTTACCCATCCTCTTCCAGACATCCTGCTACTTGCAGACTGCGTCTACCTCGAATCGGCGTTTCAACCGCTGATCGACACCATGGTGCAGCTCTCGACGTCTCGAACCGAGATCCTGTTTTGCTACCAGAAAAGAAGAAAGGCGGATAAGCGGTTTTTTGGATTGTTGAAGCGTCACTTTACTTTTCAAGCTGTTGACGATGATCATGTCGAGAGGAGTAGAGAGTATCAGAGACAGGGGACGCAGTTGTTACGCATCAGGAAAAAGGTCGACAGTTAAGAATGCATGTCGGTGGGGGTATACAATGTCATGGATTTCAGGTACCAGCAAGCATGTTTGCCTGTGTATGTGTGTGTCTGTCGGTGCGAGACGATCCGAGTGATGACAATGGCAAAGGATCGCCGTGTGTGATAAGCAAATCGCCCGCCCTCGGCCATTGAGTTAAGAGCCAAGAGCAGGTGACAGCATTAACAAATCACACAGCACTCTGCCGCACCACCAGAACCACCACCACTTGTCGTCCTGGCCTCTCGCTGCTCACCATCCACACCCTGCTGCGTCGTCGCACCCGCCCCCGCCCCACCGCCGCCTGTCAGACTGCGAATCGAGAAGCCACTGACGTTCCTCTGTGCAGCTGTTGCTCCTGCTGCACCTCGTCGACCACCCGCTGCATGCGGTGACGGTGACGACGGATCCAAGCTCACTGTGCCACTGGTCCTGCCTCCTGCTCTGGCACGCATCCGACTGCGCTTGCCCAACGTGTCGTATCTCGCCCCATGCATTGCTTCTCCCACTTCTGTCGGCGAACCGACCGCCTCAGTTTCCGAAAACTTGCCATGGATATCGCGCGCCGCGCACGCAAACGCCTCGACCACATTGTAACCCGTCTTTGCGCTCGCTTCGAGAAACAGCAGCCCCTCACGGTCTGCAAACTCAGCAGCTTCAGCAGTGCTCACCTGTCTGCGTCCACCTTTGCTGCGTCGACGATCGAGCCTGGTTCTTGTCTGCTCTCGTGGCTCATCTTGCTGCTCGCCATCGGCGTCTGCTTGTGCGACCAGAGACGCATCTTGATCCTCGACCAAGTCGTACATGTTCCCGACGAGAACCACGCTGACTTTTTCCTCGGCATGTGCACGTACGTCGTCGAGCCAGCTCTTGACGTTTAAAAAACTAGCACGATGCGTCACGTCATATACGAGTAGCGCTCCCGCGGCGCCGCGATAGTAGGAGCGTGTGATGGAGCGGAACGACTCGGACCCGGCTGTGTCCCACACCTGTACTTTGACCGTTTCGCCATTGTCGAGGCGGATCAAATGCGAGCCGAACTCGACGCCGATCGTAGGATCTGGATCGGTGAGGAAGCGATCGTCGGTGAGTCGGACCAGCAGCGATGATTTACCCACGGATGAGTCGCCGATCAAGATGAATTTCAGAATGTAGTCCCACCCAGACGAGGGAGGCGCCGTCGATGCGCCTGTGGATAGCGGTGAGGCGGCAGAATGGCTGCCGGACGGAATACGGATTGGCGCCATTGCGAGGGTGAGGATGGGAAATGCGATCAACGCTTGACCTTGCCACTGTGCGCTATCTCTCGATGGATCGATGCGAGAATGCGTTGGTCAACAACAGTCCCGCTCTCCAACGTGTTGGCTATACGTTCCAGGCTGTACAAATCTCCGCTTAGCTCGAGCTGAAGCTGAAGGAAAGAAAAGGAAAAAACTAACCCCCAAAAGCTCTCAATGATGGTGGATGCGTAAAGTAGCAATGATAGTCAAATCCGCTCCACCGAAAACGGATCTCCCGTCAGCTGCAACAAACGCACATCGGCAAAATGTGTCGCCCCAATTTCCGGAATTGGCGCAAAACTCGCATCTCTCTCTCTCTCTCTCTCTCTCTCTCTCTCTCCACACACACACAAATACACACACACGCTTTCAACATGCAAAAGTGTGAAATGCCCCATTTCCTGCGCCCTGTAGCTGTTTCTCGCGTTTGCGGTGGAGGTCTCATTTTTTTAAAGGGTGTTAGCTCGATACCACCCGCATTTGCGCCCCCCCGCCGTTGAACGACACCATCGCTGTCGCTGCACCACCGAATCTCACTACAAAGCGCATGATTACCACCACACCCTTCTCACAATGCTCTGTTAGACGTTTGAAAAAAATCATGTTGTTACAATTTGAGCCAATGCTCATGCAATCCGGGGCAAGAGATATACAAAATACATTTTGTTGTACACGACACAAAAGCCTTTTCGTCCCGACTGCTTTTGCTGAAATCAGACAGCAGCGGTCGGACGATATTTTTCAGCTTTGCTGGGGCTTTGCGATCCTGCTCGGCCAGTCGCCATGGGGGATGATGCATTTGCATTCGCGCCGCTGTTCGAGTTGTTGCTGTTGCTGCTGTTGGTGGCGTGGACGCCGTTGGCCGTGCCAGGCAGCGAGACCAGCGGTGCACCACGTCCGTTATGGTTCAGCAGCGCCTGCTGATGCTGCGCCGACGTGACACCGCTGCTCGAGTGGGCTAGTTCAAACAATCCGCCACCATTCCCAGTGGCTGCCGTGGTGTTTCCAAAAGCTTTCCCAAACAATCCACCACCACCACCTCCCGCTGCCCCATTCGCACCACCACCTCCTGTGCCATTCACCAACCCCAAGCCACCACCACCCTTCACCCCATTCGGAACCGCAGCCGTGGACGCAAAAGAGTAGCTCGCCGTCATGGCCATACTTCCGTCCAACCAGCCAGGCCGCTTCACCTCTTTGTCTTTGCTCCGGGGCGGCGAACCGATCCCGCCCGTCCATCCGGCTTCGCGCGCGGCATCAAAGTAGCCCATCTCGTTGAAAAAGTCCCACACTTTGCCAAGCTTGTTAACATCGATCTTGACCAACGTGCGACACTCGCGTCGCGTCAACTTGCCGCCTCTTGCGATGAATTCGGCGATCAGCGTCGACTTGATCAGCAGGAACGGTTGAGGCAGGATGCGCAGCGCCGAACACAGCTGCGCCTCGGCAGGCGTGAGTAGGTTGAGTGACGGAGCTTTGGCCAGGTTGAGCGGCTGCGGTGGTTTGCGTGGCGTCTTGGGCTCGTCACCATTGACCCCCTTTTTGTTTTTGACGTCCTTGTCCGCTTTGCTGTCCTTGTCCTTCTTGGTCTCCTTGCCGTTGGCCGCTGTGGCGGCCGAAGCCGCCGATGCTGCTGTTGACGTGGCGGCTTGCTGTGCCGCCAGCGTCTCTTCCATGGGTGTGGGCGTGCTCGTGTCGCGCTGTCGTGCCCGTGCTGCGTCGATCCGTGGACGAGCAGTCGAGATGGGCGTTCCTGCCGCCGCTCCTGATGCTGGGAAGGCCGCCAGTCCGCCTGCTGCGAGTTCGGCTGCCCTTCGCGCTCGTTCAGCCTTTTCACGCTCGTAGGCACTAGCATCGTCCAAGGTCAAGATCCCCATCCTGCGATAATGCTGCAGTTGCGCTGCTGCTTTCCGCAACGCCTCTTCGTAGCAAAGCCCGTTGAGGAAATCTTCATAGTCGAGCGCCGTCTGCATCTGCGCAAAGTGCTTGGTCCTCGACAACAGTTCCTTTTCCTCCTTGGGTCGACGTCGTTCGGCTGCTTGGTTGCGACGATAGTCGACGAGGTTGCGTTCAAACATGAAATGCTTGCGCCGCAAGCGTCGGTCGAGTCGCTCGTTGTACATGTCGATCACGGTCAATTTGAGATGCAAGTCGGTCGGGTCTTCGTCCCAGTCGAATGGCTTGTCTTCGGGCTCGGCATCCTTGTCCTTATCCTTGTCCTTGGCATCTGCTGCAGACTGCTCGTCGGCCTCTTCGTCCGCATTCGTCTCTTTGTCGTCTTCGGCATTCTGGGTGGCCTTTTTGCTTGTGGGTCCACCACGACCGCTCGCTTCCATCCTCGCGTGTCCTTGTGTCGCCTTGCTGCCCAACGCTTCCCATTCAGACGGCATGTCGGCGCCGCCAAACTCATAGACACGACCGAATTCGATGTCCTTGATGAGATGCTCTGCATCCTGCTCGTACTCGTGCTCGAACTCGAGACGACCAGGCATAAAGCCAACCAGCTCGCTGTGATTGGTAGGTGCGCTGACCAGCGGTTTGGCCGATTTGGGGGGCGAGTAGGACGCCTGTGCTTCGCGCAATGTCTCCACTCGCCGCCTCTTGCGACGCTGAAACTCGTCTTGCGATATTGAGGCTGAGAACGACATGGACGGCCCAACGACGGGAGGCTCTTCGGTTGTTAGTTGGCACGCGACACGGCTGCCTGTTCCTTGATCATCGACGAGCGGGTCGAATACCGGCTTTGCTACTTGACGATAGCGCTGCATCGCTTGTTCGGCGCGCTGCTCGCCGCGATCGCTTCCATCGCGGCCTTCGACAAAGACCTTGATGTAGTGATCCTGCACCTCCTCCTTGGTACGGTTGCCAATGTGATCTGCAATGTCTGCCCAATTGCCGAGTCCATACGTCTGACAACCATCAATGAGCAGCAGCTCCTCGTCGGCGCCCCAGTCATCGCAAAAGATGGGATACGAGTGCTGCTCTACGACGCGGTAGTCGTGCCATGCCTTGTGCTTGCTTGGCTGGGCACCGGAACAGAAGCAGGAAGCGCAGAGGTCGAAGTCGGTGCAGCCGCCAGCACATCGAATGCGGACGGTGAGGGTGATGTCGGCACCACATGCATCGCAATGGTAGCGCACCCCCGGCTCGGCGGCGGCCGAGGTGGAGCCATCTTCGGTTTTGGGTGCGGGCTTGTTTTTGCGATGACTGACCGTCATTGTGATGCAGCCAAGATGCGGCGGCTTTGCCGATCCGAACCGGTCCAAGCCCTCCCAAGGCTGCGGTATGTGAGCGATGCCGATGCTGATGCGTTGCAATGAGACTGCTGGGGTGACGAAACGACAATGTCGAGGCTATGCTGAATTGTGTCGAATGCGGTCGTGTCGAAGATCAGGAGCGGTCGTGAGAATGGGCGGCGATGATGACGACGGGCAGGAGATCGTGCGGGATGTGTGGGTTGTGTTAGGTGAGGGTCCGCGTGGAGGCTCGTGCGGCGAGGTCTCAATGCAGTCACAAGGAGACAATGGGTGTGACCAGAATGCCGATGGTGATGACGAGCCAGGCGATGTCAGATGATGTCCCACAAGTCTTCCTGGATCGCGAAGAACGGCGGGGACGTCAACGACGACAACGACAACGACAACGACGAAGACGGCGACGGCGAAGAACGCCAATAGACGGAGGTTCCGCGGCGTCGATCGGAAGCTGATTGGGCGGGACGGTTTGACGTGTTGATGCTGCCGATCAAACGACAAAAGTGACCGATGTGAGAGCGAACGGCCGGGACAGAGAGTGAGAGAGAGTCACAGGCGCATATGTGCGTCTTCTCTTTTCGGAGCAGGGAGCGATGGGGCAGCAAAAAAGCGCGCGCGTGACCTCTGTTTGCTTTCCGCTTTTCGAATGCGGCAGGAAAGCAGTGTGAAATTCCGGCCCAACCCCACCGACAAGCAAAAGGGCTCTGATTTCGAATCGATCCTGTTGGTCGTAAGCAATCGAAAGGGCGACCGAGGCGGGTATCAGAATAAAGCCTGAATGTACAAGAAGAAGCTGCTGCCAAGAACGTGATCGAAAGAGAGACGATGCGGGACCGTATTGCAGAGGAAGAAGAAGGACTGGTGAGCGATGAGAGATGCTGGTGTTGCAGGAGACGGTCGCGCGACGAACTGAGGCAGTGTCGACCTTTGACTCTCTCTGGTTTGACGTTCAAAAGCAGCGTCACAATAATTGAGAGACTGAGTTTGTTTCTCTCCGTGTGCTCTTGACCCTGGCTTTGGCCATGTTTATTGAGCTCTAAAAGTTGGATTGGCGCAACGATCGGGTTGCTCGATTTAAGCCAATTATGATTCCGTGCGAGAGTTGGGTCGTCAGCAAAGTTCGGAACTCGGGATCAAGATCAAGGGTTCGAGCAAAGAATTTTGGACGCTGAGCTTTGCTTTTTTCTTTCGGGCTTGTGGAGCAAAGGCACAGCAGCTGAGAGACTACGAGGTCTGGTACTTCCACTACTTTTGCTTCCTTTCCTTCTCGTCTTGCACCATACTGCCTTTGTCACCCCTTTCCTTAACGATAAGAGCAAGATGCCAAAGGGACTGGCATCACCATCCACTTCGACTGCTTCGCCCTCCAGGGGCAAGCTCACGAAAAGCAAAGCACCTTCCCCCTCACCATCACTGGAGCAATCGGCTGCAAGTGGAAGCTACAGCGATGACGACCAAGATGAAGAAAGCGAAGAAACCGGTGGCACGGAAGAAGATGCAAGTCAAGTAGATAGTGCCAGTGACAGTGGGAGCAGCGGTGACGATGATAATGACGACGACGATGAAACAAGCTCTACCAAGGAAGCGTCTGCAGCACAAGATGAACAGGAGCAGGACGAAAAAAAGGTGGCCACCATTGCGGAAGATGGCAAAGAGGTCGAGTTCTCCGATCTCGGCGTGATTCCCCAAATCGTGGAAGCATGCACCAACATGGGCTTCAAGCATCCCACTCCCATCCAGGTCAAGGCCATCCCCGAAGCACTCCAAGCCCGCGACGTCATTGGTCTCGCCCAGACCGGTTCAGGAAAAACTGCCGCTTTCACAATCCCCATCCTTCAAGCGCTATGGGACAACCCCAAGCCCTTTTTTGCATGCGTGCTTGCTCCCACGCGTGAACTTGCCTACCAAATCTCGCAGCAGGTGGAAGCGCTCGGTTCGACCATCGGTGTCCGCTCCGCCACCATTGTCGGTGGTATGGACATGATGTCGCAGTCCATCGCCCTTTCCAAGCGTCCCCACGTCATCGTGGCTACTCCTGGTCGTCTGCAGGATCACTTGGAGAATACCAAGGGCTTTAGCTTGCGTGGGTTGCAGTACCTGGTGATGGACGAAGCCGATCGTTTGCTCGACATGGACTTCGGTCCCATTATTGACAAGCTTCTCCAATCGATTCCGCGCGAGAGGAGAACTATGCTGTTCAGTGCTACCATGACGACCAAGGTGGCCAAGCTGCAGCGTGCTTCGCTCAAAAACCCGGTGCGCGTCGAGGTCGACACCAAATATACCACCGTATCCACGCTCAAGCAGCACTACATGTTCATGCCATTCGCTCACAAGGACACCTACCTCGTCCACCTCGCCAACGAGCAAGCCGGCCACTCGATCATCGTATTTACCAGAACCGTCCACGATTCGCAGCGTATTTCGATCTTGCTGCGCTTGCTCGGCTTCCCCGCTGTCCCGCTCCACGGCCAGCTCAGCCAGCAAGCGCGTCTGGGTGCGCTCAACAAGTTCAAGACGGGCGGTCGATCGATTCTCGTTGCCACTGATGTGGCTTCGCGTGGTCTAGACATCCCCGCCGTCGACCTGGTTGTCAACTACGATATCCCCACCAACTCGAAGGATTACATTCACCGTGTCGGCCGTACCGCTCGTGCAGGTCGCTCCGGACGATCCGTCACCTTGGTTACGCAGTACGACGTCGAGCTGCTCCAACGCATCGAAGCGGTTATCGGGCTCAAAATGACCGAGTTCCCCGGAGGAAACGACAAGGAGGCGGTAATGCTGTTGAGCGAACGCGTGGCCGAAGCGCACCGTGCGGCGGTGCGGGAGTTGAAGGACAAGGGTGTCGGTGGAGCAGGTGGCTCGGGCAAGAGAAAGAGGAAGATGGACGGCAAATACGGTGACGATATGGACCGAGATGACGATCAGGTTCAAGCTGGGATGCCCGTGTCGGGCAATGGACGGCATCAGAATCAGAACAGGAAGAAAGGTCGTCGATGATCAGGCCTTCCCTTTGCATACCTATTTCTGTTCCGCAATACTTGAGCTCATCTTTTGTACTTTTAATCCGTTCACTTGCATCTCTGTTTGTCGTCTCTGCTAGATCCGTGGGCTGCGCATCTTTTGAATGGCTGATACTTTCACGAGAGATATACAGTCGAAAGAGTGCCTCTGTGGAAGAACTTGATCTCGGAACTCGGCGGCTATCTGTCCTCCACAATAATTCCATCGGACCCTGAGCGAAATTTTTGCGGCTGCTGGCCGAAAGGAAGAGGAAAAGAAGGAATAGGCGGACAGCTGTTGGCGACTTTGTTTCTTGCCATCCTTCCATCATCTCACCACTCCAGCAGCCCAGCTGCGTACCATGCGGTAGACCCATTCTCCCGAGAACGTCTCGAGAACGTTGGTCCTGGTAACGCACCCCTTGTCGTCGGATTGCACGCTGAAGCCGAGCAAGTGCCGCCGCGTCGCCTTGCCATCATGCCAGCAGCATCAACAGCGCTCTGCGTGCAATGCCAGACGCAGCCGTCGAAATACACCTGTCCGGCCTGCAAGGCTCACACCTGCTCTCTGGTCTGTACACGGGCGCACAAGGCAACCGACACTTCCACCTGCGGCGGCTGCTCGGCGACCTCGTCTGCCTCTGCCACCTCCACTACGACTACATCCAACTCGGCATCGTCGAGCTCTACATCCGTCCCAAGTAGCAAGGTAGGATACGTCCCACTCAACCGATACGATGAATCGCATCTCCTGCAGGACTATCTGTTTCTCTCGTCGATTTCGCGCACCACAGCCGAGAATGGTCGGCGGATCATGGCGATGAACCTGCTGCCATCCCCCACCAGCGCCGGCAGCGACGCTGCCCACAAACACTCTACTGGCGCAGGTGCAACCGGAAATGTGCGCATGACCAACGCGCAACGTCAGAGAGACCAGTTGCTGAAACAGCTCCACTACCGTCGCTTCAAAGTCATGATTCTTCCGGAAGGCATGGCGCGGCGCAAGGCGAATCTATCGCAGTTTCAGCCCAAGAACAAAACGTTTGTGCTCAGCGTCGAACTCAAGCTCCCACAGCACCGATTGGCGGAAGGGACAGCAAAAGAGGAAGCAACAGGATGGATGCTGCATAGGCAAGACTGTCTACAAAGCGTCGCATCCATCGTGCTAGGCGAATTGCAGAGTAGGAGCTTTGCGAACAAAAAGGAGCTGGGCCGACTCAAGTCCTCACTTTCGCCCCCTTCGTCGCCGGCCTGGATTCTATCGAGCACCGTCATCGCAGCTTCTCATCTACCCGTCCCAAGCGACGCAGCTTCGATCGATTCGGTAGACCAAAGTGGAGATGGCGAGAGTTTGATGGTACTGCATTCGTGGCCGAGAGAGTGGGCCGTGTTGGTACCGGCCTATTCGGCAAGGTTGACGAATGAAAGTACTACGCGGTATCTAGAATGGTGGAATCGGAAGAGGAAGTGGGAGGAGGCAAATCCGGAGATGGTGGCCATGCAGAGGGAGCATGAGCAGGAGCAGGCGAATGGTGGTCACAGGACGAATCGTAGTAGAGACGGCGGAGAAGCGGGTCGAGGAGAAGCGAGGAATCGAGACATTGGGTGGGATCGGAGCAAACGGGAACGGCTATCTGAGGGTGGTACGGAGAGAAGGTGGGGTCGAGTGCGAGAAGATCCACGGCAAGATGTGGAGCTGGATGTACCGGAGGAAGAGAAAGCGGAGAGTGGTCCATCGGGTGTGATGAGCACAGATGTGGTGGTAGAACCGGCGGCTGCAACGCAAGGCCTCATCCCCAGCAGCCTCCTATCCATGCTAAGCCAGCGTCTGGGTCGACATCCCGCACCCTCGGCCACAGATTCGACCGCATCAGGGGCTACACCCGCTCAACAAGCCTCACTCTCTGCACCATCTCCATCCACGTCGGCTCCATCAGCCCCAGCTTCAACAACACCCACCCGCACCACCACCACCACCACCACCACCACCACGTCCGCAGAACCTGCTGCCCGTTCGATCCTCATGCACCTCACGTCTCCCCACCACACTACCCTCTCATGGCTGCTACAAACGCTTCCGGATGGATACAGCGTAGTCGAGTTTCCCGAGATCCGTGTCGTGGCTGCGGACGAAGTCGGACGCATGTGCTCGGAAGCGGGAGCTATGCAAGTGGTGGTGTTGGCTGGCGAAAGTGTGACGGAGAAGCAGCAGTCGTCTGCAGATCAAGTGCTTGCACCGGATGCCGGGTCAGGGTCAGAACAGCGTAAGAACAAGGCCGGATCTGGATCGGGGTCGACGGTGACCTGCATGGCGAGCGCCGTATCGTCCGGTGGACTGCGGCTGCTCGCTGGCTACGCGTCCGATTCTGACACTGAGCAAGTTGACGAGTCAAACCACCAACCCCCGCACGAACAAGCCAAAACTAAAGCAAAAGACATCAACGACACAAATGACTACAACACAGCAACACAGACACAGCACCAGCAGACAGACAAAGCAGAATCATCGCTCGCATCGCTAGCTCGACAGCACGGCTTCACCACTGCTACCCTCTAACTTACCACTTCTGCTCTCACTTTTTTTTCTCGACTCAAGTTTTTCCCATCTTGCACCACACCTTTGATCCGGTCATGTCCATCATACATGCAACATAATTACGCCGTTCCAACGTGCACAGCAACTCTTGGTCTTTCAGCAGATTCCTAGCGTTTGATTGAGAAATTTTTGCCACAAGAGACCTACTTGGTAGAACGACGGCTAAGGATGCACGCGACGAGCAACACGAGATGCGCCACATTGCATGCCTTGCTCACGCGCCGTCTGCTCGCGTGCGCAGCGTTGACGGTCGAGAGATCCACAAGCGCCAACAGCAGGACAAGGAGACCGAGCAGATCGCGTGGCCATATTCCGCCGGCTGCGGATGCACTCGACGATGACGACGTCGAGACAAAGACGTAGCCGACTAGAGTGGGCGAGAGACATTTGAGCAGTGCGAGCGCAATGGCAGGTGGTTCGGGTGGTATTTGACGGAGTGTCTGCGTGACGAGGGGCTGCTGTTGTGCGCCGGTTGGGGGGTGCGGATGGTGGGGTGGGGGGGAGAGAGGGAGTGGCGGCAGAGCGGATGGTCTGTACAGCGCCAACGAGCTGATTTTCGCATCAGACTCGTCGCGGGGTCTCCGATTCCTTTTAGCGTGTTCCTCCTTCTTCCTTGCGTAGATGGCAGCGTTCAACACGGCCAAAACCTCCTTGCAACTGGGTCGCTTGACTGCCTCGACCTGCAGCATGCGCTCGAGCAAGCCCAACAAGACCTCATCCGCCCCCTTGACCTCTACCGCCACTCCTACCCCTTTCCCCGCCTCCTCTGACCGCTTGAATCCCCTATACCTCGCAATTTCTTGCCTCAACCGACCCAAATCATCCTCTGCCTCCCAAGGCAGCCTGAAAAACACGAGCAGATGCAATACCATGCCTACGCTCCACACATCGCTTTTGCTGCTCAACTCGTCCAACTTGCCCGTCAGTGGGTTGACGAGCACCGCTTCTGGCGACATGTACTCCATGGTGCCCGTATGGCCGGAGCGCGTGCGTGTCCAGTTGTCGTGCAGCAGCAGCGATGAGCCAAAGTCCGAGAGCATAGCTCGAGGGATGAGAGAGTCTTCGTCCCAGTGCAGCAGCACGTTGCCTGGCTTGATGTCGAGGTGGAGGATGCCGCGCGAGTGGAGGAACGAGAGGCCCGAGAGAATGTCGTGCAGTAGACTGTAGATCTCTTCGGTGCGAAGGAGATGAATTGCTGCACCGCCGAGGGCGGGGTCGGAGGTAGGGGCGGCGGATGGAGAAGAAAGGGTTGGCCCAGGAGTTGCGGTGGTAGCAGCAGAGCGATTGGCGCGACGCTGTCGCAAGGCTGCTTTCAGTCGTTCGATCTTGACCCGTTCAGCCGGATTGACTCTCTCATCCTTGCTTTCCGTGCCCTTGTCAACGCCTGCTGACGCCTCCCCTTTCCCCACCCCTTCCGACGTACCGCTCTCCCCCTCCTCCCCCTTCTCGCCACTCCGGCCCCGAATCCAATCATCCAAACTGCCTCCGTTCGCCGCCATCATCAAAACAAACAGCGTCGGTACCTCGGGCGCCCACCGACTTAACTGGCAGCTCTCGATCCAAGCATGCTGATACGCAATCAGATTGTCATGGTGCAGACTCTCCATCAGATGCACCTCGTTCAAGCTCTGCAGCAAGCTCTGTGCGTGATCGCCGACAGGGATTTTTTTGATCGCATACTTGCCGAGCTTGTTGCCGTTGAGCACGTGTTGACAGAGGTAGACGGATCCTCGGGCGCCTCTGCCGAGCGGTTTGAGCTCGATAAAGAAGCGGGCATAGTAGCCTTGTGCTGAAGAGGTCGACGAGAGAGGTTCGGGCGTCGAGGTGCCTGAGGGCAGAGGCGTCGAGGTGCCGGATGCGGACGAGAAGCGATTGCGTGGTGTCGAGGGACGTGTGGGGAAGGACGAAGTGTGAAGCGAGGTGGTCGACGCCGAGGCGAGCAGTCGAAAGTAGTTGGGCGCGATAAAGGAGGGTGATTCTCGATCGGCTGGGTTCGACGGGAAAGCATCGTCGTAGTCTTCATTCAGCGCATTAGCCTCCATCGGCCAAGGCTGAGCACACGTCGGACATCTGGTCTCTGCAGTGCCACCCGGTAGCGGTTCAGCCTGATGAAACCGCTGAAACACGCTATGCGAGGCACCACGCGGTACCAGCGGCGCGTCGTCGTGGACAGCCGAATTCGAGCCGGATCCGTCTGGGAGCGCTCGCGACCGTTTTTGGAGCGAGAGCTCGTTGGAATTGGCATCATAGTAGGCGGCATGGTCTCGTGTCCGCAAAACAATTTGCAGGTCGCTAGCACGCGGTGCTGGAACGAGGTCGAGACTGGACGAGGGGCCGGACGGTGAGCCTCCATCGGAAAGAGGTTGATCAATAATGCCGGTGGTCACCCACATCGTGTCTGACAGACGCAGCGGTGAAGGTCGGTGTGAAAGAACCATTGTCTCGAGCAGCTTCAGGCTTGGGAAAGATTCAAACCAAGTTGTTGCATGCAATCGCAGTTGCAATGTCCGTCCAAGAGGTATACGACCTTAGGCGATGATCGTGAGATTTCGATTTGTTGCCAAGCTGGCCGAATGGCTCGCAGAGAAAGAGAGAGAGTCTTACATGACCCAGGTCACAGCACCTTGTGAGCACAGCGATGCACCGCTACGACGTTCGAACCGTTGCAAGAGATTGACAAGATGATATCGTCGACGAGGCTGATGGTAGTAGGTGACCAAAAACGACGTCCAAAATGTGGATTAAGCTTTTTGAGTTTCAGGGTCCACGTCTAACCAAATTCCGCCGCCGCCGCCCGCACAGACATGCAACTGAGCAAAAGTTGGGCTTCCCGGTGCGCCCACGCACCTATAGCAGCTTCCGATCCGGCACACACGCTTCGGTACATCACAACCAGCCTCAACCGCGCAGCCTGTTCAGTAACACCTCAGCTCCAACGGATCTCTCGAGGCCACAGTCCACTGACGAGCGTCGTCTGAACTACAGACCAGATGTCATTGAGCTTTGCAGAGGATCCAATTGATAAACAAGAAAGGTCGATAAGTGAAGTGTACCTACCGTATGAGCATGTTGAGAGTCTGCATCCTGTTCGGCATCCCTCCGAAACTTGACATCGCGCACATCACCTTACTTGAGGCTGATCGTGACACTAGCAAGCGTACCGGGAAGATCCTCGGATCCCTGCGCATACAAAAAGTATACGCTGCCCACTGTGATCAGCAGCAGCAGCAGCACGCTCGAGCCGAGCAGCACAAACTCGGTGCTGACGTCCTTCTTCTCGCACGCTGCACCCGCCCAGTACGTCTTCTTGCCCTTGCGCTCCTCGGTAGCTTTGCACTGGCAACGGTAGCACGGCTTGCCACCTTTCGAGGTCTTGACAGCCTTTCCGTGACCCGAGCAGTTGTTGGTGGCCTCTTCGAGCGAAGATTGCGAGGTGAAGCAGGTGCCTGCAAGGTTCTTGGGCAGCGACGACGGCTTTTTGGAAGTCTTCTTCTTCGAAGCAAAAGCGTGCGGGCGCTCGGATGATCGTCGGAAGGGGGCCAACAGGTCGGACGATCGCTTGACGAGAGCACGGGGTGCATCGCTGTCTACAGTGTCGGTAACAACAAAGGCGATCGAAGCGGCACGATCCTGCTCCTCGGATCGACGCTGAAAGAGGGCAGTGACTTGCTCGACGGCATCGCGAACCATTTCCTTTGCCTTCATGTACTCGTCACTGTCGGCTCCGTACGTACGCTCGACATTCTGCAAGCCAGAGAAGCGCAAGGGCTGAATTGAAAGATCTTCTGTCTCTGATCCAGACTCGGTTGCTTTCAACTTGGCAATCACCGCCTCGGCCGATCGCAGCTCCTCCTCGAGCTTTTCAAACGCTGAAGACTTGAACGAAGCTGCCTGCTGCGACCATGTGGTTGCCACGCTGTTCGACTTGGCAGTGAGCCACTCGATGCTGGCGCTGAACCCGTCCAGGAAACTTCCGGTGAGATGCGACAAGGTCGAGTCCGCAGCCTTGAGTGCTTGAGCGGTCCTGATCATGTAGTCGTCAAACAGAGCGTCGAACGAGGTGGAGCTGGGTGCAGTTTCGATGTGGTGTGTGGCGTGAACACCAGTCGGGATCACATCTGGCCAAAGAAAGAAGCATATCAGAAGCAAAGGTGTGTCAATTGGAGCTCGTGCGCAGGCTCTGAACTGTATGGCATGTGACCCTCTCTACTCACTATCGTGCGCAGATCCATGCATTAGCACCAACAAGCGATTCTGTTCGTCCCGGTGACCGTCGAACAAGCGCTCGACCATAGCACGCTGATCAAGCTGCACATCGCCTGCCTGGTCGCTCTTGAGCACGTGCGCCCACATGGCCGAGTTGTCCAAAGTCGAAGCATCTCCCATGCTCATGTGGTGCGAAAGGATGCGGTGTGCCTGCTCGGCATCGATGCTAACGGGGGCAGCGGCGAGGTTGTGTGCGGGGCTGAGGTAGAGGCTCGTCTTGGCGGAAGCAGATGTCACTGCGACTGTGGCGGCTGTCAACGCCAGAGAGGCGAGCGAAGTACCAGCAAGGCGCACCATTTTTACTCCTCTTCTACGGTGCTGATGGAGTGGAAAACGGGTATGGATCGAGACGGCGGAGAGGAGGATGGAGAATATGCGACGATGACGATCATTGCCCCAAACGGCGCGCTTTGCTCACACCGAACCTTTTCTTTTGGAATTGTCAGTTGCGGCTGCTCAGCCTCACCCGCCGCTCTCCCTATCTGTGTTTGGCTAAGTCTCTCTCTCTCTGCCCCCATGCACGGCGAAATTCAGCTTGGGATCTGCACTCTGCGTCCGTGCGACGAGAAATGGGAATTATGGCCTCATCAACTCAAATTGTTAGATTGCGGTCCGTGGTGGTCTGGAAATGTGGTGACCAGACAGACAACCTTTTTGCTGAGAGCCACCGCAGCACAAGCTTGCGACACAAACCAAGGCACTGCAACACGATCGCTACCACACCGACCGCCGCTTGAGCACAAGAGAACAAAAGAGTGGTACGTTCCACGGTTCTAGGCGCAGTGAGTCGCAAGACGAATGGAAATCTGAAAGAGACAAAAAGAGCGTGAATAAGAGAGAATGATTGACGTAGATCCAGAGCGGGTGGTGCTGGCCCCATCTACGAAGCGTACGGAGGGCTGATCGGCGAAGCACCTGCCGTTTTGGCCGCATTTGCCCCCGACAAAGAGCTGTCCAGACCCAAGCGGGACGCATCCTCGTCCACACCCACCTTGAGTGAGTCGAGGATGGCGACAGCGCTGGTCCCGTTGCTGCAATTGACGCTGCCAACGGTGGGTCCACGGCGCGACTCTCTTCGGCTTGCACGGCGATCAGCGCTCAACGTGGCATCATAACTAGCGCCATTAGCTTGCCTCGACGAAGCCAATGATGCAGTTCCCAGTGCCTCGCGCAAGTCATTGACACCAGTCGAGGGCACCTGCATGCTGAGACGATTCTTGTTGACCGAAGCCGACGAAGCGTTGCTACCATTGACAAGCGAAGCGGCGCCACCGAGACCGTTGATGGGCGTATACGAAGGTCGACGCGAGGGCTGCTGCGATCCAGGCGCCAGCGACGAGTGAGCGTACGGGCTCGAACCGGCAAAGGCCTCATCCACAGCAATGCTCACATTCCAGTCGCGTTCCAACCAGCGCTTGAGTGTCGCAGCATCCATCTGCGTAGCCGACACCAATTTGGAGCTGGAAACAAGGCCGCTCACCACCGAAGCTCCATTGATCGAAGGCGAACTGCTACTGCTCGACTCTCCCAATTCGTTGATCCTGCCCACGGCCGAGAAGGGCACCACCTCGGGAGGCAGCGTCAGACCACCCACAGGCGACGGCCCTGGCTCGATCCCGAGCGACGGAATCTGCGACAAGACACCCTGAGCAGCGCGCGTGATGCTATCCGCATCAAACGTCTCGCCAATTTTGGCCAGCACACGAGCTGCCACCATCCGCGATGAGAGGCGGCGCTGGTTCTCGAGGCCAGTGTTGACAGCTGCGCCGTGCACCGTCAGTCGGCTGCCTGCATCCTTGTCGAGGGCGATCAGCATGGGTGTCAAAGCCAGCGCCGAGCTGCAGGGTAGCGTTGTGACAGCATGCTCCAGCGCCTGAGCTACTGCAACGTAGTCGACCGGAAGCGCTGCCGTCAATTCGCTTGCCGATGCACCCGAACCATTGCTGTTGAGCGAACCGGGGCGGCCAGGGTCTGCATTGACACGATCCAGCTGCGGCAGCAGCTCCAGCGGCGATTCTCGCAGGTTGCCGAGCACCTGTGCAGGAGGCGAGAGCGTCTTGCTGAGACACATAACGTGAGCAGCAGCACCGAGCGCATGCACGACACCGATGGCCTCACCCACCTTTTCGCCAATGGGAGCAGCAGCAAAGACGGCACTCTCGCGTTCGAGCTGCTCGCGGTCGAATTCGTCTCGGAAAAGCGTGATGAGCGTCTGGGCGTACGCAAGACGCACAGCGTGATTAGGCGAGGCCAGGAGGCTAGCGGTGGGGAGGATCGAGGAAGGCGAGACACGGTTGCGCGTTCCAGCGTGCGCTAGTCCGATCTTGCTGTCAGTAGAGCCGGCTGCCGCCTTGCCCTTGTCGCCTCGCGCGCCTCGACCATGCTTGTTCGAGGCATCGACACTGTCGGTGCCGCTGGCCTTGGCATCCACCGCCTCGTGGATCTCTCCGCTCGACTGATGCGTAGCTTTGAGCACGCCCTGCAGACAGAAGAGGAGCACACGAATGCTCTCATCACGCTGTTCAGGACCGGCATTGGCGAGACGCTGGCGATGAAGGTGGCTGTTGAGATCCTGCTGCTGCCCGCGATGGACGGCGCCCAGGTTGTTGGCCTTGACAGAGGCAGCATCGGAGGCAGTTTCTGGCATCTGAAGCGCCGCGATGCGGCCCGAGATCTCTTCGACGATGTCGTTGATCTGGTCGGCGTAGTAGACGTGCGCACCGAGACCGCTGATGCAGTCGACCAGCGGAGGCAACAAGCTATCACGCGTGTCCTTGTATACTCTGCGGACAGCGAGAGCAGAGAGGTTGCTGAGTGTGTCCGAAGTGCTGAGGCCGATCAAGCTGAGCTGGCCAGTGAGGATGGTGCGCGACATTTGGATGAGCGAGAGATGCTTGTTGGTGGCCTTGCCCTCGCAGTTCTCGACGAGATGGTCGACGAGCGTGTCGAGCACAACAAAGCGGTACTGCAACGAGGTCCAGCTGCACAGCGACTCTGCGAGCCAGCAGCACCATTCGGAGTCGTCCCAGTGCGAGACGATCTGGCGTCCGTCTGTGGGCGCAGGGATGGTCAGAGCCGACTTGTTGTCGAGCCAGCTGATGATGTTGTGCACGACGCTCTGTACCTGCGCCGCATCTGCGTGGCGAAGTAGGCCACGAAGGGTGCCGATGGCGGCAGAAATGACGTCTTCGGACGAAGGACCCTTTTCGCCAGCGACGTGGGCCGAGATGGAGCGAGTACGACGGACGGCGAGCGGCTTCTTGGCAATGTTGAATTCGGCATAAGTAGGCTGTCCTTCGGTAGCCTTCTTGGACTCGCTGCGAAGCCAGTCGATAGTAACGCGGTTGGCCTTGCTATTCTCGACCAGGGCAGGGGTCAGGAGCGAGAGGAGCTGCTTGTAATTGGACGAGTAGATGGCATCCGAGGCGACAGCTCCAGCCAGGGCACCGAGACCGATGAGACGAGTGCGGTTGCGTTGCTCGGCATCTTCGCCGAGCGAAGCATCTGCACCCAGAGGTCGCTCGACCGCCAGTGTAGCAAAAGACCGCAAGAGACGCTGAAAGCCGTCGTCGACCGAGGTGGTGGCAGGATCGAGGAACGAGGCGAGGGCGTAAAAGCTGCTGGCAGCACGAGCACTGATTTCGAGATCGCGTGGACGTGCTGGTGTAGGCTGTGCAGCGTCGAGGGCGGCGGTGATGATGGATTGGGCTGGTTTGATAAAGTAGTTGAGCGACGACTTGCACTCACTGAGCAGTTCCTTGGTGATGGCAAGCGTGATCATGAGACCTGCCTTGCCCTTGTCGGCGGCAGCTCCGGAGCCTTTGGCAGCACGAGCATCGGCCTGTGCCTTGGTGTCAAGGAGGTTGCCCACCTTTGTGAGCTTGGCGGGCTTGTTCTGAGCATAGTAGGTGAGACGACCGAGCTCGTTGGAGTTAGGACGGTACTCAGGGGCAGACGTGACCAAGGCCTTGGGAGCCGGGTAGCAGTCGTCGACGAGCTTCTTATGATTTGATTTAGGGATGCACATGGTGGGCTGGCCGATTCCTAGCGAGAGAGGTTCTTGAAGTGCCCCGTAGGTCCCGAAATTCTGTCACGCTCTAATGCAATCTAGATCCGAGGTTAGGCGCTGCCTTGAGACGATGGCAGCGAAAGGGAGCGTCGATGTCCGATCCAATTTGCGAAGGTGAAAGTGGAGGTGCGACAAAGACGTGAAATCAAGCCAGGAGCGTCTTGCTTAATGCGGTCTCTTTCGGTGAAGCCTATGGATGCGTGCTCGAGGATGCTGTCTGAATAGCGAAGAACGGAGAGAGGAGGGAGGAGGGAGGACGAGGAGGACGAGGAGGACGAGAGCGAGGACGAATCGGCAACAGTCAATGCGAACAAGAGAATGACAAGAGAGCGGGTGCCCCGACGTTCTTCGTCTGGCAACCTCGTGCTTGCACTCGGCGAGACACCAAACTGCACGACCGCGCTGCACTCACTCACAGGCACGCTCACACTCTTCTCGTTGCTGAAAGCGACCAGACACTGGGGATTGCAAGCCAAGAATACTCAAATTTAATAAATTGAATTGTGTCCGATTTAGCGACGCCAATTCGGGTTGTGCAAATGCGGAGTACTGCGCAGCACAGCACAGCTTCCAACATCCGAGCAGGTCAGTGCGGCTCCAACAGCCCAAAATTCAGAAAGAAAAAGAAAAAGATCAAATGTTCAAAATGATTTGCATCGTGCGTCGACACTCTTGAAAGCAGTTGTGCATCGTGCAAGCAACGTGCTCTTTGCACTCTTTGATGACGCAGTATCACGCGAGGTATTGGCCACATTTGGCAGTCAGTCAATGCAAAATGTGTGCAGGAGCAGAGAATCAGCGGGCCCTATGTCGATCGTTGATCGCTTGGTGGGTGGGGAGGGCCATCGTATCGGCGGTACGTGCGGTTCTCAGAAGGCCAAAGGATCAGGGGGGGACACCGTCCTGTTGTATTCTCTCGCGTGCGACCAGTGCGGGGCAAAGTCGAGTTGCTGTTTCTGATCAGACATTGCAAAAAGTTGCCGCCAGACTCTCCTCCCGGGTCTCTGCCATTTCTGCAGAGCCAGGCGGTCCAAGTGTTGCGGCTTCGTATGCTGAAGCCAGAAGACCATTATGCATCACCAGACTGCAGCATGGACGTAGCTAGTGCGGCCGGCCCTTGCTGTGTATGGTCCCATCGTGGCAACATAGGGAAAAGATTTGCTGGGTTGGACCGGGTTTGCAAGAAGAGTGAAAGGATGGCTTGGTCAATCGTCAAGCTTTCCCCCACACTCGCCTCGCTTGCGGCGTCGAGCAACGTGAAAGCGGAGCATCAAAAAATGCGACAGAGACCTTGACGAGGGTCTGATGTCAGCCTGACACCAACCCTAAATTCCTTACACCGGACTTGCAATTCAGCGAGTCTAACATTCGGTTCTTCTTCCGGGCTACAATCCAACACCCTTTTCAAGACACGTCACCGGCAGCTGCGGGATCGGTCAAAGAATGCATAGCCAACTCAGCTGCTTCCGTGCAGTCTGTTGTTGGACCCACGAGGCCTGCGGGTTACACTTCGTCGTTTTCGGGTCAGCTTGGTTTTTTAACGCCGAAGTTCCAGCTTCGCAGCAAAATGTGGCCTGCATATGTTAGCCACCAGCTCACCGCTTCCTTCTGCACCGCTCTCGACTTGAGAGTGACACGCAGCTGTGTAACAACTGGCCACGTCAACCGCACACATCTCTCCCTCTGTCCACCTCCGTTTCTGTTCCACTCCATAACAACGGTCAGTGAGACGGAGCAATCCTTTTGGCCACCGCATTCACTTCCAAGACACCATCTCGAATCTGATCTCGACAGCGACAGGATCTTTACCACAGCCTAGCGCACACATTCTTGGCAACGCTTCATCCTCGAACGAAACGGCTGCCAGGCCTCGCCAGTCTCTGTACTGCTCCACTCAAGCGAAACTTTGAGGCAGGCTCAATAGGTCACGTCGTCGGATGCACCGATTGCCTTGATCGGCTTGTCCTCTTCTAGACCAACGTCGGGAATCTCGTGTCTGGTCGCAACAAACGATCGCGGCTCGGCGGCGCCGTTTCCCACATTGACATGATTTCGCACACTCGCTCCCGGTCAGGCAGCACTGGCGAGCTGCCACGGCGACGGCACGGATGGTCCGCACGTCGGCTCAGCATGTCCTTGGCTCTCATCATTCTCACCGCCGTGACGCTGCTTTTGCTTTCAGGTTCGGCGACCTCGGTCTCTGCCGCCACAGGAGGCGCTCGTCCAGCGCTATTTCGGTCGCCAGCATCCGACAGCTCGCGCGGCGCAGATTTTTTACAGCAGGTGCTCACCAAACCAAGATACCAACCTCCATCAGCAGCATCACCCGATCTCGGCGCCGAGCCCATCTGTCGCCCTACAGGTCAGATCGAAGACGCTTCTTGCGATTACGAGACGGTGGAAACCATCAACTCGCAGTTCTTTGACCGTCTCGATGCACTGCGTAAGACCGACTTTTTCAAATTCTACAAAGTCAATTTGTTCAAGGAATGTCCCTTTTGGAACGAGAACAGCTTCTGCATGAACCGAGCCTGCAGTGTCGAGACCGAGGACGAGTTCAATGTGCCCGAGGAGTTTCGGGTAAACCGTCTCAGCTCAGTCACGACGGCTTCGCCCAACGACGTCGTCATGACGGGCTCGGATGCGAGTTGCTCTTGCTCTTCGACCGAATTCTGCCATTTGGACGACGAGTCATCCGAGGAAGGTGTCTACGTCGATCTACTCAAGAACCCAGAGCGATTTACCGGCTATGCTGGTCCTAGTGCCAATCGAGTATGGAAGTCGATCTACGAGGAGAATTGCTTCAACGGTGTCAAATTCATCGAGCCCGCCCGGCCTGCGTCGTCCGGCGGCACTGGTTTTGTGGACAAGAGCATGCTGCAAAGCTCCAGCCCAGCACTCGGTGGTCTCTCGGGCGGATTCAGTGGACTCGTCTCTTCGCTTCAAGCGCCTCTCGACAGCGGCGATAGCGAACAGTGCCTGGAGAAGCGAGTCTTCTACCGCATCATTTCGGGCTTGCATGCCTCCATCTCGATTCACATCTGTCACGATTTCCTCGACACCAAGACGGGAGAGTGGGCCCCTAACCTCGAGTGTTTCATCACACGCATCGCCGAGCATCCGGAACGCCTGCAAAACGTCTATTTCGACTACGTCTTGCTGCTGCGTGCACTTTCGCGTCTTGGCGACTCGAAGCAAAACTTTTCGCTTCGTGTCGGAGACTCGATCGAGGACGCCTCGGCCGTAGCTCAGCTGGACCAGCTGATCCAAGACGCACGTGCATGTCCCACCACTTTTGACGAAGCGCAGATGTTCAATGGTCAGAACCGCGAGTCGCTCGAGTTGAAGCAGGAGTTCCGACAGCATTTCAGGAACATCTCGACCATCATGGATTGCGTAGGCTGCGACAAGTGCAGGTTGTGGGGCAAGTTGCAAGTCAACGGCATTGGAACGGCGTTGAAGCTGCTATTCAATCGCAACGAGAGGGAAGATGTGGGCGAGGTGCAGTTGCAAAAGAGCGAACTGGTCGCGTTGGTCAATGCGGCGCACAGAATTGCCGAGAGCCTAAGGGCAGTAGAGCGATTCAGAGATATGTACCAGGAGCAGAGGCTGCTTGGTGGCAACAAGGAACATGTGGCGAGTCACACGGAGCGTGGTGCAACCAAGGCCAACGCTTCGCAGGACCAGGGCGAGCTCAAGGCAAATTCCAAAGAGTCGATAGAGGAAGAAGGGGTATTGAGCAGTTGGCTGCATTGGCTGGAGGGGCAGGCTTGGGCGTGCCGACAGTCGCTTGTGCAGTGTTTGCATGCGCTAGGCTTTGGCCCCGGCTGGTCGGGCAGTAGCGGCAGCGGCAGCGGAAAACACGCCGAGCTGTAGATGGCATACTCCGTCACGAGATGGAAGCATTCATTTTTGTATTTTTATCATTGATTTCACGCCGCATGACACCATCACTTTCGGTAGCCAACGCTACGACGGAGGAGACTTGAGCGGGCTCTTGACCTTTTGCGAGACGCCCTGTGCTCTCGCTGCTAGAACCTTTGCCGAGCCGGCACCGCCCAGATACCCGACGCCGGACCAGATGGTGGTTGCGGCGGTGATCCACATGAGCGCTGTAACTGCTGGATCGATCCACGTTTTGGCGTTGGTCACGGTTTGACCGTATGGGCTTGCTGACTGGACTTGGTGCGTGTGCTGCTGCAGCATCAGACCTGGAGACGGCTGGTTGGGGTAGAGGATAGGATAGAGCGTGAGCAGGCCGAGGAGGAGAAGCTGGAGAAACGTGTTGTACTTGCTAATCGTAGTGGGTGTGACGCTGGCGCTGGGAAGGCGTGGGTTAAAGTAGCGCTTGAGTGTCTTTGGTGGTTGGAGCGTGCGGTATCTGATAACAAAAGCCGAGGCGACAAGGGCGAGATCGCGACCCAAAATGACAGCTGCTAGCGACAGAGGCAGCATGCCCGAGAGTGTTAGCGAGATCACCATGGTAGTCACCAGCGCCTTGTCGGCTGCAGGGTCGGCGATGGAGCCAAAAACAGTGTACTTGCCCGTGCGCCGCGCGATCCACCCATCGAGCAGATCGGTGAGCGAGGCGACGAACAACAGACTGCATGCGGGCACGTATTGGTGCGTCGCCACCAGGTAGCCGATGTACGGCGTGACGAGTAGCCGCGAGATGGTGAGTAGATTGGGGAGCGTGAGGATGTCTTCAGAGAGCGCGGGTTTGGAAGTCGTGGATGCTGAAGATGATGATGTCGATGGTGTTGGAGATGGAGGTGGTGTTGATGGTGATGCTGTTGGTGGCGTGGGCGGCTGGCGTGTGCGGCTGAGTAGGGTGGATGAAAAGCCGCGCGACTGGAGGAAGATACGAGTGGGTGAGGTGCAGCAAGCTTGATTCAATGGTCGCAATGAGAATGATTGGTTGCCTTGTGCAGAACTTAACGTCCGTGACGACCGCGATGTATCCATTGTGGGCATTTTCGAGGCACGACAGGAGAACGAGGTGGTGGAGAAGCGAGCCGCTGTGGACCAATGCGATCGGGCGAACGCGGATGTCATCGACGTTGCTCTACCGGCGGCAATCCCCCGCATCGACGGTGCAGACCAGCCTAGCCCGACGTTGAGCATCTTGAATTGCTGAGGCTATCCCTACGACCTCTTTTCACTTGCGATACGAGAGATAGATAAGGAGAAGAGAGAGACTGAATGAAGCCTATGGTCGAAGTTGATGTTGAGGTTTCTGGCTCGTCTTTCCTCCACTTTTCCCAAAACCATTCTTCGTGCACACACACACGCATCGGGTTTCGGAAAACCCTTCCGTTTCTTGCGCTTGAGCCACGCGAAAACTCAAAAGACCAACATCAAACTTGCTCTCTGTCCACCCTCTTCTCATCTCGCCTCAACACACTCGGATCCCGCACTTGTCCAGCTTCAGAAATGCACGGTGTCAAACGGCAGCCCAAAACAGCAGCATCCGCCGAAGCTCGCGCTGCACGCAAAGCCAAGGAGGCGGCCAAACTCGCAGAGTATCTCGAGATCGAGAACACGTTCTTCCAACACAAACGGTCAGCGCGCAAGGATACGACGATTTTGCACCATACGACCAAACTGCTGACTCTCAATCCGGAGCTCTATACCGTGTGGAATTATCGTCGGCAGGTGCTGTTGCATATCTTTGCAAGTGGCATTGTAGAAATTGAGGAGGAGGAGGAGAAGAAGCCGGATGTGTTTGCGAGTTTGCGCGCGGATCAACTTGCCGATGCTTCAACAACAGCAGTAGAGCTGTCGGAAACGCAAGGGAGAGAGGGTATGGAAGCAGAGAGGAAACGATTAGAGAGGAACAAGCAGCTGCTGGAAGATGATCTTATGCTCACCGAGCATGCCTTGCGTGCGCATCCCAAAGTCTACTGGATCTGGAACCACCGGATGTGGTGTCTCACACAGTACCCTACCTCAACTTTGTCATCACCATCGTCATCCTACTCCCACACGGACGACGCAACTTGGGTCTGGGAACGCGAGCTCAAGTTGGTCGAAAAGATGCTCGATCTCGACCCGCGCAACTTCCACGGCTGGAACTGCCGTCGTGCCATCATCACCCATCTCTCGCTCAGCATCCTTTCCTCCCACGCTCACACTGTAGCCTTGGCTGCCAGCCAACCTAATTTTCCCGCCTTGCTCAGTCATGCTTCCCTGCAACGCTCGGAAGTGGACTCGGTCAAGGCAAAGCTGCTGGCACTAGCAGAGAGAGAGTTGGCTTATGCGCTACGCAAGATCGAAAGCAACTTTAGCAACTTCTCGGCCTGGCATCAACGGTCGCAGCTGCTACCCCATGTTTGGGCGGCGAAACAGCTGCAACGGGAGCAAATTGATGCGCAAGTCGACCGAGAGTTGGAACTGGTCAAGCAGGCAATGTATACGGATCCGAGCGATCAGAGCGTTTGGTTCTATCATCGCTGGTTGGTCGACCAGCTCCTCGCCGAACCCTCTACCGACGACGCGGAGACTGCTAAGGACAAGAGGAGGCAAAGACAGGTGCAAGTGATGCACGACGAGATCGCAGTCATCCAAGAGCTGTTCGAGATGGAACCGGAGAGCAAGTGGTGTGCCATCAGTCTGGCGCACTACCACACCTTGATGGCAGAGCTGTTGCATGCAGAAGCAGACAAGAAAGAGGCCAGAGGCAAAGCGGAAGCGCTGTTGGAACAGTTGATCGAGTTGGATCCGGATCGCGAGCAGAGGTATCGCGATTTGGTGGACGAGAAAGCTCATTTCTAGTCAAACACAGACCTGCAAACATTTGGGAAAACAGCATGGATGATGATTAGACGAGAATGGAATGTGTGGAACGGCACAATGGATGAATCCTGGCATAGCAACGAACTCGAATCAGAAAAGGTGAACAAAGACACTCTTGCCACCCAACGGTCCCGTAGCCTCGCACTGGGCCTTGCATTCGCCGATGAACTTGGCGTTGCACTCGACCGAGTTCTCGGTCTGGTGGCACTGGCCGCAGGTGACGCCATCCCTGCAGAAGGGCTTCTTGCCGATATCACCCACACTCTTGCCGTCCTTGTTCTTGCACGAGACCTTCATATCAGGGCAGATGTCGTCCTCATCGCCTTCGGCAAGCAAGCTAGCCAGCTTACCGTGGAGCTGTTGGAGCTCGTGTTGGACGGGTGCCATTTTACCGCCGAGCGGTCCACGCGCCTCGCAGCGCGTCTTGCACTCGGTAATGTACTTGGTATTGCAGTCGAGCGCCTTTTTCTTGGGATGGCACATGCGGCAGGTGAGACCCTGGCGGCAAAAGTCTTGCTCGCCCAGATCGCCGATGATCTCGCCATCCTTGACGCACGAAACGGGCAGACGCGGGCACGGGTCGTCATCGCCATCGTCGTTGCTGGCCGCCGCAAACCAATTGGGGAAGGTGAGAATGCGCGGTGTCGACGAAAAGGGCACCTGGATGGGCACCGAGATGGTGTCGTCGTCCGCGTTGAATGCCAGCGGAGTGGCGGTGGTGCGGGCGGTGGCCAGCAGCGCGGCCGAGATGAGCAAAAGAGAGGTGTTGCTCAGCTTCATGATTGCACAAGCAAAGTTGATCGCGAAGGTGACGGTGGTGGGAGCAGAGTAGTGAGTTCACTGGGAGAGTAACAGGGTGGGCATCAAGCTGATGATGAGAGATGCGGGTGCAAGGTTGCAAGGGTGTAGCAACAGGTATGGATTGTTTTATACGGATCTGCCCAGGTGCTGACCAAACGGATGCCAGCTTCAGCCTCGACTCAGCTTTAAACAACAGCAACCGAGGAGCGGCGTGCGCCAAACCCTGACGTGCGGATGATTAGCCTCATGCTGCCCCCGCCCTCCCTGAAGAGGCGTCAGGAATCAGCAAACCCTCCTTACCCCCCACTCTATTCCAACAGAAAGCGAGGCTTTGACATCACTCAGCAACTCGATGCTCCGCGTGCTTACCGCAAATTACCTCGTGTGCTCGCCTCACCCCGTCTCTGGCAACTGCCGAATGACCCTACTCCACACGCCCCGCCAAGCTTGGCAGTAATCACAGCCTCCCAGTCACCGAGCCTTTCGGCGCGACCGACCATGACACGCTATGGGGGCGTAACATACTGCAACGGACCTGCAGCGGAGTTTCGAACAATTGGTCCATTCACCGCTCTGTTCAAACAAAGTCAAACTGAAGAACAAGGACGAGCTGACCGACAGTCCGGAACCTGATTTGATTCGAGTGAGCTAAATTTGGATCTGGGTCACAGAGGCTGGGGGTGGCGGTCGGAAGGGCCTTGACGTCAGCTCGCATTGTTCCCAAAAAACAAAATTGTCGGCGGGGAGAGAGAAACGGATTTGCACTGTACAGCACATTACAGTACTGTGTAAGGCCTTTCCCCGGAATTTTTCGCGAAGACCGCTTTTAAATCTTCTCTTCTTTGGCCTGTATTCCGCTTTTGGCAGCGAGCGAGACGGCCACGATGACGCGCTGCTCCGCACTGTTGAGCCCGTCAAAGGCAGAGAAAAAGAAAAAGAAAAAGAAATAGAAATAGAAATAGAAAAAGGTTCGGATGTGAATGCAAAGGCGAAGCTGGACGGCGCTTTATACAGTACCACGCTCTAAACGTTGGAGAAACGCTAGCGGGATGCTAGAGGAGCTGTTTGCGATCTGGACGCGGCGTGAGCTAGGCTGCGCTGCTCTGGTTTCAGTGCTCTGCCAACGACGACGGGTTGGCTTTCCCAATCTGCTTGTGGGCAAGCTGACACAGACAAGTGTATCAGATCGAAGCCGAACAAGTTGTGTGCTGATAGAACACCAAAGAGAGAGAGACTGAGATTGAAAGCTACTTTTCGAATCGATCAAGGGAGACACGGAAGAGGAAGAAAAGGGGCACGTATGGCGATGCAGTGCATGGCGTCTGCCAGGTAGCTGTTGTCGTCGCTGTCATGCTTGCGATATCATGCGCTCGAGAGAATCGGCCAACGGAGCTATCTGCTTCAAGCAGTCGCGTCTTCCTTCTGTGATGCACCCTTTGTGCCCGTACCAGCGCCCGTCGATGCATTCCTGCTCGAGGGAGCCGCAGCATCCGTCGGAGCCTCCCAACTCAGCGTGTACAGCCCCGGTACCGTCGTCACGTTGGCCACCATGCCTCTGAACGCGATCACCGCCGTGACTGGCTCCCAGACTCCGGTCTCGTAATGGTCGTTCTGGTTGAGCAGCACCATCGAAAACCTGCTCACACCGGGCTTGACGTCGTCCTGACGGAACGCTTGTGCTAGAAGCCTACCTCCCAGCTCGGTGAGTTCGTCAGTGCTCGAGACGCCGATTCGTTTCGAGTGGAATTGGCTCATTCCCGTGGGACGTACGGCGGTGGAGAGGTGCGAGAGTACAGAGAAGTCTGAGGTGCGCTTGAAAAGGGGCGAGTCGTAGACCGTGGTGGCGCCGGTCCTCTTGGCGTCGATGATGTTGGAGGCGTGGATGGCTTGATCGCTGCGGGATGGTTTGGAGGCAGTGACGGGGGATAAGGGGGCAGGATTGCCGTCCGGGTTGGCACGACGGCCGATGCTGCGTCTGCGTCGAGAGTCGGATGCGGGCGAGATGGGGGAATGGAGGTCCGCGTTGGATGGTGCAGCTGCAGCGCGACGAACAGAATTCTTCTTGGCAAACACCACTGAGTCATCTTCCTCCTCCAAGAGGGGAGTGTTTGCCTCCTTTATGTGAGCTGCGTCGCTATTCGCCTTGGCCACCTTCTCCAACTGGTCAGTCTCGCCCTGTTTCGAGCCGGCAGTCGATTCCGGCAATATCAAGATCGCAGCATTGCAATTCTCGCACACATTCGGCAGATGAGGCGAGGTGAAACCATCCTCATCTTTCCTCAACACCAAGTTCCACATGATGATACTGCGACTGGCATACCTGATCGAACCTATGAGTAGATTCTTCGCTGTGTTCTTCATATTTTTGTACGGCTCATTGAAGTATTGTGTGACGCTGGTGTGTTCGGTGAAGTACGTGTCGATGCTGGCGAATGCGTCGGTGATAACCTTTTGTGCGCTAGGTTGGCCAGCGTAGCCGTGCCATGCGATGCCGGCCCATGGAGTCGGATCGGCATCGAGCACTTGCAGCGGATAGTCGGTGTTATCCCAATTGAAGTCCCAGGCGAGCAACTTGACCGAGGCGAAACCTGCTGCGTCGAGACCAGATCGCAGCAGTGCGCCGAGCTCGATCGCTTGGTCGGCCGAGATCTTCATCGTCGGGTACTTGAGCTCGCCAATCTGAGGCTCGTTTCCCGGACTCAAGGCGTATATGTCAATGTCCTCCTGCTCCTTGATCTCGCTGATGGCTTTGACGAGGTAGTCGGCGTACGTCTGCTCCATTCCTTGTTTTAGATTCCCTCCGAAAAGCAGTCGGTCGGCATTGGTGTTTTCCTTCATCCAGCCGGGAGCGCTCCAAGCCGCAGCAAAGATCTTCAATCCCGCATTGACTGCCAGTATATCCCTCAGCGTTGCCCACAGCTTCGGAGCCTTTCTGATCGTAAACAGCTGCAACTCACCATCCTCGGATCCATCCTCGGTATCGTCATACGTGTACGGCTCGACACCAAAATCGCTCGCACCCAGTGGCACACGAACACTGTTCATCCCTTGCCCGCCGCGTGCAAACCACGCTGGATCCTGGGCGAACAGCAGATGCAGCAAATCTTCATACTCCTGTGCATGCTTTGACTTGAAATCTTGCAACGTGATGGCGACGCTATCGGTGATGCCGCCACCGAACGCGTCAACTATTTGATGGATCTGGTGGTCGTGGATTGAGATGCCGATCTGATCGTGCCCGTGGGTTTCTACGGAGATGGAAGCGGTGACGTTGATCGAGGCGGTGAGCGCATGGCCGGCGACGAATGCGATGTTGGGGTTGCTGTGCTCTTGTACTTTTGAGTAGTTCCACGTGGTCGACCACATTTGATCGATGATGATCTCTTGAGTCAAGGCGAAGCGGGCGGTAGTGACGGTGCATGCTATCAGCAGGCACAGCATCGTGGTGATCAACATCATCTTACAGGATCGAGAAGCGGATTCCCAGAGAATAGAGCGACCGGAAGGCGAGACGGGTGTGCTCGTTTGGAACGGCCGGGGTTAGAGTGAGGTAGAGCCGCACTGGGGCCCAGACGAATGACTAGGTGAGAACCTAAAGAAGCAACACATCGACAAAGAGGCTTTCCTTTATACCTGCATACATCGGACGCTCTCGAGGGTAAACTAGAAGACCATACAGCAGGAGCTCTCGCTCTTTGGGGTATCCAAAAGTGTGGTCCGTTGGATTCTGAAAGTGCAAAGTAGAGCCAAGTTGGTCCCTCATCTTCAGCCTTGGGATGAAGCGACCACAGTACCAGCCCACGTCAAAAACCATGGCGACTCATCACGACACAAAGCAGGTGGGATCTGTACCACGAAGCTTGCGCCACCCTCAAAGGCCGGCACGAAAGAGCACAGTAGCAATTACGACTAGAATCAAGCCTTGTTCCGTCTTCCTCTTTGACTAGCGCGTTGAAACAGTTGCTCCCAAGAGCTGTGCTCGGCCTTCTGCTTGATCTGGTTGGTCTGCAAACATCACTACAAGCCGTAGCTCGTGTCACCAACATTTACATTGCAGCGACTCTGGGTTGGTCGTAGGACATCCTGGCACATGATGCGGACGGAGAAGCCCTTCCTAAATGCCTCTTGATTATGCTCTGCCGTTCGCGATGCACAAAACTGAAACTTCATCTGCCCCCAGTGAAAGTCCCACTGCCGCCTCTCTCTCTTTTCAATTATAGAAGAGCAATAAAGCATGAATTTCGCTGATGACTCTTCTGTGCTGTCTGAACGAATGTTGTTGAATAAGATTGCAAGATGCGAGTGAAGACAAACCAGGACGAGGACGAGCGAGAATGGTGCGGGAAGCGAGGAAAACGTGCGAACTTGATGCTGAACTGAAAGCAAACTTGAAAGTCGAAACGAAAATGCAAATGGGTACTTTCGCAGAGAAGATTTGTTCTGATGTGCAGACGCGGCTGTGTGTCCTCCAAGCAACGGATTCTGTGTCAACGTTGCGTACATTGTAGATCGAGCCAGCGTTGTGCGACAGCAGTGATGATGCTGCCAAAGCAAAACCCACAATACGATAGGCATAGAGAGTCAACACATGGCGATGCGCTGTCTCGGCCGCATGCGAGCGAGCGTAGAACGCCAGCCCGGAGGAAAGAGCACTCTCGGGGTTCAGGCGATCGCCGAATTCGTTTCAGTCGGATCGTTGGACTGTGCAGTCTGGATGAGCGAATCGACGCCCGACTTGGACGTCTGCTGTTTGGTCGCCGATGAGGCCTTCATCTGACCCGCGCCTGGGAGATCGCCAGGAAGCGCCTGTCCCGAGGCGGTCTCCACCGCTCCCTCGGGCGGCAGTGGCGACCTGGACAGCCGCTGTGCATGTAGTGCGGCCGCCTCCGATGGCGTGGGAGTATCCGTAGGTGACAGCAGTGCCGCTTCGATCGAGACGGGTGTCGATCCATCCCTTTGAGGAGGTGAAGACGGCTTCGGAGACGCCGATGCCAAGGCCTCTTCGATCGTCGCCGGCGGCTTCCCGTCCTTTTTCGTCGGAATCGGTTGCTTCGGCGAGAGCCCGGGTGCTGGCTTGGAGTCAGGCTTTTGCTGGCTCGAAGCAGATGTGCGCCTGATCTTGGCGGCAGGAACGCTGGTATCGGGTGTCGCCAACTTTTCCGAGGTGGTTGTCGTGGTCCTCGGCGGACTCACATCCTGGCTATCCATCGACGCGGCGCCTTGAGCTGAAACATCTTCAGAACGATTGGGCTTGGTCAGCTTGGATGCTGAGCGTTTGGCGGAACCAGCCCTGTCGAGGCTGACCGCCTTGCTGCCGGCATCCGTGCTGGCCTTTGTGGCATTGTTGCTCTTGTTGCTTGGCTTGTCCACAAGATACGATGCTTTGCCTCTAGCAGCAAGCCGACTCTTGACCTTGTCCTGAAGCTTCTGCATGATTTCTGAATGGGATAGGTCGGTGGCGCGAATGAGACCAGAGCGGCCATCGGACTGAGAAAAGGACGATCGCGTCGATTGGGGCTTTCTTGCTGTCGCCTTTGCAGTCGTTCCGCTATCGTCGTCGATCTGCATTTTGGCGACGCCTGCACGTGTTGACTCGGCAGTCGTGTCTGCCGAGACGGCGCGAAGCGAGCCTCTTGCGTCGCTGTTGAGAGCAGAAGCGCGTTTGTTGGCATCCGTGTGTGGATCGAGAGACGATGATGCTGCAGCTCCTAACAGAGGCGATGGTGTCAGGGTGGCCACGGATGCTACAGAGGAGGAGGCAACCGATGTCACCGTTTCGGCAGTCGGCGAACGGCCAGTCCGAAGATTCTGGGAGCGACGCTGCTCTGGTGAAGAGGGAGAAAGCTGAGGCGATTCACCGGGTGTAAAAGCGGGTCCGACACCACCTGGGCCGGCAGGATATCGAGTGCTCTGAGGAGGATAGGGCTTATAAGAGTGTCTGAAGCCGGATCGGATGTTGCGATCAGGCGGGCGATCGTCATATTGGTCTGAAGAGGTTGGATGAAGACTAGGATGGTGAGCCGTTGATCCACTGCTGTGGCGTGATTCTTGCGGATATGGCTGCAAATGCGGCTGCGGCTCAACGTAATCGTCGATGGATCGGACTCGACGCTGGTAATTAGTGCTTGACCCTGGATGTGCTGGCCCGGCATGTGTTGGGAGAGGTCGTTGTATCGACCGACTTGCGTGATGGTCTTGGTTCGAAGCATGCCTTCGTGCGAGCTCGTCAACCGAGCCGGAACTTGCTCTGGAAGGGACGGTAGCAACAGAAGCCACTTCAGTTTTGGACGGAACGGGAAAAGACGTTCTGCGGAAGGCATCATATGCAAAAGGAGATGGAGACTCTGGCCTGGGCGCGGTGGAGGTAGTGAGAGCATTCGAGTCGTTCCAACGAGTCGACTGGTTTCTGTAGCTTGGTGATGGGAAGTTTGCTTCCGCAAATCTGGCATCAAAAGGTGGAAGCCTGGAATTCGGTCTAGGTCCCCAAAGCACGGCACTGCTAGGATCCGATCGTGGATTATGACGCGCCGACGGCAAAGGCTGATCCGTTCTGGAAGTGGACTCTCTGTCCATAGGATTTATGCTGGAAGTTGAGCCGGAACGATCGCCGGAATATGCATCGTATGTGGCGAACGGTTGCATTGCTCTTTCTGACTCGAGATGGTAGGCATCGAGTATGCGACGTGCATAGCTGGAGTCGTTCTCGATGGAAGAGCGATGGGACCAATGGGCTCGACTGGATGCGGAGCCGGAGGAGTTGGAGGTGCGTCGCGAAGCCAGATCTTGGTGCACGATCTGGCGGACATCTTCGTAGTTGACATCAAGCGCCAATGAAGCTCGCCGCAAAGCTGTTTCGTGCACATGGCCAGAGGGCGCAGTAAAAGGTATGCTGTGGCGACCATGTGCATGTGAAAGCGGCGGCAGGTGGCGAAGAGTATTCGTATGCAGCCTCGGGGACGATTCGGGCGAAGCGGTGACGAACTGATCCTGAAAGAAGGACGAGGAGCTGCTGTCTCGGGTCATTGCACCGGCTTCGCCACGACCGATACTGCTGGCTCGCACGGCGGGAGAGTCAATGTGCGACGTACGCTCATCGCGACGGTCGTCTTGCTGGATCGCCGCAAGGCTGTGCTCGTACGAATGTTGCGAATATGGAGCGCGTATCGGTGGAGGGATTGGATGCGTTGGCGCAAAGCTGTGTGTGAGTTGGGAAGGGCGCGGAAGGAGCGGGGCGTCTATCAAGGTCGGGCTCGAAACTTGGCCGGAGAGTGAGCGCAACGCCGCTCTCGCCACCTCTTCTTTGTGCGGATCAGAGCCACGACTCGACGAGGCTTGCGAGCCGTTATCTCGTCCGTGAGGATGCATGATGGGCTCATGCGGTGATGATCCGAGAGCTTGTCAAAGCTGCAGAGGTGCACATCGAGGAATGGTAGCAGTTGATCTTGATGGACGAAGACGGTGAGATGGTGGACTCCGGCATAGAATACGACAATTCCGATCACAGGCCTTGATAGCCGTGCTTGGACGAATAAGGGGTGTGCAGAGGTGAGGTCAACGATGATGGAAACGGAGAAGGAGGTTGACTTTGCGGACACATTCATATGAGGGAGCAGAGATGCGAGGACGGTCAAGCCACCAAGTGCCACCGCCAGAAGAGGATCGGCACCGCTAAAAGCCAAGGGGCATGTCCGTTAATCTGATTTGCAAGCGATTGGTGTGACTGCTTTGACCACATAAAAATATAGTGCAACACTCTTGTGACTGCAGCCTTGTGACTGCTGCCAAGTTGATGAGTCGTGCGTCGTCGGACGTCGGACGTCGGCAACGGGCTCTGTGCTTTGCCCGTTGTCTCATTGATGTCACCCTCGAGATCTCTCTCCTCTCTCCGGTACGCTACATCGGAAAGGAATTGATTAAAAAAAAACAAGACGCCGGCTGCGTCACTACACTCGAACTCCGCCGCAAGGCGTTTTTGCCTCAAATGCAGAAATTCTGCCCCCACGCGGTAATCGAGCGGGACTCGATTGCAATTTGTGTGTCACGCCAAAATAGGCTTCACCGACAGCAGCGAGAACAGGCAAACAGGCAGGAAAGCAAGCAAGCTCTGTACCAACGCCTCGAGAAGCAACTTTGACGGCAAGGCAATGTCGATCTCTTCAAGCTTGTCCGTATACTTTGACATCGTACAGTATTGAGTTCAAAGAGAAAGAAGAAGCATCGTCGGTCTCAGCGTGGTCTCACGGTGCCCTTTGCTTTGACTACCGTCCTATCTTCGACCTGCTCGACCAAGCTCGTCATGCGTAGCTGAGTACGACGTAGCCTCTTCTTGCGTTCATCTTTATCGCTTCTGTTCAGAAGAACGGATCGGCGGGGCTCGTTCAGCTGAGAGCTCTAAACTAGAGCGTGGCTAGAGACCGGGCTTTTACGATGATATTAATACCATGATGCTAATGATGATGATTATGTTAGATGAATTTGTCACCAGCGAGCGACAGGAGCCGAACGGAAATGGCTGGACCCGCGGCTCTGCGAAATCTGATGGTCGAGCAAGAGTTATAATATAATCGCACTGCTTGAGCAACGATCAAAGCGGATCTCTGTCCCTGTCGCCTGCACCTTGCCGAGGCGAAATTACAGCTCGTGACGTCGGTTCTTGGAATTCGCGAACCCCAGATGAAAAATGGCCGATGCTGGCGAGCTACAGTACTTTTGCTATTCTGAGTGTGCTACTCTCCATACCGGAAGAGCAGCTCCAAGACCAGCATGGATCGAAGTTGCTCACCAAAAGCATGCTTGCATGCATTCTCACTTGATGTGTTGCCGGCGTCATTTGCGGCGACGACGACGACGACACAGAGCAAGACCGGAACTCGCCGGCGTCTTGGTTTGGTCGACCAAGAACGGACCGGTCAACTTCCAGCTTCCAGCAGCGGTGTTTTCGAGATCGAGATCGCCAGTGCGGCGTTTGCGCGCTGCTAATCGGGACGATTCAGGAATGCCAGTCTGCTTTCTCTATTTCCGCGGCCCCAATTTACGCGCTGACTTTTCGTAGTCTGTTTCTCGTTAAATTCAGCAATTGGTTCAAGCAACGAGTTATACTGTGTTGTTTGCACAGGAGCATCTGCAATCGTGGCTGATAATCACGCTTTACACAACGTACGTTACTGTACATTGCAAAGCTTGCAGCGAATTGCACTTGGACTGTACATCGGCCTGAATTCTCGTGCTATGACTCTGAATCGAGGCTTGCCTGCGTCCAGGACCCCTCGAATGCCACTGCGGAGAATTGCCTCACTCTCGCATCAGGAGCGTCCACGAGAGCCATGCCGTGAGAAGAGCCCGCGCTGATCGAACGAACAGCTGATCTGCATGCAGGAGGACCCTGGGCGACGGCGGTCAACTAAACTGCAAGCCCTGTCTGTACCTTGGCGGTGGACGCGTCCTCTTTTCTATTTTCGCTCCACATCCGATTGCTGTGATTGCAAGCGTGTTACTCAAAAGCAACGCGAACATGACCACGGACGACGAGAAAGAGAGAGCCAGAGTCAGAGAGACCCAGAGAGAGCGATAGATCGAGAGAGCGAGAGAGGTTCCTTGTGTGTCTCTGTGTGTGACCGGAATAACATTCATTCTCGGCGGCGGCGATGGTCAATGTTAGAGAAAGAGAGAAGAGAGAGAGAGAAGAGAGAAAGAGTGTGTGCATGTGGCTAAACCTGCAGCGCTGAGACGGCCTATCCGTCTCGAATCGAAGGTCAGTCCGCTTGTTGAGCTGCATCGGTCAAACCGCGTCAATTGAGTCGACACGCACCAGCCACGATTGCAGCCCAACTCGATCCCATTCGCCTAGACCCACTTCCGCACACTCTGTTCCTGCCAATCTCACCACCACCATCTTATCAAGCGTGGCGTCGCAGGCAGCAGCACCATCGAGGGAGATCAGAGTAAGCAAGCGTGATTCACCTTGCTCATCTCGGCGCGACGCTCCTTTGATCTGGTGGCACAAGTCACCGGGTATCTGCAAGCAGCTGAGGGTCTGGATCACAATCAGCCATCACTAGCTTCTCCTTGTGTCAATCGCACAACGCGGACTCGCTCCCCTACTTGTTGCGCTCACCATAATGGCGTCCCTCAGCGCGATGTTCGATACCAACAATGCAGCAGCTCCACTTCAACAGCTGCTCAGCTCGGCCAACACTCCTCTCAAGTACACCATTGCGCAAGCATCGTCATGGTCAGGCACCTACCACCCCAGCAATATCCTGCACAATCGCCCACATGAGATGTATTCCAGATGGTCCGGCTCTTCTCAGCATACAGCCAATGCGGCGTCGTCGGCCACCACCTCCTCCACCGGCACGGGCATGGGTGTCAACCCGTCAAGCTACCTCACCAACCCATCGAATCCCTCGCTGACCTCGACACCCAACCTCGCACCTACCTCCTCTGCCAGCGCCACATCGTCCCCCTCGTCCTCAGCAGCCACCTTGGCAGGTGCACAGGCCGCATCGAGTCGAAGGACTGCCACCGTCCCTGTAGCTAGCGGAGCGACGCCCGGCCAATCGCAAAAGCAGTACATCATCCTCAAGCTCGATAAGCTCAGCGTCGTGCGCTCTATTACCTTTGGCAAGTACCACAAGCCGCATCCATGCAATCTTCGCGATTTCAAGGTTTACGGTGCTACCACCATCGACAGCCTCTTGCCCTCGTCCTCGGCCAACGGACGTCCACCCGCCAGCAAGCGTCTCCTCCGCGGCGGACTCAAGAACGATGCTATCCCCGAGACATTCGAGCTGCGATGGCTCGAGGATGCAGCCACCGGTTCTGGCTCCGGTTCCTCGATCGAAACTTCCACCTTGTTGCCAGCAGACGGCGAGCCGGATCGTCGTTCTGCAACCAATGCACTCGTCAATACGGGCAACGCTGTTCCATTTGCCATCCGCTACGTCAAGATCGTCCCCCTTGCCGCCCACACGCCGAACTATAACTTTTCCATTTGGCACGTAGCTCTGTCGGGGATTAGCGAGCCTTCGCTGGTCTCTCGTGTCGCACGCAGCTACGAACAGCATCGACAATCTACCGCCACGCGCTTGATCCTCAAACACCTCAGGGAGCATGGTCACCACACCGCCTTTCAAGCACTGCTCCAGTCTTCCCGCCTTGCGCCTCCTCCGCCGCAAAAGGAAGCTGCACCACAAGCCACCAAGATGCTGCCCTACAGTCCGCATCGCCCCTTTGAGCATCCGCTCCTTACAACACTCTTTGATGCACTCGTTCGGCGTGGCAGCTGGGACGAGGTCGAGCTGTGCCTCAACCGTGCTGCTTATGGCGACCTCGTGGATTCAGCCGACAGCGGCTCGTCTACTCCCATGTCCCCAGGCAGCGGTGCTGGCGGCGTGGCGTCCCCCTCGATCGCAAGCCTCTCCCGCAGCGGTGTATGGACGCAACCCTGGCAAAAGTCCATGTTCTCCTCCTACATTTCCCGTCAGATCCCCAAAGCAAGCTGGTCTCAAATTCACCCATTGGCTTCATCCTCACTTCAGCATCCTTCCGAAGACTCGGTCAAGCCACCTGCCGCGCCGTCAGGGAGAGGAGGTCATGCTATGGTCTTCGACCCGGACAAGGGCATTGCCTACCTCTTCGGTGGATGGGATGGCCAACGAGACTTGTCGGATCTGTGGGCGTACCATGTCAGCGAGAACCGATGGCGCTTGATCTCCGCCGACACCCAAGAGCAAGGCGGACCCAGCCCGAGGAGCTGCCACAAGATGTGTCTCGACGAGAAGAGTGGCTGCATCTACCTCCTTGGCCGTTACATCGACTACGAGAGCGTCCGTCCTTCCGACGTGGTGCCAGCCGACTCGATGGCCCACGCCGCGCGCAGTGCCGGGGCCGCCTCATCCTTGGCTGCACTGCCGGTGACGCCTTCCTCTTCGACAGCGCGCTCCACACGCGCCAACTTCCTCGCCCGCTATCCAGAGTCGATCGCTCGCGACATTCACATGATCCTCGCCGACAGCTCGCCGCAGACAGACGATGTCGGAATGGAGGGTGTCGGTGTCGGAAGTCAGACCGTTGCAGGCCGCGAGGTGTCAGCAGCCGGAACTGGCTTTGGAGCAGGGTCGGCTGGATCCACACCGGCACCAGCGTCCAATTCGGAGGCCTCACCGCTGCTGATGGGGGGCACCTTTGCCGAGTCCACGGGACGCTCACCGAGAGCTTCTTCGCGTCTTCACAGCAGCGTTCGATCCGATTCGCAGCACCGGCCGCCAGCCCTGTCCTCTCCGCTGGGCCGTGAAGCCGACTTTTTCCGTTTCTCAACTCGCTCCGAGCGTTGGGAGAGGTTGAGCGCCGACACCTATGCCGACGGAGGCCCTAAGCTCATCTTTGACCACGGCCTCGTCATCGATGCGCAGAATCAAATGATGTATGTCTTTGGAGGACGCGTCACCGACCCGGACCCAGCCAACTTCGAGTTCAGCGGCATGTGGCGCTACGACATCATCCAACGTAGCTGGACTTTCCTCTTCGACGATCGCACCTCCAACGGTGCCAAGATCCTCAGCCGATCGGGACACAGCATGCTGCTCGACAGCGGCCGACCTGGCGCGTCAGGCATCACGCCGTCGCATACACGCCAGATCTGGATCCTTGGCGGTCAGCGCGGGGCCTCGGCGACGTTTCTGGCCGACATGTACACGTACAATCTAGCCACGGGTGCGGTTCGCGAAGTATCGCGCAACACGGCGCACAACGGTCCGGAGGCTGCCTTCACCCAACGTGCCACCATCGATGTGGCAGCTCGCGAGATCAGCGTCTTCATCGGACTCATTGGCGGTCGCAACGAACGAAAGCGAAGTGCCTTTTGGATCTACAGCATCCCCAGATCGTCCTGGCGCAAGGTGTATCAATTCGAAGGAGGTAAGCAGTCGGAATTTGCATTAGAAGCCGTCAATGGGCTTGCGAGTGTGCCTGTTCTGGGACTGCACGGTGGCGGCGACGACATCATGTTGGGTACGACGGATAGCATTGATGCAGATGGCGAGCTAGAAGGCGACGAAGTGCCGGAATCAGGTCCACTACAAGCGCTGCCAAGCTATTCGGAAGAGATGAGCACCGACGACGAGGAGATGCCCACCGAGCCACCCGCCAACAGCTGGACTGCCTATGCCGGTCAAAATAGCTTGATGCCTCTTGGCGGAGCCGGGGCTTCAGCGCATGCGACTTCCGCTGTATTGAGTGGCGCTAGTCCTTCTTTGGTCCGTACCAATCGCACAAGACCTCGAAGCGGATTGGGAGTCGGCAACTCATCCCAGATGACCGAGCCGCAGCCGCGATATGCAGCGCAGTTGGTGTTTGACGACCGCAAAAAGGTCTATTACCTCCATGGAGGCAACCCGGAAGATGCGTCTGACCGATCGTATCGCCTCGACGACTTTTGGCGTCTCACTTTGCTTCGTCCTACTCCAGGCGAGATCTTGCGCCGAGCCAGATTCCGTGTCCGACGACAACGATTCCTCGAGATGACGCGCAACCTTGCACCGGCCATGAACGACTCGGATGAAGACGTTGCAACAGCAGCAGCCGTAGCATCGCCCCCGGCTACGACAGCAGGTTTTGCATTGGACGACGGACCGCGGCTGGGTCTCGAGGCGCTGATGTACCTACAAACGGAGGTGGGCGCAGTGGTGGATCATTCGGATGAAGCCGAGTCGCGCCTCTTCCGTCGACTCATGTCGCACCTGCTGAACGCGGAAACGGGCAGTGGCGGACGCATAGCCGGCTCGTCAGGGGATCCGAACGCCGCGGACGAAACGCTCCTTATTGCCGAGCGTAACAGCAACGGTGGAGGCGGGGTCGGGTCCTCTCCTCTCAATCCGAACGTCAGCATGGCTAGTGGCACAGACAACTGGACCGGCTCAGCAGGCTTCAAACGCACACGCGAAGAAGCCGAAACTGACGAGGCCGAGCTCGCCAGCTCGGTCTCTTCGCTCATGAGTGGCGACGACACCGGATCCGAAATGATGCTGTCTGCCTCGCAGGTGCTGCAGCACCGTAATCGAAAAGTGGCTGCAGCGAGGGTGCTACCCACGGTGCATGTCAGAGAGGACGAGGGAAAACCAAGTGCGTTGTACGTGGAACGCACCAAGTTGTTCCGCGAGTTGATCGAGTATTTCAATCCAGAGCTGGTGGAGCCTCGGGCTGAATTGGGAGGATGTATCGAGGTGGCACTCGGCGGCTAGGGAAGATGCTTTGCATGTGCTATGGCTAGTGTAGCAACGTGTCGTTCGGAATGGCACTCTGGCCTCTGTCGTGAGCGTACGTGTGCTATTGAGAAACGTGGATCGCCCGATTGGATCCCGATCCATCAGACTGATGGGTGCGATCGACGCGACGGAAATGAGCCGCCGCCGTTGTCCGTGCGTCAAGAGCGGAGGCAGCTCAAAGTGGCGGTAGACATTCGTGTTCTTCTTGCATCCATGCCACCAACGTGATCGACACCTCTCGAAAAGAAAGCAAAGCGCATCGCATTGGACACGGTACGAGTTTCCAGCAACGGGACCGTACGACCTCTTTCAACGTCGTCAATCCACACAGCTCGCCATTCTGAAGCGCTTTCGCAGCTCACGAGCCTCCACGTAATTGGTCCAAGATGGAGTCGAAACTTCAGTCGTTGAAAGTGGCCGAACTGAAGGCGTTGCTCACGTCGGCCGGGTTGGCGGTCTCGGGGAACAAGCCAGACCTGATCCAGAGGCTCTTGGAGAATCCTAGTGCTACAGCCTCATTGGGAGGAGAAGCCGCTGCATCTGTACCGGTCACAGCAGCAACCAAACCCACACCTGCACCCGCACCGGCGCCTGCACCGGTATCTACACCAACGCCTGCCCCCACCTCTCTCCCCGCAGTCTCGACTGCAGCGGTGGACACGGCCAAAGATGCCTCCACAGAAGCATCCGCACCAAGCGAAGAGCAGCGTCGTCAGGCACTCATCGACGAGTTGGAAAAACGTAAGAAGCGAGCGGCCAAGTTCGGCCAACCTCTGGGCGAAGCCGAACGCAAACTGGAAAGGGCTCTCAAGTTCGGACTAGATGCAGCCGACGAGGCCAATGTGGCCAAGCTCGCCCAGCCGCTCGGATTTACCGCGTCCAAAAAGGCGAAACAGTCGGCGGCAGAGAAACCAGCAGCAAAAGAGACAGTCAAGGAGAATGAAGAGGACAAGCAGGCCAGATTGGCCCAGCTCGAAGCGGAGCGTGAAAAGGCGCGCAAGAGGGCAGAGAGATTCGGTCTGGTGGATAAGGAGGTCGAGGGCAAGAGGAAGCGCGATGAGAAGGTGGTGGGCAACGGTGAGAAGAAAGTCAAGGCTTAAGGACGTGGATAGGAAGGGCAAGTGCTGAATACCCTCGTGGGTTGTTGGAAGACGAGCAAAACGTGAACGCTCCTCTTTGTTACAATAGCAAAGTGACAGGCGGCGATCATCGCACGAGATTCGTCCAGACAAGGTGGCTTTTCATTCACTATTGTGTGCAGTTGCAGAGGCAAACGCGTCGCTGCTTTGGATGAAGGACGATGCACCGTAACTGATTCGAGTACAGACGGTTTCATCCTTTCTCTGCCGTTCACGTCGACTTTTTGCGCTTCTCCTCGTTCGCATATTGATTCTTGAACGGGAATCCGCTTACGCTCTTATCCTTTGCACTGTCATTACCCGCCTTTTTCCGGTTCCTGGTAAGATCGTTTCCAAACATGAACACGCCAAAGCCCCAGAACGCCAGTCCGGCATGAGCCAGACCGACGACTTTGCCAAAGGTGCCAATGCCCAGGTTGGCAGGATCGCTCTTGTTTGTCGACTGTCTGGGTCCGGCGGCGCTCCAAGCGGTGAAGGCGTTGGCGGCAAAGTAGAGCGCTGTGACGACAACGGTGGGGATGCGGAAGGGCGATTTGCCGGCCGAGGCGGAATCGGGCATGGGTGCTGTGGTGACGGGGATGGCGCCCGAGAGGACGAGGATGAGCGCCGCCATGGCCAGCATCGAGATGGCATTGGCATGCGATCCGTAGCGTTCGAGCGGCGTCAGTTCAGGGCCGATCGCAGAGATGGCGTTTCCGTCGTTGGAAGAATTCGACGGCTGGCCTACGGCGCCTCGGGGCGTTGAGAGGAGCAGCAACAATCTCGGGAAGAGAAGTAGAGGCAGCGAGAGAGAGACGAGAAACGCAGCAGAGGCATAGGCGTACCAGTGAGCCGGATTGCTCGGCGACGAAATGGCGTCCGTGGCATCTTCGCGTTTCTTTGACGTCTCCATCGTGGGGTATCGTTGAGAACGAGAGAGCAAGATGAAGAGATCGACGTTGGAGCTTGAAATGTTCGAGGAAATCGTCGCCGAAAGCTAATTTCGAGTTGGTGATGTGGAAGACACTTCGGACAGGTCCAGCTTGGTCTCTTTCACCGGATCTGTCGCAATGGTAGAGATCGAGTCGACGATGGCCCAAGAGTCTCGAGAACCGCACGCACGGACGGTGGAGCAGGAAAAATGGAGGATGAGGTCACATCGCGCAGCGCCGACTGTGCTGCACGTCCCGACGGCTGCGATGAATCATCTCTGCCACTGTCTTGCATTGTTCCTTCGAGACGTAGACATACACACACATACACGCACGCACACAAGCACACCTTGTTGGACGCCATGGCAAGCATGTGTTGCCCCATCGGAACAAAAGCCGACCTTTCATCGGTTGCCCCGCCGCCGCAAGCCAGTCCAGAGGCTGTGCATTGCTGTCTGTCGAATGACGAACGAGCGGTCAGGGTCCTGCATTTACGATTGTGTGGAGGCAATTTTGACACTAACAGCCTCAGCGGCGGTCGAGCCAGCACGCCAACTCGAGTAAGAGCGCTACAAAGAAAGCCATTTGGATCAGACCGAGTATCGTATTTCAGCATAGGCTCTGCTTCGACTTTTCAAAAAGGAGCAAAGCTTGCTGGTCAAGGTGGAGAACTTCACAGAGCGGAGAGAGACGAGCAAAGATGCGCCGCGGCGTATTGGTGAAGAAGAAAGCTGCTACGTCATGTTGCCCGCGATCCTGTAAACGCGTTGCGTCTCTGCATGTGAGATTGTACAACCACACAATATCGATGCCTTGCAAGCCCAAAAGTTTCCTGCTTTGCAGCAGCTGCTGGTGTTACGTCGTCGACCTTTCTCGCACAAGATCCAGCGTATGGCAGGCGGAGTTTGAGCAGCATGGTCAGTTGCGATGCGGGGCGAACAGGATCAACAGGACGAAATCCGAAGCCCAGACACCACAGGGCGGAGCTTCGGGTCACTCGGAGTGAATGCAGCTTGAGGCCGAGCGGACGTCCAATGCTGCACAGCTTTGGCGCCTGGTCGCGAGTGGGCAAAGCAGAGTTGAATTGGACCCTGAAGCCAGCAGCGAAATTTTGGACTTGGCAATTTTCTCGGCGCCAGCAAAGTTGAAATCTCAAAATGTCAACGACATTCCCAAGCACCTGAACGGTGGAATGCTAGCTGACGTCTCGTACAGTGACAATGGATTGGATCGAGTGAACTCTGAACCTTGATCGCCGCTGCCACCGACATGCATGATTGGACCATACGTTGGATCGGCCTGTGAGCCTGTATGATTGCGGTGTGCCTGAGGTCGCCGAAAGCGAAAGCATCGATCGACAGCGCAGGTGTGGGTCTGCTTCTGACCTTGCGAATTCAACACTGGCGTCATCGGCAGTTATTCATAAGCTGGAACAAGCTCCATTAGCCAAAGTCTCTGCGAGGTATGTTGCACCGCGTAGTTGTAGCAAGCGGTGCTGGAGTCGATCGCGACAACAGCATTCTATTGACATCTGTCACCTCTGCAGTTAGTTCCTTTTTGTGAAGTGGGAGGGATTTCAAAGCAGGCAGGTTGCGTGCCCTCGCGCTCGCCTCGGCAAGCGCTGTCTAAACGAAACGTCTGCAGCTTGTGCGGTTCTTCTGAAACACGCGCACAAGCACACGCCACGCGAAACCTTGATTTGCGCTACGCATGACATTTCGCTAGCCACATACATTCCTCGTGCTAAATTGAATCGCAACTTTGGCTCGTAGCTGCGATGGCTCTTACAGCGAGTCTGATACCTCGACCCGTGCCTACGGCAATGTGATGTACGCGCTGGCAATGGGAAGATTGTTTGGAGAATCGAGATGAATCCATGAAAAGCAGAGCAGAGCAGAGCAGAGCAGCACAGCACAACAGAGCACGGTGCGGCATCTTTTTCAAGTGAGCGGCTCGAAATGGGTCTTTGTTCTGGATCGACGTGACAGGAAGGTGCCGGCTCGGCAGGGCGTTGCATGCGTCCAGCCGTGCCTGCTGGCTTCTGCAGACATGTGCAGATCTGCAATGCATTGGCGATCCGGTCTGCAGCGACTCCGAGCCTTGCACCCTCCGCTAGTCTTGCCAATGTCCCTCTCCGCGCCTATGTCTGCTATGATGTCCGCAGCGTCCCTGCTCAGCATCCTCTATCAACGATTTGGTCTCTTCTGTCTGTGCATACTGTATGTCTTTGTGTCCTGTTGGCGGCGGGGAATCAATAACGATGCCAATTACCGCCGCCGTTGCCGCTCGCTTCCTCGGCTGATCTTCACCACACGCTCTCGCTACCGCTTCGTGAGGTCAAGGTCGCTCTACTGCTCTGAGCACTCACCGAAACACCTTGCGATACATATAGTCAATGTACTATCATAGCGACTTCTTCGTATCTCCATTCGCTTCTTCCGCACTGGTTCCTCTCTTTCTCTCTCTCCACCATCTCTCCATCCCACTCGCACTCTTCTCTCCAGCTTCGGATCCACCTTCCCCCCTCACCCCTATCCCACCAATTATACAGACAACGGCCTCAGCCCCACTTACACACTCTCTTTAGACTCCAACTTAGAACACTCTCTTCGTCTCTCTCGCTTCTCGTTTCTTGCTTTCCCACCATTGTGCTCTGCATCAACTGCTCCTTCGCAACTGCACCTCGATCTACCACACACAACCTCGACCACGTTTGAACCCGCACACGCGCACTTCGACGACAACCTGTATTCCGATCGTTCGCATCGTGCATTCAAGTTTCATTACGTACAATCTGCACTTGAACGTCTTTCATCTACGTCCCCCTTTTCAGAGCCAAGCGACCGAGCTTTCTCTGAGATCTCCACCATCGTCCTTCTCCTACGACTTCGTCTTCAACATCCACAACACAGCTACTTCCCTCCTCCCTCAAAATGCGTTTCAGCACAGTCGCCACTTTTACGGCTCTTGCCGCCATCAGCAGTGTCTCGGCCTCGGTCCTGCCCCGAGTCCTCGACAACTACGACCTTGCTCAACCTGTAGCCTTCGAGCAACGCGAGGTCCCCGTCGTCGAAGAACGTGAAGTTCCCGTGCTCGTTTGCGACTCTGAGCCCACTTACATTGGTCAGCTCAAATTGTCCTTCAATGGAACGACCGAATGGAACGCTGCTTTCGAGGGGCTTCGCAACCACGATGGATACCAGCAGCTCGACATCCAAAAGGCAGGAAACTCGGCCCGGTATGAGAACTTTGCCTTTACCCAATGCAACAGCACATTCATGGGCTACGAGCCCCAGACGAACAAGGCTGCTTCAATGACGTTCGGTCGCTTGCAACCTGCTCATCTTGCAGGCAAGCGTTGCGTGTCGGCCTCCAAGCTGTCTGACCCCCATGCGCGTCTGATCGCCGCCAAGTGCGAGCCCTCGGATGACTCGGCTCAGCTGCTCCAGTTCTGGAGCTTGACCAAGCAGCTCGTAGCCGAATCCAACGACTATCAGTACTACGTCAACTTCCTCGGTCAGCCCATCAATGATGCCGCCGACTTTCCCGGAAGCTACATCCTCAACGTTGCCAACGTGGACTCCAACAAGCTCATCCGCCTGCACCATACTGAAGTCACCGGAATTGTCGGCGACTACTCCCTGAAGCTCAGTTGAAGAGGCTCACTCCTTCGTTTTGACGACATGCGTTGCGGATAGCTGGTGTCGATCGAACCGAACCCGCAGTCGGCTCGATCCGTGATCGGCTTGCTCCGAGGTCGACGACGCACTCAATGCTCTGATGCAACGCAGCTCTTTCTCTTGTCCTTGTTGACGTGGGAAAAGCTTTCGGAAAGCTTCCTTGGCAGCGCCAGCACTTTCCGACCTTGGTCTCAGCTCCTCCCCTCTCAACCCATCTCCAGGCTCACTCCCCTTTCCCCTTCCCTTTTCTGTTGCGGCACTTTCCGATCGTGGTAGACTCTTTCACCGTCCAAACTGTATTCTTAGTAGTAGCTTTGTTTTCCAGCCACTTCTCCGGCCTCCTCCCCAACCTTTGCGCTTCTCGTAGCCAAGCGGCACCGTCTCTCGAGGCTTGTGCGGTGGCAGTGCGATCCAGCACCGCCAGCCATCTCCTGGACGTTTGCGCCGCGGGCACCAAAGCCATCTCGATTCTCGTCTCTTTGCCGTCTTTCTTCGTCTCGTCTTGGCTTTCTCCCGTCTTTCCTACCCAAACTTCTCCTCAGCTTCTTCTTATTCTTCTCTTCGCTCACTCACCGTCTCACTGTCTCGCTCTTCCTCACAGATTCCATTGTTGGTCTGTTGCTCCACCCCTTTGTACTTGAATCTTTATCATTCTCACCATTTCTTGGGCTGCTGAACATCTCGGCCTGTTGAATGTGGGACGCTGCCTTCGTGTCGAGTCCGAGTAGCGTCTAGCACGAGCTAAGGGAGCGGGCGCCCCCGAACGGCGATACAATGTAGTTGGAATTGTCGCGATGGCGACGTGATCGATTCTGAGGAGCGTTTTGCCGCTGAGAGGGCAGCGTGTAGCAATAGGATCCACGCGCTTGATTGCTTGACAGTGTGTGTGTATGTGCGTGCCTTAGGCTGCTTTCCTTGTTTGCTCGGCCATTCCTTCTGGCATTTGAATTTCAAAGGGCGGGTCTTGCCTGACTACAAAGTGCTATTTGGTTGGGCGCACGCTTCATTTGAAATAGAGCAAGAGGGGGTTCTGACGCGTACCTTTTTTAAACCTAGAACCTCCACTCTCTGTTTCGCTCAGCAGTCTTCGGAGCAACAGAGTCTTCAGAACCTGTCAAATCCGTGATTCGAGCTCAGCCGTTTCACCTCGCCACCATCGCCAATCAGTTGCTCGTCCACGTCTCTTGATCGTCGACGCAACAACCCCAGCAACGCCTTCAAACGTAGCGGTGCCATCCACGACACACATCACCAACTCTGATAAGCACCTAGCTCAAACAAACGACTTAGACCTCGAGGCATTTGCAACACTTTCATCCTCGACTCTTGCTTCCAGCCTCGCATCGCCAGCATGAAGATCCTTATCAAGTCGCTAGCCGGTGGCAACTTCCACCTGGACGCCGAGCTTACGGACACCATCGGTACCATCAAGTCCAAAATCCAAAAGGAGCAGGGTCATGCTCCCGAGCTTCAAAAGATCATCTTTTCCGGCAAGATCTTGACCGATGACAAGACGGTAGCCGATTGCAAGATCAAGGAGAAGGATTTTCTTGTGGTTATGGTGTCTAAACCCAAGGCGCCCAAGCCTACCGCTGCCGCTGCTCCTGCTGCGTCTACTTCCGCTGCTGAAGCCGAGAAGCCCGCGGAAGCGCCCGCCGCTGCTGCGGCAGATGCGCCTATGACCGACGCTCCTGCTGCCGCAACAGCTGCCGTACCTTCTTCGACCGAGTCTTCTAGCAATGATGCTTCTGCCGCTGCCCCTAGTACCACCGAATCCACTACAGCGCCTTCGACCGAAACGCAGCAGCCTTCCGGTACATCTGGTAGCTTTCTCACGGGTGGCGCGCTCGAATCTGCCATGCAGAGCATGATGGAGATGGGCTTTGAGCGCGAGCAGGTGCAACGAGCCATGCGAGCCGCTTTCAACAACCCAGATCGTGCCGTAGAGTACCTTATGACCGGCATTCCAGAACACCTTGCCAATCCACCAGCAGCGGCAGTTTCCAGACGAGGGGCAACAGACGCCTGCAGCAGGTGCACCGGCCACCCCCGCTGCTCCTTCGGCGGGTGCTGCTGCTGCTCGAGTTCCCGCTACTCCTGCGACGCCAAGCCCTGCAGGCCGTGCCGGAAACCTGTTTGAAGCAGCAGCAGCTGCGCAACAGGCCGGACGAGGTGGAGCTGGCGCGGGCGCCGGCGGTGCTCGAGGCGGCACTGGTGGAGGAGGTGCCGGAGGCGCAGCCAGCCTGCTCGGCGAAGACGACGGCAGCGGCGAACAAGTCATCGATCTCGGCAACCCGGCCATGCTTGCACAACTCCAGCAGCTCGTTCAGCAGAATCCCGCTGCGCTCCAACCGCTCGTTCAGGCCATCGCCCAGTCCAACCCGCAACTCGCCGAAGCCATGAACCACGACCCTCAAGGCGTGCTCTCACTGCTCGCCGGTGGCGCTGCTGCCGGCGCTGGAGAAGAGATGGAATTGCCAACGCTCGCCGAGCTCGATGATGCTGATCGTACCAGCGTCGAGCAGATTGTGGCGATGGGCATTCCCGAGGCCAAGGCGATCGAGAGCTACTTTATGTGCGGCAAGAACGTCGAGATGGCCGTACAGTACTATTTTGAGAACCCGCAGGACTTTGAAGACTGAGCGCAGACGATGGGGCTTGTACCTTGTCTGGCAAAGTTAGTGCAAGAGGGCTGCGAAGATGGTAGCATTGTTGGGGCAGCAGAAGAGACTAGGACGAGTTGTTTTGAATGTCTCTATGTTTTCTGATCGTGTTCTCATCAAGCAAGATTGTGTATGTGCCGTGTGTGGGAAGTGTGCAGCGAGACGGTTCAAGTGCTGGTTCGAGAAGTGGGTTTACGAGAAAGAAAGTGAGCACATGCAGAGCGCAATTTTTGGCACTAAATGTCGCAAGACACAATCTTTCACACTCGCAGTGATTCAAACGTGGTTACGACGTGAGCTTCTGCATTGGCGGCCAAGATCGAAAGAAAGAATTCAATGCGCGAACGAACTTGTGGAAGATGACAGGTTTGCGGATGGGTTCAAGCTCGAGGTCGAGCGCGGGTTGGGGGCATGGTCTCGCGATTTGGCGCTGGTGCTGCTTTGGTCGAGATTGTCAAACAGCGACCAAGCGCTGAGGGAAGCGAGCCAAGTCTGCTGTTGTTTGTGCAGCTCTTGTGTGCTTTTTTGGATTGATTTTGGTGTGGTAGCGTGAACAAAGCGCAGCAGCTTGGTTTGACCCGGATGGAGCCAAAATGCGTTGTGTGGTCGGCATGTACCACTGTCGCTACTGCCATCGATGGTGTGTTCGCAGATGGCAAAGTAACCGACGTCTTGTGGTGGATGCTCGATAAACACGTAGGGGGCGGTAGCGGTTCCTGAATTTTGGATCTGGACTGTCCATGGTTCGCTGTCCGAGTCGGGAAGAGTGAGGTGCAGCTTTGGCCGCAGGTGGCGCGAGTGTAGTTGAGAGAGGGTGGATTTGAGGCGCTGCATGGGTGTCCAGTAGACCGTTGAGTGCGAGGTAGAGGTGTGGGTGGTGAGGTGGAGCACGCAGCCGTTGTCGTGACTGCAGATGGTGCTAGTGGCGTTGTGGATCGTAGAAATGAGTTTGGAGCCGGCAAGAGTGGTGTTCAACGTGACGTTTACTTGGTTCTCGTGCAACGCTGTACCGGTTAGATCGAACCACTCGATGTTGACGCACACGTTGCCCTCTCCGGCGCTCGCACCACTCGACACGACCTCAACCTGCACCTCATCCTCGTGCTCATCGTATACTGCGACGGCCACCACAGGCGCCTGCACATCGACCAACGCATAATGTGCCAGCTTCCACCTGCCCGTATACTCGACACTACTCCAGCTCGTGCCTTCCCATACATCGTTGAGCTGCCACACTACCAGTCCTCGGTTGCGCTCGCGCGTGCCCGCCTGCCGACGATACACGGCGATCTGGTTGGCGAGGTAGAGCGTATGGTAGAGCTGGCTCGACAGCGTATAGCGATGTAGCTGTGTGCGCGGTGGTAGAGCGGGTGAGGGGAGCGGAAAGTACGTTTCGATGGCCGAGATGAGTTGGTGTTGGCCTGCGTCGGCGCGGAATGGGTAGGTCAGGTTGCCCGCAGGTGGGTGCTTGAGGTGTGCACGGAGGACGGAAGAGTTGATCGAGTAGCTGCCATTGAGGATTCGATCAAGCGTGTGGATCGATGGGAGCGAAAACATGCCAAACTCGACCATGAACCGACTGCTCGGATACGTGTGCGTGTCAAACGCCTGAGCGGCATCGTAGCCGTAGTGCTCGCCCGTTCCGTGCAGTTCAACGCGTTTCGGGTAAGCATCGTATCGACCCTTGTACGGGTCAAGCTCGAGATAGCCAGTGGTGGTCGAACAGGGAATGTACGACATGCCCCTGCTCGCCTCTCGCACGCGGTCGCGCACCACTTTGTCGAACAGTCGCTCGTACCCCTGTTTCCATTCGACATCGCGCCTCCTCCTCCCGTAGCCACCTAAAAAGTACAGCTCGCCCTCATTGTTCCCTACCACCACCACCACGCTCGGATGCGTTACCACCTCTACCATCACCTGCTCCACCTCGCCGCTCACCTCCTTTAAAAACGCACCGTCATACGGATAGAGCGAGGCGGCAAACATGGCGTCCATCCACACAAGGATGCCAAGCTCGTCGCATCGGTCCAATATCGCTTGCGAGGGATACGAACCTCCACCCCAGACTCGGATGAGATTGACGTGTGTGTGCAAGGCCGATTCGAGCAGCCAACCGAGGTAGGCAGGGTTCGAGCGCGGGATGAGCGTATCGAGCGGGATCAGGTTGGTTCCCGTGACGTAGATCTCGCGCTGATTGATCCAAAGGCGGAAGTGCGAACCGGGTTGCACGCCTTGTTCGAGTTCGGAAGGCGAGACGCGAGAAAGATCAAACACAGCGGTGCGGAATCCAACACGCCTGTGCACCTCAATATCGAGTTCATCGCTATGCACGACGACTCGGTACAAGGGCTGCTTGCCGTAGCCTCGTGGCCACCATAGCGACGGAGCGTATTTGCCGCCGCCCGGAATTTCAAAGATGGCGTGAATCGGCGCGTTGAGTCCCGCTGTGACCATCGACGACGAGAGCAGCGTGTCAAGCGTGTACAGACCCAACGAAGGAATCGACAGACGCAGCGACGGCCACTGCACGTCTCGCGATGACAACAGCGTCAGTGTCACATTGACAATCCAATTCGCATCCGGATCGGGCGGTGGCAAATTGTTCATCTGCCCTTTGCGATATATATCGATCCCGCATGCAACCACCACCACCGCCGGCTTTGCTTCAGCCACCACCCCCACCTCGCTCTCGTCTCGATCATGCTTACTCTGCAAAGGCAGCGCAATCAAATAGGCAGGTTTGATCGGACCAGCGGCGACCAAAGCGGGTCCCCAATCCCAGCCGAAATCCGACTGCTGCTTGCGCACAAAGATGCGGTTCGGATACTCGTAGTCCGAGGTACGCGAGCGCTGCGGACTCTTGTTCTGATTCGGATAGCCCGGATCGTGCGTTGCCGCTTGGCGAGCTGCATACTCGTTGACATTGGAAAAGATGAGCGTAACGTTGGACGTAATGTGCTGCTCGATAAGGTGTGGTGGAACTTGCAAGGCGTGCCATTTGTGCTGGTTGTGGGTCTTGCCAATGAGCTCATCGCCGACAAGGATGGAGGCGATAGCATCGAGGCCTTGAAAGTAGAGCCAGTACTGGTGGTGTTGAAGAGGGGCGGATTTGATTTGTGTGAGGATAGGTTCGAGGCTTGCGGTGTAGGTCCACGTGGGTTCTTCTGCTACCCATCTACACAGACCCTCGTTGAGACCGACCGAGGGGTCGTCGATCACCCCTGCACGGAGCAGATCGAGATGCGCCAGCGACGGAAAGAGTGCATCGACCTGGATCGAGCCATTTGCATTGGACAAGGACCACTTGAGATCAGCGTGCGAAGCATTGGCCCAGAGATCGGTTGAAGCTGTCGTCGAATGATGCGTGTCGATATCCGCGTACGCGCTTGCATGCGGCTGAAAGGGAAAGGGCTGCCGATGCGATTCCGTGGTGGACAACGACCAGATCTGCGGTTGGCTGGTGGCATCGTCTTGAGAATGCGAGCTTGCAGCGAACACGTGCGGAAGCTGCCATGCCTGCTGGCGAGGAGTGTCGATAGCGCCAATGACCTGTGCAATGGCCAAGGCGGCAAATACGAAAAGAGTTCTCGTCATGGCTGATCACCAGCACCGCGCGTGTGCGCGGATCAATTCCGGGCGATCAAGAGCCAGAAGCATCTGCTATCCTCTCACGCTGAGGAGGAGGAGAGATAAGCTGTCAGATGCTGCAATCCCTCACAGCCTTTGCCGAAATTGATGGGATGCAACAGTAGCCACCTCGACCTAACCGAACAGTCAGGGTTCACAATGCGGGGTGAGGGATTCGTCGAGACGAGGCAGCGAGCGGAACTTGACAGATGGAAGGTTCGTAATAACGCGATTGCCGGAAATGGTCCATGCACACACACACACACACATACATACACCACTCACGCCAAAGTATGGATGCACTGGCACAGTGTGCAACTCTAATTTTTATTTTTTTTTGTTTACTCGGCTTTGCATCGACCGGATCAAGTCCGCGCACTTTTCCCCTCTTCCTTACTGCGTTTCTGATTACGCACCGATACTTTGTGTAACCCCAACCGATTCCCCCGCATACTCTATCGTATTGCAAGTCGACAGCATCAACAGCATCGACAGCGTCAAGGTCGAGCATTCGAGACTCTTTTTGTGTTGTTTTTCTGTTGCTTGCCCAAGCTGCATGAAAGAAAGCGTGTTGGTGGGCAAAACGTATTCTGGTTTCCCACTGACAAACCAAACGCTCGCCAACGCTCCTGTTATCGAGAGCCAACGCCAAGGGTGCATCCGAACCAAGTCGAGTGAGCGTCTGACTGGGTTTTTGGGTTCCAATAGCTCGGATCTCGCCGAGCTGCTGTTCTAGGTCGATACCGAATTGACCGCCTCGCCTATATATCCCCGCATTTGCAGCCCGGGATCCGCAACCCCCCCCACAGCCTCGCTTTTCCCCACTCGACTCTCTCGATCTTCGCCTCCTACCACCAACCTTACCCCCTCTTGCCAGGACTCGACACAATGACGTCGTCCACTCCCAAGAAAGACTTTTCCGTCGCCATCGTCGGCGGTGGCATTGGAGGACTGACGCTCGCCATCGGCTTGCATGATCGAGGCGTGCCCGTACACATTTTCGAAAGCGCCTCGAAATTTGCCGAGATCGGCGCGGGCATCGCCATCAATCCAGCCGCAATGGGCGCGCTGCAACGACTCAATCTGTACGAGAGCTTTCTCGAATTTGCCGACTTTGCGCCCAACAAGCTCTTCTTCCAATGGCGGCTGGCGGAACCCGAGGAACAGACACTCCTCTCCGAGACCATCTGCAAAAAGTACGGTAGCGCCTACATTCACCGTGCCGAATTGCTCGATACTTTTATCAAAAAAGTGCCCAAGCAGATTTGCAGCTTTGGAAAACGGCTCAAGAGTTTACAACAGCCTGCTGTGGGTGATGAGGGCAAAGTCGAGATGACGTTTGAGGATGGTTCGACGTACCAAGCTGATCTGGTGATTGGATGTGATGGAATCCATAGCCGCGTTCGTGGCGCGCTCGATCGGTCTACCGCCGGTCCATCGGCTGTAGCCGGCTCCGACTCGCTCGTCTGGAGCGGCACATGGGCCTATCGAGGTCTCATCCCTCGTCAACGTTTCGTCCAAGCATTAGGCAAGGAAAAGGGCGAATTCTACGCCGATCATGCGCAAATGATGCTCGCAAAGGACTCGCACATCCTCATCTTTCCCATCCAGGGCGGTAAGACAGTCAATCTGGTCGCATTCAAAACCGATCGCTCAAAATGGCCCCAACGCACACCTTTTCCGCCAAACCAACCTTGGATTCAGGAGACAACGCAACAGGCCTTGCTCGACGACTTTGCCAGCTACAGCTCCGACCTACGCAAGATGCTCCAGTGCGTCGAAAAGCCAAGCAAATGGGCACTCCACCAAGTCGTACCCTCTTTGACCTCGTATATCCACGGACGCGTCATTGTGTCTGGAGACGCGGCACACGGAGGTGTCCCACACCAAGGCGCAATGGCAGGCCAAGCAATCGAAGACGCCCTCTTCCTCTCGAACCTCCTTTCGCATCCAAAGGTCAACAATGCCAATTTGACAAAGGCGCTCCACGTTTACGACAAGATTCGCGTACCAAGGGCAAACATGGTGGTAGAATCAAGTCTCGAGGCCGGAGACACATATGAGTTCCGCGGTGTCGCTGCTGACGATCCGCAAAAGTTGGGCGAGCATCTGGCCAAGCGCTTCGATCCCATCTGGGATTACGATTTCGATGCCGAATACCAGCAGATGGATCAGTGGATTCAGCAGACTCTGTAGACCATTTCCACATACAAATTTTCTCCCTCGGCGCATATGCGCTAATGCAATGTCGTCACAAAGTGTCGGTGAGAGCGTCCTCGTGTGCTCGTGTGTTTGCGTGTTTGGTCGGTTGGAAAGAGTGACAATTTCTAGCCGGATCTACGCCCGTATTTGGTCAGAGTATATACACAAGGCGAGGTTGCCACCGTTTCTCCAGAATACACGACACGCAGTCGTTGCGCCAGAGAGAGAGGCGAACATCGAGGCTGTTGCCATTTCAAAAGATGGTGCAGTGTTGGACAAGGACTTGGCCGGGCTCAGACAGTCTGCAATCGCCGCCAAGATCAGAATCGAAAACACAGAGAAAGAAACAGTCAGCAACCACGATGGCAAACCATCCAGAAACGCCACGCTTGCAAAAACTCACCTCAACACCGGTATACTCGCTGCTAACCGGCGGCTCGATAAACGCAGCATGGCCAAGGATCAAGAACGCCGAGCTGCCCACGAGCCAAAACATGAATCCAAACGGACTTGCAAACCACAGCAGCGGAATGCCGATCACAAAAAGGCCGGTATAGAGGCTCTTTTGCGTAATCACGTGCTCGCCCACCTGCATGGGTTCCGGTGCAAACCGGTTGATCGCCCAAAAGCCAAATACGAGAAAGATGATGGCGAAGAGCAGTAGCGTATCGTTGATCATGCCATAGACGGTGAGCAGCGCTACGACGACGGCGTAGTTGCCGGAAAAGTGGCGCGTATTGTACGTGATGCGTTGAAACGCTTCGTTGGTATCTTGGGGACGAGAGATGCGTTGATGGTCGAAGAATTCACCCAGAGGACGCAACGAAGAGAGTCGCTCTTGTCGCATCGAGCGAATCCGCTCGGGAACTGTCGCGGGGGAAGGGAAGAAAGGGACAAAGATGTCGTCGGTCAGCGATCCTTTCAGCTCGCTCGCTCGACTGCTTTGTATCTGTATATGAAGCATGTGCCACTTACTCTTCATTGCAATCTCGAGTACTTGCGCCATGGTTGCCGCGTATGTTGTGGTTGAGGTCCAGGTCAACCGGTAGTGGTAGAAAGGATCGATAAACGTTTGTCCTGGTTCGAATGGCCGATACGAGTTGCCGTGTGTGCTGTGCGCGCGGAGCAGAAAGACGGTGCTTCGAACACCGATGGATGGACGATGGTCGACTGATGGATAGAGTCACGTTGTAAGTGAGAATCCGTGCGTGCGTCCGAAGCAAAAGTGGTTGCCCAAGGAGAGACTCGGGATTCGGCTGTGTGTGGCTGCGTGTGCAGTTAGTGTGTTGGTTAGAAACACACAGCCCACGTACGCCCTTGCAATCACGGCCTACGCGTGAATTTTGAGAAGAAATCCAGTCCTATTCCAGCGCAATTGCAGCCCAGCCAGCTTCGTGTTCTATGTAGATACCGTCGCTCTCACACTCTGATACCACGACTCTCTCCACGTCCAATTTTCCAGGCGCTGCCTCGGCGTTGAGCATGCAACGGCGATCCCGCGTGTCAGCTCGAGCTGCGATTTTCGTTCGGCAAACCTTGCTTCTCCAACACAACTAACTGCCTTCATAGCCACACATGCTGCCACACTTGCTACCTTCGCAAGTGGTTGCGTGTGCTTAATGTCAAGGGATCCTGTTGCATAGGCATACGTCTTGATAAAATCTATAAAGTACATTTTGGGTGACACTGTCAAGCATATCTTTGAATTTAAAACCATGGCGAGGCTCGCTGCCTAGGGTAGTAGTTCCAACACCCGATGGCGAGGGCTCGTCAATGGACTCGTCGACGCCAACGCTGCTGCAGATGCTCGCCGAGGCGGCGGCGAGAGCAGACTCGTAAGCAGCTCCATCACGCTCGGATCAGCAACGAGCTTCTTGCTCCCGTTGGCCATCTTGTCCCTCAAGACGTTCAACGTGAGCGAAGACACGGCGTTCTGAATCCGCGTCGTCAACTGATCCAGGATGCCCGCCAGTTCCTCATCGGTCGCGTCGTCTCGAATGCTGTAGATTAACAGCTCGGGCCGCATGCTCAGCATCGCCTCAACACCTTTGCGTCGCGCCTGGTGCGATAGCAGCGGTACCATTGCACCATTGGCCGGCTTGTCCGCATCGCTGCCGTCCATCGGGTTGCGTGTCACCTCGTCCAGAGGCGTCGACGGATTGGATCGCGCCGCTTCTTCCTTGGCAGCAAAGATGCCAGGACAGACGGTCGAGTTGGAAAGATACTCAAGACGCAAGCAAAGCATGCCCACTTGCTTGACGTCCTCGATATCGAGAAGCTGCACCGTCGGCTCGTACACCTGCGCCCTTGATGCGTCGGGCGCATCGTCCGTCTTGGCTTGTTCCAGACGTCCCGCCAGCTGCTTCGGGTACACGAGCCACAGCATCTCGGGCGTTTCCAGTCCTTTCAATCGGCGTTCGCCAAGCTGCGACAGTCCGAATCCCATCCTTCGCAGCAGCACCACGTCGCGGCTGACGTTGGGATTGAGCAAGCGGAAGGCGTCCTCGTCCAGCTCCTCCTCCGTCTTTTCCGGATGCTCGCCTTGCTCGCCATCGCCTCCTGCTGCTGCTGTCGACGATTCGTCAAATGTGCCCAACAAGCCCTGCAGCTCCTTGATCACGTCCTTGCTCGCCAAAACTTGTCCGCCATCGGCTGCACCGCTGATTCGAGCAGCACGGTTCACCATCGGACCAAAGTAGTCCATCCGTCGTGTAATCGGGTCCGCCTCGCACACCGGTCGTCCCCAGTGAATGCCCATCCGCACCGAAAGGCCCCGGTGGATGAGCTCGCCCGACTGGTCGTACACCTCCTTGCCGTCCTCGCTATCCAAGATCTCACGCGGCCAATCCTCGTGCAGCAGCTGCTGTTGCACTGTGAAACACCACAGCAGCGCGGCACTCACCGAGGGGAACGAAACCATAAACGCATCACCTTCCGTCTTGACCTCGTAGCCGCCAATGGTACGCAGCTGGCGTCGCAGCAGATAGTTGTGCAACCGCATCGCCGTCTGCATGCCGTTGTTGGTCTCCCACAGCGACGTCGAGTTCTTGATGTCGGTAAAGACGAGCGCAACCTGCCCGATCGGAGGAGCCACCTCTCGGTCCAACCTCGCCAATGTGCGATCGCTGGGAAGCTCCTCCCGGAAACGACGTCCTGCCTTTTTGATAGCATCAGTATTCTGGTACGAGGAAAAGTGAAGCCCACCGCCGTTGCGCTGATCCGATCGATAGAACAAATCGCCCACCGAGATCACCATGACCATGATGCTCTCTTCGGCACCGTAGCTGATGGCAAAGTCACGAAGCTTCTGCGCCGCAATCATAGGATCGTTTCGCTGCGTGCGCGCAATGTCGACCGCCGTCTGGTACGATACGTACTGCCACAGTGTGCGGTTGGCGATGATGACAAACTCGTCCGAGTCGGTCAGCTGTACCGTCGTCACCGCAGGCGCTGCATTGACAATCGGGAACAGATGAAAGTAGCCAAACGAACGCGAGACGTCGAGCATGTCGTTGACGTAGCCACGCAGCGATACCCAACCTTCGGCGGATCGAATGCGCTCAATCTCGGCACGGTCAAACGGCTCGTGCTTGTTGCTGATCAGATGCGCCGTGCCACCGTTGCGCGACATGACGGCGAGCGCATCACCCGCATTGGCAATATAGAGCGTTCGATCCACCAGATACGCCAGGATGGCCGAAGCGCCGGCGCGCCAGTCGTGCTTGTTGGAAGCGGCGGCAATCGCAGGGGCAGAGCTTCGCGTCACATCGGCCGCCGCCTCTGCATGCGCTTCCGACAGCTTGCGGCTGCCATCGTTGATGAGCGCATCGGCGTAATCCTTCTGCAGGCGAAGGAAAGCGCGGCGCAGCGCATCAGGAACCGACACGGGCTCGGTGGCAACTTCGTTTTGGTGCTTCTGAAACTCCCACGAGAGGCGATGCCCACTCCATTCCGCAAGATGATGCGCGATGCGGCTGCCCACGTGTGCGCCGTGGCCTCGACCGTCAAAGAGGCCAAAGATGCACTCCCCTTCGTCCTTTCGAAACGTGGGGATAACCAGGTCGATCACGCTCAAGTTGTCGTGCTTACCGAGCGCATCGGCGATACCGTAGGCCATGCCGTTGATCTGCGAGAGCGAGGTTCGCACGCGTCGATTGTCAGACTCGTCCGGTGTCGCATTCGAGTGCAGAGGCATCGTGACATCCATCAGGCCCAGCATGCGCAAGCTGGTCAAGCGACTGAAATCGGAAATGTTCGACTTGCGCGTGAAGCCCATGTCGCTGAGCTTGGTCTTGATCTCGAGACGCGTGTTGCCGGACAAGTTGAGGTACCGCAGCTCCGGGTTCATGTTCCAATTCCAGTCGTAGTGCCAGTTGGCAATGTTGTACTTGAGCACATTGTTGCCCACATCGAGATTGGCGAGCTTCTTGAGCTTGCCCAGTTCGACGGGAAGCGTGGTGAGCTTGTTGCAGTTGAGATGGAGGATACGCAGCTCTTGCAGCACCACCAAGTCGTCCGAGGGAATTGTGCTGATCTGGTTGCCACTGATGTAGAGCTCGCGCAGCTTCGTGAGTGTCTGGAGGCTAAAGTCGGGGATCTCAAAGATCTCGTTGAAGCTGAGATTGAGCACCTCGAGCGACGTGAGATCCGAGAGCACGCTAAACACGTCATCGCCTAGACGATTGTCTCCGAGACGCAACTTTTGCAGGCTTTGCGAGAGCGGCGCTACAAACACTTCGGAAGGGGTCGAGACGTTGGTGGCTCCATTGGCGCCGCCGTTGTTGGATCTGTGAGTCAACGAGGAGCTCGTCGAGCCCTTGCGCGAGGCGATAATGGCAGAGGTCCCGACGGCGGCGGCGGCGACGTCGCCCACCGAGGCGTCGATGCGCATCTCGGGAGCGACCGGGAAAGACTCGAGCAGGTTGGAGCTGAGATTGATGTGGGCGAGGCTCTCGCAGAGCCACAGCGACTGCGGAAGCGTCTTGAGGTTGTTGTTGTGCATCAGCAACTGCTTGAGCGCCTTGAGATGGCCGATGGACTCCGGAAGCGTCGCCAGCAGGTTGTTGCTGCACGAGAGCACCTCGAGACGTTTGAGATCGCCGAGCGTGTCGGGGAGCACCACGAGCTGGTTGCCATCGAGCGTCAGCTTGACGAGCGCAGGCAGTTGGGGGAAGAGGTTCTCCTCGAGTCGCGTCATGTTGGTGGACGAGAGGTCGAGCGAGGTCAAGTCGCACGTGGTGAGGGCGGCGATGCGCACCTTGCTGAGCGGATTGCGACCCAGCTCCACCTGGGTGAGCTGTGGACCGAGTGTGGCCTCGAACGACTTGATATTGTTGCTCTCGGCCTGGATGTTCTGAAGACGTGGCAGGCCGAGCAGCGCCGATACGTCCTGAACCTTGTTGCGACGCAGGTCGATGGTGCGCAAGCTCACCAGCTCGCTCATGCTGTCCGGCAGCTTCTCGAGCTCGTTGGCGGCCAGGATAAAACGCTCCAAGTTGACCAGGTTGGCGATCTCGGCGGGCAGCTCGGTAATCGAGTTGAACGACACGTCGAGATCAACGAGCGACGGCACGTCACAGATGACGCGAGGGAAGTCGTCGAAGCGATTGTTGGAGATGTTGAGGTTTCTCAGCGTGCCGATGCCGGAAAAATACGAGGGCAGATCAAAGAGACGATTGTTTTGCACCTTGAGCGACATGAGTTCCGGAATGAGGTCGAGGCTGATGTGCGAAAGCTCGACAATCCGATTGTTGGAGACGTCGAGGTGCGTCACGGTCTCGCTGTGCCTGACGCTCTGCGGGATGCGTTTGAGCGCCAAATTGGAGAGTCGCAGCGTTCGCAGGCTCGAACAGAGCTGCACAAAGTCGAGCGGAAGATCGGACATGGGATTGCCAGACAGGTCGAGGCTGACAATCCAGTCGGCGTGCTTGTACAGGAAGATGGGCACCATTTCGAGGTTGCGACTGTGCAGATCGAGATGCTGGAAGGTATGCTCGCTGTGACCAATCGACTCGGAGTCAAACGTGGGCACACTGTCGGGACGGAAGACGAAGCGAAGCAGGTACGAGAGATCGTCTCTGCCCATGTCCTCGAGGCCATCGTTCTCGGTGTATCCAGCCTGCATCAGACGACGACGCTGGAGCTGCGAAGGTTTGTCCGAGATGCCGAGCGGACGTTCGGAACCTTTGTCGCGTACAAAGAGCCTATAGGAGGCCGACTCGGTGGTGAGACTTTTGCGCGCCAGGATGGTCTGCACCTCGTTGGCTGTCGAGACGAGCGAGCACGAGAGGGTGGCAAAGGTGCCGTCGGTCTTGTAGACGCGGATGAAGTGATTGCGAAGCGAGGCGCTTGGAGCACTGCTGGCATTGGCCGTGGTGGCTCGCTTGAGAGGATGGCCATCGCGGCGTGTAGAGATGCCGATGCTCGAGTCGTCCTCGGCCGAGATGCTGGAGCTGAGCGTCGAGTTTAGCGTGGTGGTGGAAGGCCGCGTAGTACCGATGGATCCTGCCGTGTTGGGCCGCGGATTGGCACGGTGTTTGGATGGACGATGCAGACCGAACTTGCCGGCAGCGGCAGCAGCAGCGGAAGCGCCTGCCGAGGCGAGCATGTGTGCGCCAGCGCCGCCTCTCGAGGTGGGACGGATAAAGGTGGAGCCGAGCGAATGGGACTGGGACTGGGATTGGCTCTGCGACTGCTGCTGCGCCAAAGCCGACTGGGCGAGATGGTTGGTCTGCTGGAGCACATCGACCTTGTTGGCAGCTGCTTCGTCGACCGACTTGGAACCGGGCCGCGGAGGCAGAACGGTGAGCGGGTCGATGGATTCGTCGGTGGCGCGACGCGAGCTAGCAGGCGAGGCCGTCTTTTGGAACGGATCGGTGGAGGCGGTGCGGAACATGCTGGGAGGTTGTGCGGAGCTGACGGCGGAACTGGAGGCGTGCTGGTTGCCATCGGCGGCCAAGGCGGCCATGGCTCGGTGCTCTTCGTCGTCGTCGTCTTCCTCTTCGCCGACATTGTCGTCACGGAGATAGTCGCGCATCTTGTCTGGTTGCACGGCCCAACTGTCGGGGGCCATCCAGCTGGAGCTCGGCTCCTGGCCCGAGCTGGCACTCGACTTGCGCACGCTAAGCAGGGAACCAGACGGATGATCAGCCGCGGGTGGGAACTGATAAGTGTGATCGGCACGTCCGTTGGCGGGCTGAGCTTTGGGGATGCTAGTGTCGGCGGATGTCCAGCCTGCGGCCGAGGGAAAGGCGGGGGCGGCGGCGGGAAGCCCCTGAACGACTTTGGGCAGGTTGGCGTACGAGGTTTTGGGCGAGATGCCGCTGTGGTTGGAGCGCATGCTGTGGCTGGAGACGACGCTGTCCTTGCGGTGATCGGGGAGGACGGCATCGGCGGAAGAGGCAGCTGCGAGCTGGGGGCTGTCGGGGGAAGTATGGGGAGGGGCAACGGATGCGCGGCGTGAAGGGAGGATCGAATTGGAAGGGCTATGGGCGGATAAGGCAGGCATATCGATGAGGGTGCTTGAGAGCTTTCGGAGGGATTGGTAGTTTTGCATCTCGGCGAGGCTGAGTCTCGGAACGCTGTTGCGGGGAAGCAGGTGGATCTGCGAAGGACGCCGATCACTGAGGATGGTAGCGGCAGAGGAGGATGAGGCCGAGGTAGCAGCGGTGGTGCGGCTGGCGGAACGCACGGATCCGGAGGCGGCAAGCGAAGCTTCCGAGGCGTGGGAGGGGGAATCGAGGGACGAGACCACCGAGGTTTGGCGATCGCCCAGCGAGGCATGCGATGGCGAAGGCGAACGGCCGAGACCAGCTTCGCTTCCGTTGGGCGAGCGGTGGTCTGAGGAGCTGGTGGTTTCGGTGACGGAGCCCTGGAGTCGCTGACGGGCAGCATTGGTATCGACAAAGTCTTCGAGCTGGTCAAAGTTCATGTCGAGGGACAGCTCGACCTCCTGTTGGATCGACTGGCTCTGGGCGGGGAAGGCAGGGTCCGCCTCTTCGCCGGGCTTGGTTGTCTTGGCGAGATGATGGCGAACGCCCTTGATGCGCTTGCGCGTGTCCTTTTTGGGTTGAAACTCGGCGTCGAGCTCGTCCTCGAGACTCATGGCGGTGGGTAGCGAGTCGGTGCGGGAGACGAGCGGATTTTGCCAGGTAGTCGCCGACGAGGCGGCGGCGGCGGGGGGCTGATGGTAGTGGGAACGGAGCGAGGCGTATGAAGGGGAGCTCGAGTTGGCAAGGGGACGACTGTTGTCGAGCCAGGCGGGTGGACGCATGGGGTTGAAGTTGGCAGCATTAGAACCATAGCGGGACGAGAGCGATACAACCGAGGAAGCAGCGGCGTCGTGGCGCGTGGGGTTGTTGGCGGAAGCGTTCGAGTGAGTGGAGGGCTTCTTTTTGAGGAAACCAAACGGATTGCGCGACTTTTTGGCAGCAGCCGAGGCGTGGGCATCTTTGGAGCCGGTCAGTGTGCTGGCAGAGGTGGTAGCCGAGGGTGGGGTTTGTGGACGCAAGGAATACTGGGAGCGCGACGACGAGAGGCCAGACCTGTCTAAGCTGCCAAAGCTCGTGTCGGCGGGCGAGTAGTGTGTCGCGGCCGTGGCATGGCGCTGACGGTTTCTGCTTGCAACCGGCGACAAAGGGCTGGCGGCGGAAGCGGAGGATGAGGCGATGCCCGAGTGGGCGGAGCGGGATGAAGAGGCAGCAGCGGCAGTTTCGTTCTGAAAGAGAAAGGGGCTAATGTCGTGGTGATTGGCCTCCTTGACGCCCTTGCCTACATCGCCATCCAAGGTAGGCGTGAGATCGGTGCCAGGTGAGCGCGACATGATCTGACGAAGTTCTTCCTCGTCAAAAGAGGAGCTGATGCCATGGCCACTGGGACCCGAAAACGACTGGGAATGCGGTTCGGCAGCAGAAAAATAGGAGCGACTAGAGAAGGTCTGGTCTGGCGTATTGGGTTGGGTATATGCATGCTCGAGACGGGGACGAGAAGGTCTTGGGCTGCCGACGCGTGACGAGGAAGGCGAGGCAGTGGTGGTGTTTGCTGCTGCTAGAATGTCGGGCTGCGACGAGTGGAAAGAGTTGTATTGCGAGAGCTGCGGTGGATAGGCTCTGTGGGTAAAGTTGGAGCTGCCGTTGCTGTCGTGAGAGTTGGTGAGTTCCAGAGCGAGATCCGCATCATCGTGTGGGCTGATGCGGTGTCGAATTGGGACTCTCGAAGCCGATTGCATCGTGGAAGCCATGGTTTGACAGCGTGACCAAGCTGTGAGGGTTTGGCTTGGGGATGTGCGTTGCAGAAACGAGTCCTGGCCTTTGTTCACGTTTGTCTTGTGTGCGTACTGTGGTCGATCGGCGTATTTGCCGGCCACGTTAGGAAGCGGCGAAGCTATGGTCACGATCAGGAATGCGGGCGTAGCATTGCGTGTTTGAAAAGGGTATGGCGATGGTTGAGTAAGAAGAAGAAGAGGAGGAAGCTGCATAGCACCACAGCAATGTTGATGCGGCTCCAGTGCACAACACACACACACACACACACACACCTCTCGGGATGCGGAGAAGAGAGTCTAAAAAGCAACGAACACAAACAGGCACAGCACCGCAGCCTTGAGCGCACATCCCAATTCCCGCTTAACCGCGTCACTGCAAGGCACACTTCCAGTGTCAAAAGTGAGTGTGACTGATAGTTAGCGTGAGTGTGAGCGTGAGCGAGCAAACACGTCGAAATTCAAACCAAAAAGCGAGAACCTGCCTGTGCGCGTGTGTGTTTGTGTGTCTCTCTGAGACAGCAGTGACAGAGAGAGCCGCATTTCGAAGAAAAGTTAGATCTTTGCTTTTTTACAATTATCTGCTTTGATTATGGTTATGAGCGCTTTGACACATTTGGGCTGAGTCGCTGCGCAAAGCTCCTCAACCTCTCTATCTCTGTCTCCCCAAACTTCCTGTTCCCTTTCTCATCAACACCTTGCCCTCTTCCTTGCTCTCTTTCCAGCGGAAGCTCGCCTCGGGGACTCATCACTCGTTGTCGAGACACGGCCTCTGTTGCGCTCTTTGGTCTAGCTTACGAGGGCATTCGGCTGTTGGCCGAGTCAGGCGCGTCGCCATGGCTCGCCACAAACAGTATTACGACTTCTACCGAGGCGGCGGCGGCTCCAATGGCCGGAATCAGCAACAGCTACGCGACATCCTCTGCCATCTTTGCAACATCGTTCAGCCTCGCTCTCGCTTTCCCCTTTCGGTCCTCAAGAAATTCGATAAGCGCCTGCAACGCGGAGATGCGTCGGCCTCGATCAAGGCCATCTGCCATCGATGCTGCAAGGACCCTCCGGTCTCCAACGGTGCCAAAACTGAGACCGACGCGTCTGCTGCCTCTTCCGCTCTCGGCGTGCGTCTTGGCTCTCAACGTCGCGGCTGCTGCACAAAATGCCGTATCGAGTACCCGCTCATCGAGTCCTACTTCACAAAGGCAGACACCCGCATGAACGCCGTGCATCGCCGCGTCTGCTACGCTTGCAAGAACAAGGAGCACCTCCTTGATGCGGTCGACAATGCTGCGCCCACCAACCACGTCGACGTGCTCGAGGCTGCCTCTGACGGCGACGACATCATCCGTGTGGCCGAAACCGACGACGAGGAAGACTACGAGGACATTCTCATGCCCATTGGCCGCATCGAAGACCAGGATGAGCACACACAAGCTCGAGCCTTGAACGCAGCGCGAGAACACGGCTACCTCACTGACAAATTGGTCAACGCTCTAGCGCTCGCTCGCAAGCGCCGCTTGCACCATCGTTTTGTGCCGATCCGCTATCTTATACTCGAGCGAAAGCGTCGACGGGCTCACGAACAACTCGAAGCCCTCGCTCGGATGCATCCATGGGAACAAGACCTCCGCAACGATCGCTGGGGCACCATGCGCGAGGATTGGATGCCTCATTCGGATCTTGAGGACTTGACGGCCTTTTTGGATGGTATCGATACCGATGAGTTGGATTACAAGCAAGAGGCCGAATTCTCCGATCCCCTTGAGGCCGAATGCGATGGCCAGCTCAAGGGCGAAGATGCGGAGGATTGGAAAGAGGGCGACGATAACAACGACGACGATGACGACGACGCAGTTCCCGTCTGGCATCTGAGCCCACAACAACGACTCGACCGAATCCGACGTCGCCAGGCCATGAATCTTCGCGTTGAACCTCCTGCCAACGACTTTACCCGGGGTCAAATCGAACTGCTCATCGACAAAGACACGATCGAGCGGTTCCAGCACGTCACTAGCGTTAACACGCGTCCAAGCCAGACATGTGCGCGTCCGCCTTCGTTTCTCATGACGTGTTTACTTGAAGCGCTCAACGAGATCAGCGTTGCTTCTTCATCCGCTTTGCGCTCCTCGCGAGACTCGAACGTTTCCAAGCCCGAGCGCGTTTCTTACAAGAGACTGAAAGTCGAAGACGACTAAGACATGGTCATGATCATGGATCGTATCTCTACGTTGATTGACTTATTGGCCGCATCTGTTTCATCTCTCTATACGAACAATGTTACTGTATCACCACCATGAGCACTACTCGTCTCGTATCTCATCATCGCAAACACCGCACAGCACGCATGGATGCGCTTTCAATTTCCCTCCTGCTTGATCAAGATCGTCTTGCCCTCCTTCGAAACGTTGTAACAACTCGACAGATGGTCATCGTGTCTTTCTCTCATATCCGGATTGGTCAGTTGACAGACTGGTTTGGTTTGGGGAGTGTTTGGTTCTCGTGCAAGTGCAAATCACTGTGGGCGGACGGGCGGGCGGGCGGGCGAGCATGTTTAGAACGAGAGTGTATATTTGGGGGCAACTCTTCTACTGCATGGGCATGGCGCTGTCTTCGCACTTGAGCGTGTAGAAGCGCTTGGCGGCCTCGACGGCGTCTTGGAGCGCTTGGCCGCCCATCTCGCCAACACCTTGGGCGGAATCGGCCTTGCCACCGCCCTTGCCACCTACGTGTTGAGCGCTCGTCTCGATCCATTCCTTGGCATCGAGGCCCTTGGACTGGTCGTACTTGCTCACCGAGGCGACGTGGATCACTTTGGCTTTCATCGCCATGCCGTCGGCGATTTTGTCGCCGGTCGGGTCGAGCTGCTCCGAAAACAGGTAGGCGGTCTTGTCCATCTTTTTCACCGTCTGCATGGCCGATTGCAACGCTTTCATATTGGAGCCGACGTCAAACTTGCGGATCAAGCACGTGGCGTTGGGGTTGGTCTTGAAGTGCTCCTCGACGGCGCTCACCACTAGCTTGGTATCGGCCTTGTCTTTGGCCTTGAGACCCGTGTCGAGCTTCTTGCGGATACCAGCAAAGGTCTCGTTGAGCGCAGCTTTGCGGACAACGCTAATGTCGAGCTGCGCCAGCTGCGTTCCAAACGCTTTGAGCGCGGCATCCTTGGCAGACTGGTCGGCGATAGCGTCGATCTCAGAGAGACGCGCTTCGGCGTCGTTGGCAACCTTGGTCACCGTAGCCGCTTCGTCACCGGTGACGGCAATGATACGTCGAATGCCTTTAGCAATACCAGACTCTTCGGTGATGACAAAGGCGCCAATGTCGCCCGTCTTGGCAACATGGGTTCCACCACAAAATTCGACCGACGTGCCGCGCCATTTGGGGTTGTCGATATCGCCAGCGATGGTGTCGAGATCGTGCTCGAGCGTCACGACGCGAACAGGGTTGGGGTATGCTTCGCCAAACACAGCGCGCAGACCGGGGATCTTTTGCGCAATGTCGAGCGGCATCTCTTTCGAATAGACGCCTACGTCGCGCTTGATCCAGTCGATCGAAATATCCTCAATATTTTTCAGCTCTTGCACGTTGACGCCCTGCTTGTGCGAAAAGTCGAAACGCAGCTTGGTCTGCGCCACCAGCGAACCTTTCTGGTCAATGTGATCACCGAGCACTTCGCGCAAACCAAAGTTGAGAATGTGCGTAGCCGTGTGGTTCGACTGCAACGGCCCACGTCGGCTCTGGTCGTACGAGACGACTACCTCGTCGTTGAGCGCGAGCTCACCACGCTTGAGGTGACCAATGTGCAGCACGTAGCCGGAAAAGACTTGAGCATCTTGGACGACAAATTCGGTCTTGCCGTCGATCACGATGGAACCCGTGTCGGCCTGCTGACCACCGCTCTCGGCGTAGAGGCAGGTTCGGTCCAACAGGATACCAAAGTTCTTGGCGCGGTCGCCAAGCTTGGCGGTCTCGGAAAAGAAGGCGTGGTCCTGGTAGATGGCCTTGACGCTGGCCTTGACCGTGTTGACGCCGTATTTGAAGTCGTCCTGCGTCTTGGGCACCGATGAGTCCTTTTCAAGATGACCGAGATCGTGAACGTCAAACTTGACGGCTTCGGTCTCGCCCTTTTTGCCGCTAGCCTTGGAGATTTCCTTGGACTCGGCCTGGGCGGCCTCGAACTCCTTTTCGTTGAAGCTGAGGCCTTGCTCCTCGGCCATGATGAGCGTAAGATCGACAGGGAAGCCAAATGTGTCGTAGAGCTTCCAAACATCGTTACCGCTGAGCTGCTTGTTGCCAGCCGCCTTGGCCTTTGCAGCGTATTCCTCAAAGAGCTTCTCGCCGCGGTCGAGCGTACGGGCAAAAGAGGCTTCCTCCTCGTCGAGGATGGCCTTGACGTCGTCGACCTTCTTGGTGATTTCGGGGAAAAAGTGGCCCATCTGGTCGACGAGCGTAGGCACGAGCTGCGAGAAAAAGGAGCCGATGGGCACCTGGAAGTACTTGCGTACATAGCGGGTGCCTCGACGCAAGATACGACGCAAAACGTAGCCACGGCCGTCACGGTCGGGAATACCGCCGTCCGAGATGGCAAAAGTCAAGGTGCGGACGTGGTCGGCCACGACGCGGTAGGCGGTGTCGATGCCGTCCTTGTCCTCTGCGCCGAGCTTGCCCGTGTATGCGCGGGCGCCGGTGAGCTGCTGGATCTTGTTGAAGATGGGGGTGAAGACGTCCGTGTCGTAGTTGGAGGGTTTGTCCTGGAGGATAGAGACGAGGCGCTCAAAGCCCATACCGGTGTCGATGTGCTTGGCGGGCAAGGGCCGCAACGAGCCGTCGTCCTCTCGGTTGAACTGCATAAAGACATTGTTCCAGATCTCGATGACGTTGGGGTCGTCCTTGTTGACCAAGTCGGAAGCGTTGCGACCGCCGATTCGGTCGTAGTGGATCTCGGAGCATGGACCGCAAGGACCCGTGGCGCCCATCTCCCAAAAGTTGTCCTTAGCATCGCCAGTGAGGATGTGATCCTCGTCGACGCCCACCTTGAGCCAGAGGTCGCGCGCTTCGAGATCGGGTTCGAGGCCCTGCTTGGCATCACCCTCAAAGTAGGTCACATAGAGACGATCCTTGGGCAATCCGTACACTTTTGTGAGCAGTTCCCACGCCATCTCGATGGCCTCCTTTTTGAAATAGTCGCCAAACGACCAGTTGCCCAACATTTCGAAAAAGGTGTGGTGATAGGTATCCTTGCCAACGTCGTCGAGATCGTTGTGCTTGCCACCTGCACGGATACACTTCTGCGAGTTGACAGCGCGCTTCATGGAGCCAAACGACGAGTTGGGGTCAGCGATGCCGAGGAAAATGGGCTTGTACTGATTCATACCGGCGTTGGCAAAGAGGAGCGTGGGGTCATCGTAGGGAATGGTGGACGACGAAGCAACGAAAGTGTGTGCGCGCTCCTGAAAGTAGCCGGTAAAGGTGTCCCGCACCTTGGTGGCGGGCCAGTCACCAAAGCGCGAGGTGGTAGAGGCGTCGAGGCCGCTCGAGGTCGGCTGCGTGTCGGTCATGATGGGAGATGCGTGCAGAAGGCGAATTGCAGAGCTGCTGTGAGGGTTGCGGGCCGGCGGATTGCGAGACAGCGTAGTGAGAGTGATGCAACGCTGTTGATGTCTGGAAAGCGCCAGATCTGATGCGCGGGGACAGATCAAGGAGGTAGGAGCTCGTTGGTAGGTTGCCAATCGAAATGAAGGGATGGTTGAAAACGAGCGTGCGATGCCGGTAGCCAAAAGATCGGAGGCACGAGCTGTTTGCATCAACCAGCAGAGTTGCTTGAAGAGTGCGAGAAAGAGAAAGAGGATGAATGCCTCGCTGCTGTCGTTGAGGGTGAGAGGAGACAAGAGGAGATCAGAGCAAAGTAAGATAAGGTCGACGATTGCACTGCGCACCGACGCCTTTTTTGCATTTGCTTTATTCTTCTCGAATGCCCTTTTTGCGCGGCGTGCCTGCCTTTGACTGTGCCGAGCAATGTTGGCAAAGCATCACGTGTGTGACTCGCAACTGAATTACATAAGCATATATCATCTACCCTTGACGATGCAGCTTCATGCACCGCTCACTCATGGTTCAGGGTCCACTCAGATCAACCCTTTGACCGCTTCAATACACCGCCGACCTTGCTGCAAGACAGACAGCTTCGAGTCGACCCCTTTTGTCACTATCAACACCACTACCACCACCAGATCAAGATCTTGCAGCATTGCAGCTCTGCAGTCTGAATAACAAGATGGCACCAGTTTCAGACAACGCACAGGCCACCCCCGTGCTGCATCAACAAGATCCACATCAACGGCCCGAATCAGTTGCACAGCTCCCCAATGCTGCCATTGATCTGGCAAACAGAGTGAGTTTTGGATCTTGTTGTGGGTTTTTTCTTTCGAGGGGCATTGATTGACTCATTCGCACATCTCCTAATCTTACATCTCCAAATCTTCTTACCTCGGCAGATGTTTGACCTTGCCCGTCACGGTGACGCCACCTTGCTCGACTACTGTGCTGCCGGTCTGCCACCCAATCTGACCAATAACCGGGGTGATACGCTTCTCATGCTCGCCTCGTACCACGGCCACACCAATCTCGTTCGTAGGATGTTGACCGAACCTCAAGAGGCCTCTGCGCGTACCCAAGGACCTCGAGGATGGCGTGGCAAGCCAGATCCGAACCAGCTCAACGGTCGAGGCCAGAGCATCGTTGCAGGAGCCGTGTTCAAAGGGTTTGACGATGTGGTGCGGTTGCTAATCGAGCATGGTGCTGATCCTCTGGCAGGTCAGCCGAATGCTGAAGAGTGCGCTCGCATGTTTAATAAGTGGGAAGGCGAAAAAGGTTTCAAGGAGCTATTTGAGCATGCGCCCGGACGAGGAGCAGGAGCAAGAGAGGCTGCTCCAGCTGTCGAGGATCGAGAGGAGATGAGGCGTGTGCCCGGCGTTGGGCTTGTGTCAACAAGCGCCAACCCGTCCCAGGAAGAGCAGCAGTCGCTACCGAGCGAATCGAGACCGTACTTCGGAGCTGAAAGATGAGCATACGCGCGCAATCCAGGCATCCAAACATCGACCCATTTGTCCGAACTCGTGGCCGTCTCCTTGGAGCAATTTATCGTGGTAGCGGACAAATCCGCCTACGGCTCAGGCGACGACTCGATGATAATCGGTTCTTCGCGCGTGTTGTTGAGCGCTGTCCAGCTCGTTTTCTCCGGCCTGCTACGTGTTTGCTGACGTCCTGAAGAACTACTCTTTGCCAGAGTGTCTGTTCCACTGAGCAGCGCATCCGGGACCGAAGCAAAGATCGCATCATCATCATCACTGTCAATGAGCGAGATGGGATTCTGCTGTGTTGCATCCGATCTGGACGCTGCGTCCGATGGCTGGCTGCGAGATTTGTCCGTTGAGCTCTGCATCAAGCTTTCCGGTACAACTAGGGTGGCAAGCTGACGCGCTGCTGGCGGCGCTGGTGCCAAAGTGGATGTTGCGGTGGATTGCAGTCTGGATGCGTCCGCTTTGGTCTCTGTGGCAGCATGATTTGAAGAAGCAGCAGCTACGAACATCTCTTCTTCTGCCTCGAGTGCTGCTAAAAGCTCGCTTTCGTCGTCGTCCGGACTAAAGCCACGTTTCTCTGTAAGCGCCCTTGCCGCTGCAGCCGAAGCGCGTGCAGTGGTTATGGGTGCACGTTGCACGCCATTCACCGCCGCATCGTTCAAAGGGGCTTTGCCAAGTTGCTCTCGCAACTTTTGGATCAACTTCTCCTCGGCGCGTTGATTCTTCTCGTGCACACATCCGCCTTCCACGGTCACCGTCTGAGGCGTCATCAACAGGTAGCGGTCCCTCACAGCTACGCCTTTGAGGAGAAGTTTGGTCCCTATGCTCGTCGTGTTCATATCCAGACCGCTGATCGATTGCAGCTCGACCGCAGATACGTTGGCCCCGTTGCTGCCATCGGAGAGCTCGAGCTTGAGCATGCGCCTCGGGTAGACGGTGGTGGCCTGCACCTTGTTGTCCTCTTGCGCCTGAAAATCGGCCATGTGATCTACCTCTGAGGCCGTTGCCGCCTTTACTTCTGCCAGTGCGTCGTTCGGATCAACGTTGGCGCGGCGTGCTTCTCTACGTGCTTCCGCAATCTCGAGCTGCGAGGAAGCAGAGTACCCGATATCAATCATGCTCTCAATCTGCATAAGGATCGCACCGCGACCCACATCACCTATCTTGCCAGTGGCGGTGTTGAGCGTTGCAGCGTCGAGACGATGGTAGGAAGCAGGCACCACCTTGGCCAGGTCCGAGTCCAGCAGCTCCTGGCGGACGGCTCTCGCAAGCTGATCCGGCGACAGAGCAGAGGGACCAGAGCTGCGTTGTCGGATCTCTGCGACGCATCTTGACCTGTACGAGCAGTGGAGAGCAGTAAGATCAAGAACATAGATCAGTTCCAGCTGCTTCTGCTCTGGGCTGGATCATCGTGACTGGGCATGCTCTACTTACAACCAGGAGCGATCAACCTCGAGCGTAGGATACCTTGCTGCCAAGAGGCGTGTCACCGCAAAGGGCACCTGTTCGTTGTCTGTCATATTTCCTAGTTTCGAGCAGCGGCCCGTGCTACATTGTTGAAAGCGACGCAACGCGGTGTTGTTGGAAGAGCACAAGAAGGTAGAGAGGGTGCGTGAGTCGACGTTGAAAGCTCGAAGCAACGGAGCCTGGAATTTGTGTGCGCGTTGCCGACATCCGAGCCAGTCGCGGAAATGTAACACTTTGCAGGAGAGAAACGACTCGCTTGGCGATCCAACTCGTATGGCAACACAATCCGGCTTTATGGCTCAAGATGTTGTACTGTACAGTTTACGGTATTCTTCCTCGTACAGAAACAAGGTCTACAGTGGTCTACAAGAGTCTATAACGTCCAAAAAAGTGGACGAGGGCGATTGTGAGATCAGGAAAGAAGCCCCGCCATGGCCTGGGCCTCCTCTTCTGGCAGCTGGACCGTCTTCGACTCTCCCAAAGCGTGAGGTGTTTTCGCTTTTGCAGTCTCGAGATGGCTCGGACGAAACACGGGACAGCGGTCAATGCAGCGATCGGGCAGCCACCATTCGAGCAGCTTGAGAAACAAAATATCCACCACAACAATGATGACCAAGATCTTGCCTGCGATCGCACCTCCCGCATGGTAGCGAGCTAGACGTTCGGAAGGACGGGGTAGATCGTTCTGCATCGCCTGACGATAAACGTTTTCGACTCGATTAGCGACATCCGACCAGGAATACATGTCCTTGACCGCTTGATGATATGCCATCGGATCATGCTTGCCTGCTCGTACGTAAGCGATCGCATCGTCCATCGCTCGCACAATGTCGTCCTCCTCGGGCTTGGCGAGGCGCACCATCCAAGGTGGAAGCACTTCCGGCACGCCACCCACGCGCGTCGAGACGACAAACAGTCCCGCACAAGCAGCTTCGATGATGCCAGTGCCAAAGGCCTCGGTCAACGACGTGTTGAGAAAGATGGATCCACGTGTCAGGTGATCACGCACCTCTCCTTGGCGTACGGCTCCGCAAAGCTCGACGCGATCTTGCAGCAGGAATCGCTCCCTCATCTGTTCCAATTCCACTCGTTTCGGTCCATCCCCGCCTATTTGTCGCCAATAGAATCGTCGAGAGCCATTGTCCACCAAGGAAGATTTCGATCAGCCTGACTGTTCCTATGGAACCCAAGCTCCGTTCAAGACCGACTTACCAATACAAAAGAAAAGATCTGGGTGAGCCGCGCAAAGCCTCGGGATGGCCGCAATGAGCAAGTCGATTCCCTTGCGATACATGAGGCGGCTCAACACCACCACGGTAAGCTTGTCCGTCTTTGCCCGCATAGGATCGGGCAGGAAATGCTCAGCCACCGCCGCATTCGGAATCACCGAAACCTTGTTCGGATCTAGATTGGCACGCAGCGTCGTGTTCTCCTTGCCCGTGTGCGAGACACATACCACCGCATCAATGTCGCTAAGCGCAAATCGAAGTAGCTTGTTGGTCAGAATTGACGCCGTGTCCGAAAAGCCAAAAAGGCTGTGATCGGTGAAGACGGCGCGCAAGCCCATTGTGCGTGCGTGAAGGATACCCTCGTGCGCCATCGACGACAGAGCTTGATGGCCATGGACGATCTGGATCTCCTCCCGGATCAGGATGGACCGCAGTGCGGGAAAGAGCGCAAAGAAATTGGGCAGCGTGTCTTGACGCGCAATCACCTGGTATGGGACGTGGTAGACTTTGAGCCCATTGGACAAGTAGCGTACACCAACGCGATCGGGAGCATAGGCGTGGGTGATGACAATGACCTGTTCCGACACGCGTCCATTCAGCGACTGCAACACCTCTTGCCTACAATGTCGCCCCAGCGCGTACTCACCTTGTGTCCCAAAGACAACAGTCGACCGCCTAAAAAGTAGATGTGTCCCTCGACACCGCCGACGTTCGGATAGAAGAAGTCGGACACCATTCTGTTCAGAAGGGTGAGGAAACAAGATCACGGAACCACGATAGAGGAGCATCATTCAGAATAGTCGAGGGACAGCAAAGCAAATACCAGAAAGCATAGGCTTGTCAGTCTTGATTTCCCTTTGCAAGCTACAGTGGTTGGACAAACGCGAGCGCGCAGGGGAAAGGACAGTGATCACTGCTCACGCGATATTGTAGCGAGGCCGAGCACTCGCCTCCACGTCTATGTTCTTCTTTGCGTTCGCTGCTGTGCCGAAGTCCTTTGCGGATGGCGTGTCGAAGGAGGAAAGATCGATTCCTAGCCTTGAAGCAACGGATTCAGCCGCTCGATCAGCATCCGAAGCGGCACCGGCGTCTCGACCCAGCAACTGCCGTGCGAGCAACAAGCGCACGGCGAGCATGTGCGTCGTTACCACATCGTGCTTTGCACCGTCCATCAGAGCCTGGTCTAGTCGGATGAGGTTGGACTTGGTTCTTTGCTCGATCTCTGCACGCTCTGCTGGCTTGAGCGAATCGAGCTTAACAAATTTGGCAGCACGTCGGAGCGTTGCTTCGGGATCACGGAATTGGTTTGGCTTGTCTTCGGCGAACAGCATCGTGTTGGCCGCCAGCGCCTCTTGGAACATTTGCTCCATGATTGCTGACGAGGGCAGAAGTTGGTCGAGGACATATTGTCTCCAGACGTTGTCTTCACTGCATCCCGGTCTCGATGCGTACAAGTCTGCCATCCAGCTCCACGCTCGATCCGTGGAGACGTCAGGACTAGCTCCGCCTTGTCTCGCCATCTGCCGCATGCTTTCGCATCGCGTCCCTGTAGTAGTCACGGAAGCGGCACCGGCAGCAGCAGCCGAAACCGTCTCACCAACCATGGCAGCTGCTTCGGCGCGAACTTCTTCGTCGTCGTCCGTGAGCAGGTTGATCGCCGCGATACGGGCCTTGAAGAGCGCACATGCGGTTGCCTCGCCCAATGTTGATGAGTCTGCACGGGAGGCGGGGAAGAGGAACGAGCCGAGGACACGCACAGCTTCGCAAGCCGCTTCGCGCGATTGCACTGAAGCGTAGTCGTCTGCACACTTGGTCACCGCCCAAGACCATTGTTGGAACACGTCTTGTACGCCTTGCGCAAGAACCGCCTGATCCAGCAACAGCTTGCAAAGATCGGAAAGGTAGGGCAGCAGCGCCTCTCGCAAGGGAACGCAAACGGTGCTGCGCACCAACTGCGCGATCGAGGCTGCTTCCGTCATCAGCGCATCGTCGGTAAAGACGCACCTAAGCCAAGGATCACCGCCAGCATCAGACTGGCCAGCGATCTGGTGCAGAACCTCTACGGAATGCACGCGATGCCAGATGCCTTCCTGTTCATCCTGTGCGATAGCATGGAGCTGGCGAACGAACGAAGCAACCAGGCCAGGCTCTTGAAGCGAGCATTTCTGCAGGGCGTCAATGCCATCGTCTCCGATAAGCGCCTCGAGACATGCGATGCGTACATCTGGCGATGCATGGCGCACAAGCCGCGTGCAAGCATCCAAAAAGCTTTCGGAGCCAGCACCTCTGGCTGTCGCCTGTAACCGGAGCCGGACGCAGACGCCGAGTAAGGTTGGTCCGCCAGGCGAACGTACCAGCTCGGCCAAGACGTCAGGCCTCTCCGCATCGGCGAGCAGCATGGAGGCCCAGATGGTCACTACCCGGACGAGGTGCATGGCGGCCTCGAGAAAAGCGCCTTCCCGAACACCGATCAAGTCTTGCACCACTTCCAGGAAAGTCGCTTGCGTGATGGCACACTGGTTCCTCTCCAGCATCTTGCTTGCGTTTGCGGCGAGCGTCTCGGATAGAATGGCCACATCCTTCACCATAGCAGAGGACGGCGCTCCCGCATCGGCAACGCTCTTCAAGAGCCTCTGCAGCAGCATGAGCTTTCCGTGCGCCTCGTTCTGCGAATGTAGACTGATCGACTCGAGAACAGCGGTTGCATGTTGTGCCGCGGTCCTGAGAGGCACGAAAGCAGCGTACGCCTTTGCTGCCACCTCTCGCACCTTCCACACCTTGTTGGTAAGGCACACCGACAGAAGCGTGCGGTAGATTTGCATCCTGTCCGCTTCATCGCGCCTTGCCGGCTCGTCCTCCGGCGCTTGCATTCGACTGAGCAGCATCGCCACTGCAAACAAGCTGGACTCTGATCCGTCATCCCTATCGACGACTGGGGCGCTAGTATCGCTGAGCACACGGCGAAGGAAAGCGTCCAAATTCGGGTAGGCGGCGAAGAACTCGTCGATCGGCATTCGTGCCTCCTTTGTGTCCTTGTTGGTGTTCCTGCTGCCAAAGATCTTGATGCTCAGCGACGAAAAGAGCATCATGCTGACGTTGCGCAAACCCCAGAAACGCGAACGGAACTTGCTGATGGTGAGTTCGAGAAGCGAGCCTAGGTAGGGTGACATGTGATCCGTCAAACTTCCATCCATGACGAGGACCCTCAAAATGTTAAGCGCATGAATGGCCGCAACGGGCATCACGTCGAGCTGCGACGAATCTACGGTCGCGATCTGCATGAGACGGCTGACCGTGGAACGGAGCACCGCAGGGTCCGTCTTGCTGTGCGCTGACGAGGGCAAGTACTGCATAACCGATCCCGGCACTGCGGCGAGTGATGCTGAGCTGCGAGCCAGACTGCGCCACGGTATCGAGAAAGGCAGAAATCCACTGCTGTGGTAGATTTGCGACGTCGGCCGCTCGACTGCGCACGATAGCAGAAGCTGCATTGCAGTAGGCAGGATAGATGGTGCTGAAGGCGCCGCGGTGGCGTACCTGGGTGAGCCACAAGTTGAAGCGCTGCCCTACCGACTCGATTTCTTGCGCACCGTAGATCTCACGCCAGACGTCGCCCTGTGTCTGCGTTTCCAAAGCGAGCTCGGCGCCCTTCTTGCCACGCTTTGTGGGAGGCGAAGCAAGCGTCACTGCAACCAGGACGCCCAGCAGGGCACTGGCTTCCTTCATGCCTCTCCACGAGTACGACAAGATGACCTGGTGCTTCGGACCGGCGTTGGACTCTTCTTGCGGTTGCATCAAGGCTGCCTTTGCATCGTCGTCGGCGACTTGCATGGCTAGTGCGGTCTCGTGGGAAGCGGGCTGATCGAGCCCGATGTTGGCGTCCTTTGTATCGTTGGCCTCGGAGCTTCCTTCTGGAGCCGAATTGCACAGCACTGCTTTGGTCACCTGCCACACCTCATCGATGATGGACATGGCTCTGTGGACTGCATCCCGAAAAGACTTACGATCCGTTTGCGTGAGCGAATGAACCGATATCGTGGCGAAAAGCTCCTGCAGCGTCACAAGAGTGCCGTGCAACGGATGCGAGGTGGCAGCTTCGAGGATCGTTACTTGTTCCGCGACGCGGATCTGGTAGTCGAGGAAATCAAAGAGATCAAAGATGAGCGACAAGGTGGCATTGGTGCAGATTCGCGGAGTAGCGTCGTTAGTTGCACCGGCAAAGGATAGCAGAGGAGCAGGTCGATGATCGAGCTGCTGCATGTAGATCTGTCGGTACAGCTGGACCAACTTGGATGCAGCGGCAGATTCAAAGTCCCTGGTGCTCGTCAAGAGCTCGGCAGCACGGCCAAGAATGCGCGCAGCTGCAGCATCGACCGTCTCGAGACCTGCCAACGGCGCAGGAAAGCGTGCCAGCATGCTCATAGCTCGAGCCTGAATGTCCTCGTACGAGACCTCGGAGCAAGAGAGGAGCAATTTGACGAGCGATGGCGTGATGAGATCGATCCTGAACGGAAACTCTTGGAGAAAGACCTGCTTGGACTTGTTGAGCGACATGCCCGCGTTTTTGCTCAGAGCCGTGTCTCCTCCCTTCACAGGTGCGCTGCTGGAGAACCTTGGGTCGACGCCGCTTTCCAAGATGAGATCAAGATACGTGAGCGAGGTGATGCTGGCCTGGTAGGATGCGCCTGCATGAAGCGTTGCCTGGACCAGATGGACCATCCATTCCAAAAAGTCTCGACTTGCATCGAGGCTCGACTGCATCGCAGCAAGCTTTTCCTTTTCGTGTGGGTATCGTTCTGCCTCGTCGATGCGAGTGATCTTCGCCATGTCTCGAGCCAGAGCATAGGTGCTGGCGCGGAGTCGTGTGAGAAGCTTAACAAAGAAGCCACGCAGCTCGCCTCTGGCCGCTGGATTGCTGATGGTCAAGCTGTAAGGGAAAAAGGTGTGGAGGATGCGGAACTCGGCGGCCGTGAGCGGTGCAGCAGGTGTCTTGGACTCGATGACTAAGGAAAGCGCGGAAATCTGGAGCTCGCTCGCTGCTGCCAGAATGCAGTCGTTGAGCAGCGAAGCGGGCACGACCACTTGCGAAGGCTGGCCGTCGGATCGTCTTTCCGTGATAAAATCGAGCGCTGATTCGATACGGCAAAGACCTTGCACCTTGGCGATTCGGAGCACCAAAAAGACGCTCTCGACTTTGATCTCGTCTTGGGGAACGGACACGGAGATCAAGCTGTCGAGCAGCGTTGGAAAAATGCGTTGATCGAGGTCGAACAGTGCTGCAAGGTGGTAGGAGGCCAGTCCGGACCTCAACCGTTCTCCTCCGTCCTTCAACGCGGTATTCAGCGGCTGGACCCAGATGTCGACCCACGACTGCCATGGTTGCCCTATCGAAGCGCCCACGTCATGGCCCTTGGAGGAAGAAGAGAGTCGACAGTGCAGATCCTGTGCTCTGGCTGCAAGGAAACTCAGCGCCAGCCTTGATCTCCTATTTGCTCCGCCATCGACGGTGCCCAGACCGCGAATCATTCGGTCGTAAATATCGGAATCGGTCAGTGTCGATCCTCCGGGAGTAGCAAACAGAAAGGGCTCGGAGCCATACTTGGCCATGATGACCTCGAGGACGATGGGCGATTGCTTGCGTTCGAGTTGGGACAAGGAACGATCGACGAGTGTGGTGAGAAAAGCGCTTTGCTGAGGATAGGGTAAGGGCGCTTTGGGCGACGGGGGCGACAGCTTGGACTCGGTGCCTGGCGAGCGGTGAACGACCTCGAGCAGACCGACGACGGACTCAAAGACGGCCTTGGACCCAGACGCAACTTGGGTGCGCTCGGAATGGCAGGCGGACCAGATGATGTCGGCGAGGCTGAGCTGGTACTCTGCAGGAAAGAGCTTTTCCTTCGTGTCGATGGGCAAATTCGCAACCGAGGGACGCGAGAGCTGCGTGGCCAGGTGGGTCGCCCACAGACGAAGCGCATCGAGACCGAATTTGAATGAAGGCGAGAGCTCGTCGGGCGATTTTAGAGTGAGATCAAGACATTGTTGCAGCAACGAGAGCGGCTTGTCGAGGCAGAGCGCGGAGACCGGGTTGCTGCTCGAGGCAGCACCGTCTTGCGGAAGCAGATCGACCTGCTCAATGTGTGCAAGCAGCTGAAGCACCGCCGCGGGGGCAGCCGGATTCGTCTTGGCCTTGACCATCATGTCCGAGCTGCGAGACGGGACCAAGAGACGCCGGGACCAGCAATGAGACGGGACGATGATATAGATGGTGATGGTGAGGATCAAGAAGAAATCCATTTCACTTTTTTTTCTTTTTTAACTTTCCGATTCTTCTAGCCAGAATTCCGATTTTCGTTCGGCGAGTTCCACTTCCATTCAACAGTTGATTCGTGCCGTCTCGAGTGCTCACTGAGGGATATCGACACATTCGATGAATCAGCTCGTACACAAGGAGGGGATCAGTGGTGGATATGCAGTAGATTGAGACAGCTTTTGACAAGCAGGCGAAAGCCAGAGTGACGATGGAGAAGTCGGTGGTGCGGGCTCTTTGGTCCGCTGTTGAGCAGCAACCACTTACTGACCGACGTCGAACACGCTCAGCAGAGCAAAGCAAGCATAAAAGAGCCCAACGGGATAGGCCACGAGTAATCGCTGCTCTGACAGGCGTAGAATCGACACGAAGATGCCTGACGCCGAAGTGGAACACCAAAGGATAAAGAGCGGCGAGACAATGTATCCTATGAACGAGCTGCAAAGCAAAGGGTCGCAAGCAATTGAAAGAGGAAAAAGGGGAGGGAGAGAGGGAGAAGATACATCAGTGACAAGCTCTAGGAATAAGCTTCGTAAAAGCAACGGCAAATCTACTTACTCGAGGCGAACGACGATGCTTGCGGTGCTGAGAATGCAAAGGGGCAAGAGACAGTATCCGAGAACCGAGGCGACTCGATACGCATCGATGCCTCCTTCACTCATCAGGTTGAGCAGCGTATAGATGCTGACGGCGCCGAGCAGAGCTACACCATACACGTAACCGAATTGACTCTTGCCTGCCAAGAGAAGCGTCATACCAAAGATGAAGCAAAACAGCAGAGGCCCCGCCAGATCGGCATCGTCCATCATGTGTGCGTCCTTGGCATGCGAGGCCGAATAGCTGTGCAGCGGATTGAGGACGGTCAAGGTCTTGTCGATAATGTGGCCGATGTTGATGCCAAGCTCCTCCATCAGCGGAGGTTCGTCCGGAAATCCACCCGTGCCGAAAGCAGACCAGAAGCCCATTTGCGAGCTCATCATGGCGTGTGCCGCTGAACCTGGTGCGTAGTCAGCCGACGAAGACATGTTGCCCTCCAGCGATGGTCGCGCGTTGCTCCCCGTAGCATATCCATCGTGACCCGTGCCCGACGAGTAGTAGGAAGAAAACTGGTTTGAAGAGGGGTTGCTGTAGAAATCAAGAGGGTTGCCAGCTTGACCAGGCGAAGTAGCCTGCGATGCCTTGGAGCCAGAAGCCTGACTGCCGTAGCCGTAGGGGGATGATGAGTCAAAGATCGCAGACATTCGTGTTGCTGACGCGGACGTCTCGCTCAATAGTAAAGAAGGATGGATGGTGTTGGTTGCAGTCATGGCTGTGCCGAGGTGATCCAAGCGCATTTTGCTGTCAACGCTTCCTCCGCTCTTTCCGCGTCACACTCACACGCTCACGCAGAGAGTCGCCTTGCAGCAGCTCTCCTTGCCTTTCTTCCAACATTCTCTCTGAGACATTGGTTTTGAGTTGCGTGGAGGTGCGCTCTATCGCACGAGACCTCCAAAGCGCGCATCCGGAAATTTCAGAAATCTGCAGGAGGCTCGCTCACTCGACTCGAAAATTTCCAACACGCACACTCCGCCCCACTTTTTTTTGTTCCCCTCTGGCAAGCTCACAATCGCCTACACTTTCGGCACACATCTGAACGATTCCTGTTGCCTCCTCACCTTCACCAACTCTGTCTTGCTTTACACTGACGGAACCGTCACCATGCCTCAGGTAAGTTGAGCAGCTCGCTATTGCTACGGCACGGATGCAGCTCCGAATCGACGCAATTTGCTGACTTTTCCACCGCTTTGCCTCAACGGAATCGCCTACCGCCACCGCATCTCCACCGAACAGAACGATTACATTGAAGAGCACATCCGCCGACATGGCCGCCGACTCGATCATGAGGAGCGTCAGAGGAAGCGCGCCGCACGAGAGGTGCACAAAGCTTCGGCCGTGGCCCAAAAAGTCACCGGTCTCAAGGCCAAGATGCTCAACAAGAAGCGCCGCAACGAGAAGATCCAGATGAAAAAGACGCTCAAAGCACACGAGGAGCGCGATGTCAAGCAGGCATCCACCTCTTCCGACCCCAACCAGGCGCTCCCCACCTACCTGCTCGATCGCGAAGGTCAAAAAGACGCAAAGGCGCTATCATCTGCCGTCAAGGAGAGGCGAAAGGACAAGGCAGCCAGATACTCGGTGCCCCTGCCGCAAGTGCGCGGTATTGCCGAAGATGAGGCGTTCAAGGTCATCAAGACCGGAAAGCGCAAGCAAAAGGGATGGAAGCGAATGGTCACCAAGCCTACCTTCGTCGGCGAGAGTTTTACTCGAAAGCCGCCCAAGCTGGAACGCTTCATTCGACCCATGGGATTGCGCTACAACAAGGCCCACGTCACACATCCCGAGCTCAAAGCCTCGTTCAATCTGCCCATCGTTGGCGTAAAGAAGAACCCGCAGAGTCCGCTCTATACCCAGCTCGGCGTTTTGACCAAGGGTACCATCATCGAAGTCAACGTTTCCGAACTCGGAATGACCACCACCACGGGCAAAGTCGTCTGGGGCAAATACGCTCAGGTCACCAATAACCCCGAGAACGACGGCTGCGTTAATGCCGTCCTCCTCCTCTCGTCTTGAGCCGAATCTGACTCGATCCTGGCTCTTGCTGTCGTTTGTTTTGTTTATCCATGTACACTAGCATCTCGTCACGTCTCCGGCACTCTGATTCACATTGCATCTTCTTCTGATACGCACGGTGACTAGGGTACTTGCATTGAAAAGCGGAACAACAAACACGATGAGCGGCACGGCGATGATGAATGACGGGGTAATTGTGAATATGCTGGTGCCAATGAACAACAGCGCAAACGACACGCTTCGTCAGCTGTCGAGATCCATTTCCTCGGCTGGACCGAAGCAGCCCGACAGATCGATCGGTTGCGCTCCCGCAGTGTGGCCAGACTGATGCGCCGGTCGACTGTCGGCCTCAAACGCTGCCGGCGAGGCGTGCGGATGCGGGTCATAGTGGTGACCATAGTGATGCGGTGGTGGCTGTTGCAGATAAGCGTACTGATGCGCATCGTTCATCGCGCCGTTACGAGACGATCCTGACGCATGCTGAGCCTGCCCGAAGACGAAATTGTTGTGGTGCGAGCGGGCAGCCGTGGCCTGATGAGCGGGTGCTGCTCCAAAGGTCTGCGGGGGATGATCGAAGCGAGTTTCGAGGGGCGAAGGTTCGGGAAAGTAAGAGCTCGACAAGGACGACTGCTGTGCATATAGCGGACTCTCGGAGGCGTGAGACAGGGATGGTAGAGCGGCCATGCCCGGGATCGCCGACGAGTCAGCGAACGGATGCGGGTTGCCGCTTCTATGCTGCGGAAGAGTCGATCCTGACTGGAACGGGACGGGCGATTGGTCCATGAAGCTCATCGCGGTAGGAGCACCATTTTCTGGTACCGACGCCAATTCGCTCTGCTTGAGTGGCGACGATGTCGACGCGGAAGTGCTTTTGAGCACCTCTTCCGGATCCTTCCACAGGATCAGGGCACCCCTTGCGTCTTCGGCATTGATGGGCGAGGCATATCCTGAAGAACCTGGACTTGATTGCGCCGATCGCCGCCTGCTGCTCAACAGCGATCCCAAACTCGGCACAGCCGAACCCGCCGACCTTCTTCCAGAGCGTCGAGATCGACTTGTTGAGCCCGTTGCACCACCGGACCGCGAAGTCGAAGCAGCATTGTCGCGCTCCGAGGTACCCGTAAGCACCGCCCTGCTGTGCGCTTCCAGCTTTTCCATCAGCTCGTTGTTGATGACGAACTCGTTGGAACTATCCCTGCTCTCCGTCGACGTATCTGCGTCGGGCGTCTTTTGTCCGTCCATTTCGCTCGCTGCATCGCCCTCGGACGACGACGTATCGTCGAGACTGGTGACGACGATGCGATCTGGCTCTACTTCGTAGCTCGACGGCCCACCTCGACGCTGCCGCATATCGCTGTCCTCCAGTTCCGCCAAATTCCGTCCCTTGATAGGAAGTGTTGCGGCGTCAAAAGAGTGCAGTTGCAAAGGAGAACTGGGCGGAGCGATGGCTGTGTCCACCACACTGGGTGAAGTCGGAGGTGCCGGCGCCACCGCCTGCTGGTATAGGTTGGAGGCGGATCCTCCGAAGGCAGAAGACACGGCATCGGTCTTTGTAGGACTGGAAGGCGGAACCCTCGGTGCAGGTACAAGGCCAACGGTGTTGGCGCCGAATTCCGAAGCCACTGGAGCACTGAGCCCAAAAGCACCCGTCACGCCGCTACTGGATCGAGAGCTTTGAGGACGTCCAAAGGCAGACCCTTTCGGTACAGATGATGCTAGGGATGTTGGATCGATGTACAATCCAGCGAGTTTGCCATAGGTATGCTGATCCTCGAGTGTTTCGAGATGTACGCGCTTCGACGGCCTCGCAAACTTGGCGAGTTCGTCGCGATCCAGATCGGGACTTGCATTCGGTGGCATGCTGGAAGCCGCTGGCGCCGCAGTGGAGAGAGTATGTGCAGGCCAGTCGTAGTCGCCGTCCGAGTCGGAAAGATCTTCAATGCCCCAGCTACTAGCGCTGGAGGAATGCCTCGGTACGAGTTCTGGTGACGATGGGTTGACAATTGAGGGAATCGAGCTCGGTGCAGTCGACTTGTTTTCGCCAGAGAAGCGTCCTCTCTTTTTCTTGGTCGGTGTGTGCGCTGATGCTGCGACGAAGCTGGATGCCGTCGGCCTTGACGGGCCAGCAGCAGCCCACGAGGACTCGGCCATGTCGTGTTGACCGTAGCTATCCGGGTGATGAGCGGCGTTGCTTTTCGCTGCGGCAAAGACGGCTTGTTACCACGAGAGCTCGGCGTCGCGTCACGTCACGCAAGTGGCATCATGGAGAAGACATGTCTCGAGGACGCCATAGATACATTCGAGAGATAGATGGAGAGGAAGAGAAAGAGCGCCTCCAGGGAGAGAAGAGAAGCATGCGGACGAGAGCTCAAACGCACGTCGATAATGTAGATCGGGTGACCCTGAGTTCGAGTGTTGGAAAGTTTTGGCGAGTGAAATTTCTGGAAGAATTCGCTCAACCCCACGCCGAGAAGAGGAAAAATTCACCCGATTGTGTCGATCGAGCCTCCACTCTGCACAGTCATAGAGTCGATGCGGCATCTGCGAGTATGAACTGCAGCTCCGCGGTGACTTGCAGCCACGCACGGCCTTTCCGATCCGAGTTCGCAGGCAACCGCTCGAATAACCAGGTGGCAGACTGACACTTTCTCCAAACAAGCCCGCTTCTTGCTCCGTCACAGACCTTTCAGAGCCGGTCACAATGGTAGCTATAGGATGGTCCGACGGCAAGACCGAGCATTCTCCGTCGCTTCCTGAGCTAACTCAGCCGCAGCCTCGATCTGACGAACGCACCAGCAACCTCGTCTACCAGTGCAGCGTCTTTGTCGCCGGATTGCTGCTGCTCGAGAAAGCCGCTGATGGCTTCATACGCCAAGTCTCCCAACTCTCGGTCCAGCTCGGCCTGAGTCCGACGCTGATCGCATTGCTCACGGCTGGGGCAGAATGGGAGGAGCTCATCGTCGTTGCCGCCTCAATCGCCCAAGGTGCCGGATCGAACCTCGCCATTGCCAACGTCGTGGGATCCGCCATTTCCAACATCCTCGGCGCCTTCTCGCTCGGCATCTTTTTTGCACCAGCCGCAGTCAAGTTCGACGATAGCTCCAAGCGATTTGCCATCATTCAAGCGGGTATCACCACGTTGGTGCTCCTTCTCATCGCAGCGGTACAGATCCAGCACGCAGACAACGACGCCAAGGTTGCCAGCAAACGCCTCTTTGAGAATGTCGTTGGCGTTAGTCTCGTCGTCCTCTTTATCCTCTACTTTGTCGGTCTCTCTTGGGCCATTAGTCGAGGCATGCTAGCAGCTCCACAGGGTTCCGACAGCGAGTCGAGCAGCGACAGCGACAGCACCGATGAGCAACAAACTAACGTCAACAGCGACGCTGCCAGCACGATTACCCTCGGAAACGAAAGCGAAGGTTCCTCGTTCATCCCTCCACGGCGTACTCCCGGCGCTGCTGGGCGAAGAGGACAGAATCGTACCGCCACCTCGGCCGCCATCGAACGCACACCCTTGTTGCTCGGATCGGCTACTTCTTCTAATCTCGCCTCTCGTCTAGCTCAGCGACGGCGACGCGCCATCTTTCGTAGCGTCCAGAAGCTGCTGGTCACCTTCCTGATCCTCTCGTTGGCTGGCTACCTTCTTTCGCACTCCATCCTCGAGATCGCCACGCTCGTCTACCTGTCCGATACGGTCCTTGGTCTCACTGTGCTGTCCTTCGCAACAACGATTCCAGAAAAACTTCTAAGCGTCATGGCCGGTGTTCGCACAGCTCCACCTACGAGACCGCCAGCGCCCGTCCGCAGGCCAAGCCTCGCTCGCCGCGCTTCCGTGCACGACGAGGCTGAAGACGACGTCGCCCGAAGCGCGAGCAGCATTCTCATGGCAGGCGCCGCTGGCAGCAACATTTTCCTCCTGACCATCTGTCTCGGAATCGCGCTCATTTTTGATGGCTCAATACAGAACCAGTCTCGATTCGCGGCAAGCAGCATCCAGTGGCCAGAGCTAGCGTTGCTCGAGACGGCTTCTCTCTCGTTGGTTCTCATTGCATTCACCGATGGCCAGCGCTGGCAAGGTGTCGTCCTGCTCTTGGCCTACATGGGCTTCCTTGTTGCCGAGTTCACTGTCCTGAAGCGCTGAGCGCTTGTAATTCTACGATCGAATCAATACACCTCGGCGATCTATTACATCGAGAGCCTCGGCATCGGACAGAATGATTGTTTGCTTGGGATGATTGTTAATGCAAAGTACTCGTGGTCTAGCTGCTGATGACCCCGCTCGCCTCGTTGGGTCGGATCGTTACACCGGAAGTAAGCAAATTTTGAAGGACTTGATCGTGACGTTCGCTGCCATTCGACAACAAGCGAGCGACTCTGGAAAGGACCTCGGACGATCCCAATTCGATCCTCGCCGCATCGGCTACCAATGGATCAGCCCTGGTCGGTCCCTTGTTGAGGATCATGACTGGTTTCTTCTGCTCCACCGCCTGCTTGACCTTGCTTATGGCCGAGTATGTCGCCAGGCTCGATCCCACGACCAACACGGCATTAGCATTGTCGACGATGTCCATAGCATTCTGCTGTAGCTCCTTTGGCACTGATTCGGCAAAGAAGGTGACTCCGGGTTTGAGGACTCCCGAGCAGGTCGGGCATCTAGGGTAGCGAAAGGTGCTGTAATCGACGCCTTTGTCCAACTCGACATCGCCGTCAGGATTCGTTTTTGGCCGCTTGCCTGTTTCGACCATCTGTCGTTGCAGCTGAGCCCATGCCGGATTGAGACGGCTCAGCTCGTCCTGATAGTTGCTACGTAGGCCGACAAATCCGCAGCCTGAATACGCATTTGCTGTAGGAGTGTACTTTGGGTCCAGAATGATTTCTCGTGACCCCCTCAGATACGCAAAGAGATCTGGGTCGATAGGACTGTTACGACCGCTGCGACTGTAGCCTTCGGGACTCGATACGCAGATAACGTGCTTGAGCGTTCCGTGAAGCTCGAGGATCGGCTTGTCAAGCTGAACGTGAAGCGAGTCGACGTTTTGGGTAATGACCTCGGGCATGTGGCCTAGATGCTGGATTGCTGCGATGCTGTAATGCGACTTGTTTGGTAACGCATCGCGGACTGCAGGGAAGCCAAGGTAACTCCGAGCATAGTACCTTTGTCGCGCTGTGTGACCTTTCTCGGTGGGATCGACGAACTCATGGTAGAAAATGGGTCGATATGTCTTGTGAATGGTATAGTGACCACCTTCGCCACGATAGGGCGCGATCCCGCTATCGACGCTGACACCTGCTCCCGTAATCGCCAATGCTTTGCCCTTGGCAGCTGTGAGAAACTCTGCTACGAGGTCAGCCGCATGATCTAAAGTATAGTGAATCGTATTTCTGCTGGCTTGTTCCGGAATAGAGGGTATTGATATTCTCATTGTCACGAGAAGTGGGTCGTGGCAAAACGACGAAGGCAAGTGAGCGTTGTTTGCCGAAGAAGTGCAGAAGCGATTACGTATAACACGGAACAATTCCAAGCTGCAAAGCCTCCACACTCTTGCAGCGCAACCCAGATGCTTGCTACAGCAGGGCACTACTGGACTTGTCCCAATTTGCTGGCAGTACTGTTCGCAGGCTTCTTACGCGGATTGCCTACCTTTTTGGCCAACGCGGAGAGTCTAACACATCCTGAGCGCATGTATTTGCACGAGCATAACTTGCAGCATGTTGACGCCTCAACCACAGGTGATGGACGATGTCTGACAATTCGATGAGATGGATAGTACAAGAGCTAAAATTACATGGAGGAGTATATAACACAATGCACGAATGCGCAATGAAATACAGGCTGACACCGCTAGCTACCAACCTGCCAGCTGCGCTTTCGAGAACACGGGTGGTGTCCATCGAAGCTTGGTAGGATCGATTCGGGTTCGAGGCCTCTTGCCATACTTGGCGATGACTGCATCGGAGATTACGAGGTAGTGCTTTCCCTGGTACTGCTTGAGCATGTTGAGCGCCATGCAGGTCGAGAGAATATCATTGTGTGTAAAAGCTGTCTTTTGAGCGATGTCGTCGATCGAAAGCTCGTCCTCGTCCGTGTTGAGCAAGAGATCAACGATCGTTTCAGCCCACAGACGCCTGTATCCTAACAGTCCAAGGTCCGACAATGGCTTCTCTGGGCTTCCAAGCTTCTTCTCAATCTTGGAAAGCTCGTAGGAGAACTCCATCAGCAGCTTGCCGTATCCACGACGTTGATGTTGGGGCAATGTCAAGATGCAGGCAAGGTTGTATCCCTCGATTGAATCCTTCTCCTTGCTGAAGTAACCTACCAAGTGTGCCCCTAAATCGTCGCGCTTGACCATGCAGTAGAAGAGGAAAGGATCGACATCATAGTAAAGCGTCTTGTGGTCGAGAAAGCATTTGGAGAGGAGACAGAGGTTGCGACAGTAGGTTCTTTGGCATCTTCCGTCGATCTCAAAGAAGGAGAGATCTTCGTGCCGGTAAATCTCGTTACCGGGCGGATGCAAGAGCGCACACTTGCTTCGATGGCGCTTGAGGGACCAGGCGGAACCAAAGTAGGAGAGACACATCTCGCAGATGTAGAGGGTGTCGATGTGGGCGTATTCGATCGGATAGGCAGTAAAGTACCATGGATTGAGAACGGCGTTGCCCATCTGAATCTTGTTGAGGTTCTTGACTCTAGCAACCTCCGAGATCACCTGCTGTGTCATGGATCCAGAGGTGCGCAGTTTCTCGATCTCTTGCTTCTTGCTGAGCGTCTCTTGAGGACGGTTGGCGTTGAGAGAGGCGGTGAGACCGCCGTTGCTCGCGGTAGCGACGTCGTCCTGCTCGTCGTCGTTAGCCCCAATCATCTCCATGGCCACTACGGCACCATCTTCGTCATCTTCACCGTCGGCGTCTGCATCGACCGAGTCGGCGCGGGTGCTCTGCGCTGTCGAGGTGTCGCCCGAGTCTGCCCTGCGCTTCTGTGGTGTTTCGAGACCAGCTCCGCCCTGAACATTCTTGGCAGCCTGAGCAGCAGCCTTCTTGAGCAAGTTGCTGGTACCGGCGATGCGATTGCCCTTGGCGGTGGGTTTGAGCGGTGTCGAGGGGGTGGTGGATCCGCTGCCTGTGCGGACAACCTTGCGCTTGGTCTTGTCGTTGGGAATATCCTTCTTGGGCCATTCGAGCTCGCGCGAGGTAATGAGGCGAACGCCGCTAATCCATTCGTCAAGACGCTTGTTGAATTCGCAGTAGTGGACATAGTACTCGAGTTTGTCTTCCAAGGCGGGTGCCGGCTTGTCTGCGAGTTCAGCCTGCTGCTTCTTGGTTAGACGAGGTTTAGGTTTCTCTCGAATGGCGAGAATCTCGGCCTTTCTCTCCTCCATCTCACCTGTCACGACGTCGGGCTTCTCCACGAAGGCCTTGCATCCTACAATGACATCTTCCAGACCATAGGTTCCTCCCGGGCTGATCTGTGGTCCTTCATCGGGGCCAGGCGTTCCCGAGCCCGCTGGTGTTCCGCTCGCTCGAGGTGCCATGATGCACGATTGCCGCCCAGCTGTGGGCACAGCCAGACCGATTTGGGCACGTCGTGTATGTGTGAGTGTGTGTGCGTGTGTGCTTTGCGTGCAACGAGGCTGTCGATAGTGCTGTCAATGCTGACTGATGCCGAAGGGTGTCGATCTGTTCTATCGATCCGCACTGTTCCTGGATGGAGTGAATGGTGTGCAGCGCCGCGCGCATATTTGCAATCGTTGAGCTCGACTCAGCCAAACTTTGGATATCGCGCGGAAAACATTCTTTGGAGGAAAATTGGGCATATCGGGGCAAATCTCGTTGGGATCGAAAACTCAGCTTCGATTGTTGCGCATTTCGCCTTTGCTTTTCTTGAGTCTTAACCTTCGCCATCGCCATCACGGCTTCCGCGTATCGATCACCTTCCACCGTCCTTCTCGGTTCCAACAGACTCCGCGGCTGCCTCGACGCTGGCTGCCTCGCAATCGACATTGCGATTCGGTATTGCCCTTTGATTTGGCCAAGCTGAGTATCTCGGCGGCTGATTACTTCCACCTGGAGTGGCTACAAGAGCCTGATTGACAGCGTCGTGGTGCGATTTCTCCTTTCACGTGGTCTCGCCTGCTCTGCAGAAGCGCTCTCCAACGAGGCAACATCATGACGGAAGAGGCGGACGAGATTCGCAGGTTGCAAGAGGCTCGCAATGCCAGCGCTCTCAAGAATAAGGTCGCCGTGGGCAAGCTCGGTGGATACGATCAGGATATCTACGGCGCGGGCAAGCGCAGCGACTACGTGCGTGAGCTCCCCATAGACGCCGATAGCGACCAGAGCGGATCCGATAGCGACAACGGCCCGTCGAAAGGAAAGAAATCAAACCCGCTCGACGCTTACTCGGCACCTCAGCATCTGCTTCACGAATACGCCGACGAGGATCACGACCCTCTCAAGGCACGAGCAGAGTCACGGCAGATCGCGGCTCGTCAAAGCGACTATCATCTCCGCAGATTCAACCGAGAGCTTGCTGACGGAAAAGCCGTCGACGCTTTTGCTGGCGATGGTCAGTCAGAGGATGACGGGCAGGAGAGCTACAAGGACCGCATGAGGAGAGCCGAACTGGAGCGCGAAGAGGAACGAGTGCGACGCTTGATAGAAGCCAGGGAGAAGGAGGCCAGTGAACAGCAAGCGAATCAGCTACACAAGGCAGACGAGTGGGACATCAAACCGTCCACGTCCACAGACAAGCCCGAAGGCGACCGCACGCCCAAGGCGAGACGCAAAAGAAGATGGGACGTAGCAGCTCCTGCAGAGACGTTGGAAGCCAGTGTCGAGACCAACGGTCATGCCGCGCAAAAGCCTAGCGCAGATAAAGCGCAGCGCAAAAGACGGTCTCGATGGGATGAAGCGCCCGCAGAATCCAACGACGTCGCCAGCGTCGCAGCATTGGACGACATCAAGCCAGCCGCAAAGCGCTCTCGCTGGGATCAAGCGCCGGCTGACGACGATTCGAGCGCCGCTACCGGCAAATTGCAATCCTCATCGTCATTAACAGCTGCCAACGGCACGAGTCTGGCTGGCTCGATTGCTGTCGACCCCCGCAATCGATACATGTCCGACGAAGAGCTGGACTCCATCTTGCCCTCCGACGGCTACGTTGTGGTCCAGCCACCACCCGACTACGCGCCTGTTCGAACACAAGCTTCCACGCTGATGACTGCCCCGATGCAGGAGACAGATGGCTTCCTGATGCAGGAGGAAGGCGCCACGCGAGCTGTTCTCGAGCAGATGATCCCGGATCTGCCGACCGACATTCCCGGCGTCGGGCAGCTCGCCTTCTTCAAGACGGAAGACCAGACATTTTTCAAGAAGATCCTCCAGGAACAGGACGAGACGGTTCTCAGCGCCGAAGAACAAAAGGAGCGCAAGATCATGCGGTTGCTGCTCAAGATCAAAAATGGTACGCCCGCTACGCGAAAGACGGCGCTTCGTCAGATCGCTGACCGTGCTCGCGACTTTGGACCGGGGCCGCTCTTTGACAAGATTCTTCCGCTGCTCATGGAACGAACGCTTGAGGATCAGGAGCGCCACCTGCTCGTCAAGGTCATCGACCGCATCCTCTACAAGCTCGACGATCTGGTGCGGCCGTACGTGGGCCGCATCCTTGTCGTCATCGAGCCGCTCCTCATTGACGAAGACTACTATGCACGCGTCGAGGGTCGCGAGATCATCAGCAACCTTTCCAAGGCGGCCGGTCTGGCGCATATGATCAGCACCATGCGCCCTGACATCGACCACGTCGACGAGTACGTGCGCAACACCACGGCGCGAGCCTTTTCAGTCGTTGCATCCGCACTGGGCATCCCCGCGCTGCTCCCTTTTCTCAAGGCCGTCTGTCGTTCGAAGAAGAGCTGGCAAGCTCGACACACGGGCATCCGCATCGTCCAGCAGATTGCCATCATGATGGGTTGCGCCATCCTGCCTCACCTCAAGAGTCTTGTCGACTGCGTCGAAAAGGGGCTCGAGGATGAGCAGCAAAAGGTCAAGACCATGACCGCCCTATCGTTGGCCGCGCTTGCCGAAGCGGCGGCCCCCTACGGTATCGAAAGCTTTGAAAACGTTCTCAAACCGCTCTGGATTGGCATTCGACAGCACAGAGGCAAAGGGCTTGCCGCCTTTCTCAAGGCGATCGGCTTCATCATCCCGCTCATGGACTCAGACAGCACGCTCTACTTTGTCAAGGAGGTGACACCGACGCTCATCCGCGAGTTCCAAAGCGCCGACGAAGAGATGAAAAAGATCGTGCTCAAGGTCGTCAAGCAGTGCGCCGCTACCGACGGTGTCACGGGCGCTTTTTTGCGCGACGAGATGCTCCCCGAATACTTTAAAAACTTTTGGGTTCGCAGAATGGCCTTGGATCGCCGCAACTACAAGCAGGTGGTCGAGACCACCGTCGAGCTGGCCAACAAGGTCGGTGTTGCCGACGTCGTCTCACGCATCGTCAACGAGCTCAAGGACGAGAGCGAGCCTTTCCGCAAAATGGTCATGGAAACCATCCAAAAGGTCGTTTCGAATTTGGGCGCAGCTGATATTGATGAACGTCTCGAGGTGCAGCTTGTCGACGGTCTCATCTACGCCTTCCAAGAGCAGACGGTCGAGGACCACGTGATGCTTGAAGGCGTCGGCACGGTTGTCAATGCGCTCGGCATGCGTGTCAAGCCCTACCTCACACAGATCGTCTCGACCATCCTATGGCGTCTCAATAACAAGAGTGCCAAGACGCGTCAACAGGCGGCCGATCTGACCACCAAGCTGGCTCTCGTCATCAAACAGTGCGGCGAAGAGTCTCTCCTCGCCAAACTTGGCGTGGTGCTGTTTGAACAACTAGGCGAAGAGTTTCCCGAAGCGCTCGCCTCAATCATCAGCGCAGAGACGGCCATCGCCAACGTGGTGGGCATGGCGCAGATGAGTCCACCGATCAAGGACTTGCTCCCACGCATGACGCCCATCCTGCGCAACCGACACGAAAAGGTCCAAGAGGCCAGCATCAATCTCATCGGCAGGATCGCAGACAAGGGCGCCGAGTCGGTGAGTCCACGCGAGTGGATGCGCATCTGTTTCGAGCTGCTCGACTTGCTCAAGGCACACAAGAAGGCCATTCGGAGAGCAGCGGTCAACAGCTTCGGCTATATTGCGCGCGCCATTGGCCCGTCGGATGTGCTGCAAGTGCTTTTGACCAATCTTCGCGTCCAGGAACGTCAATCGCGTGTATGCTCGACCGTAGCCATCGCCATTGTAGCCGAGACCTGCGGACCCTTTACAACGATCCCCGCCATCCTCAACGAGTATCGCACGCCAGAGCTCAATGTTCGCAACGGCTGTCTCAAGGCGCTCAGCTGGGTCTTTGAGTACATTGGCGAGATGAGCAAGGACTACGTCTACTCGGTGATCAGCTGTCTCGACGACGCACTGACAGATCGCGATCACGTCCATCGACAAACAGCTGCGAGCATTGTGCACCACTTGGCACTTGGCACCTTTGGTCTAGGCCACGAAGAAAGCATGCAGCATCTGCTCAATCTCATCTGGCCTAACATTTTCGAGACAAGTCCACATGTGCTTGGATCCGTCATGGCGGCCATCGAGAGTCTCGAGGTCGCGCTGGGACCAGGTGTGCTCCTTCACCACACTCTGCAGGGCCTCTTTCACCCGGCACGCAAGGTGCGAGAGGTATACGTGCGTCTGTACAACTCGACCTATCTGCGTTCGCAGGATGCCATGGTTGCCTACTATCCCGACTTTTCCGAGTTCTCCGACGAGCGAAACGATTTCAAGCGACACGCGCTCTATACCTTCTTGTAGACTCATCATTTGCTGCCTGGCGGCTTTGCTCATCACTTATCGGTAAAGCTATCGCAATGTATTTGTACGCCATTGCCTTTTCTGTCGACGACAGCATGGCGAAGAAACGTCTTGTCACCGGATGAAAGTGCCCTCCCACTGTCCACCGGTCATATCTAGATGAGCTACGCCTCAGGACACGATGATGAGAAGGAGGGGACACACACACAGCGCTGCAATGTTCGAATGCTCGTTTAAAGCGACAATGTCCGAGCGCGGTCAGGGCTTGACTCCTACGATCTCAGAGGCCTATCAACAAGCATTGGCAACACAAATGTTCAGTGAGGGATGTCAGCGACAAGTCGCATCATGGAGCCAGCCATTGCTGTGCCGGATGTGCACTTACATTCTTAACGGCACGGTTGCCCGACGAGGTCTCGAGAACGACGGCTGGGTCGTTCGAGTCTCCGTCCTGGGAGATGGTGCTGCCTTTTGACGTCTTTGCCTCGGCGCCGTCATCGCTCACTTCGATGACCTTGCCTTCAGGCCTTTGCGAGCCCCACTTCCACTGTACCTCGTCTCCCTTGGAGAGGTCGTGAGGGTCAGTCTTGCCGCCGGTCATTTTGGATGATTAGTTGTGGTTGAACGAGGTTAAAGAAAGAAGGCCGAGATGGGTCGCCAATGTCAGTTCGAGCAAGATGCGGAAGAGGTTGTGGTGGAGTTGAAAAATGGCAGTCAAGTTTATATAAACTTGCTTTGCCAGTCGTCTACAGGGCCCGAGAAATGGGATACAGTCAATCAAGGGATCGACTGCGTGCAGCGGTTCAGCTGCATAATCCGCACATGCTGCCAAAGCATCTGCAAAAAGCATTGGTGAACAGCGTCATTCCACCAGCCAGCTGAAACCAGTGCCATGCTCTGTCTGATCAAGCAAAGCGACACAGAGCCCGAAGCAAGGGCCCGCTGACAAACCTCAGCACAAAAATGATGTAAAGACATTTATCAATACTTGCATGTGGAGGCGGATTTAGCAATATGCAGGGTCCAAGTACGCGTCACGCCCTGCTCGGCTCGCGATGGCTCACGCTGTTTGTGTCTACGGAACCAGCTCATTCGCAGTCGGCAGCATCACTCAGAGTGTGAATGAATTTTCACGGCCTACAACGCAAGACGCAGCAATGGTTCATTCACAAGAAGACATGCGATTCGTCAAGGTGCTATTTACAAGGAGATATGTCTCCAAGCTCGAGTCAAGATCTAGGAGTATGATGGGTATCGCATTCGCGGTCGATTCAAATCTTGCTCTTTGCCGCATGCGGGGCCTAAGCCGGGTGGTGCTTGGAAGTTTGTCCATGTGACATATCGCGGAAGCCGGCCGGAGGCTGTACGGTGCGCAGCAGCTTAGCGTCCCCCTCGTCAGCCTCGCGCATCTGTGCCGGCTGATACTCGTTGTGCCTGGAACCCTTGCCGATGTTGCCCAAGATGCGGGAACGTCCGTATCGGCCCGTGGATGGATAGCTGCTATCATACGCAGCTTCACGCTCGGACAATTGGTGTTTGTACTTGCTGACAATGTTGACCAAGAACAGAAGCACGAGCACCAATATACCGAAGATGATCGTAACTGCAATGGCGCTAATGTCGGCGATCTTGCTGCAAACCTCGTCCGTGGCCCCCTCCAACGAGATGCCAAAGAGGCTTTGCAGCTTGTCCGTCTTGAGGTCGGCTTCGTTCTCGCATGAGCGAGCAAACGAGTTCTTGTTGCTGAACAGCTGCCAAATTTCAATGCATCCCAGAACAACAAAGATGATAAGACCGATCCAGAGCATGTTGGAGTAGAACGCCACCATCGATCTGCGCGCCAAGATGGACCCTAGCAGACCAAAGAGAGAGGCTAACGCGATCAGAATCGTGATGCCGGCTAGCGCACCGCGGATCGCCTTTTCGAACGTGTCGTACTGTGCCTGGTAGTGGATGAGGAAAAACAGTTGGGTATATGCTAGGAGTGCGGCTGCGGCGGCTGTGACTGGCGAGAGCACCAACACGCCGAGCCTCACTGGAATGCAGCAGCAGAACGTGCGCATGGTTTGTTTGGAATCGATTTGGGAGAAAGGTGTTAGAGGAGGACTACGATTCAGTCAGGGGCGAGAGATGTTGACATCTTTCAACCTGGCCCCAATATCGACCGGTTTATATGATTTTAGAGCAGTGTGTTAAGAAAGATTGCAACGCATGGCGGTTGAGGCTGGTCACCATGACTGTTACTGCGGGCATGAGGGACCATGAAATTTCGGCAACTTTGGATGGTTCCTGGTCGTGTTTGCATCGACGAATATCAATGAAAGCAGTGCAGACACGGCCTGCCATATGGATTCCATGAGTGCCACAAAAAAAGGCAGTGCGGGCGGTGCTAACACGAGATTTCCGCCCGAAATTAGCACCGCCACAGACGCGTGCAACGCCAAGATGTTTGGCAGCACAGCTTGACAGCTCCTCTCTCTCCCCTTTTCGGCAAAAAGTAATTTGTCCCTGTCAACATCGTCGGTCAAGTTGAGAATGGAAGCTGTGCAACGCAGCATAGCTTTTCCGGCTTCCTATAGAAGGGGAGGCTTACCGTGCCATGTGTCGTCGTCCGGTGTCCGCAGGGTCTGTGGAGACGTGAGAAAAAACAGACACTACAGCTTCTCTTCGCATCGCTTGTTCGGGCTCAAACACTCCCGATCTAACAGTGGCGAAACTGGTCGACACAAACCGGCAACGAGGAACGTTGATCTCGTCGCGCGAGACTTTCGAGGCTCCACGATCAACAATGGAGGCAAAACTTCTCCCCGATGCATCTCGGCTATACTACACTCTCAAGAAGACGATGTGGTCAGAAGTACAGAAGCTTGCTTGCTTTGCTTGTTCTCACAACGTGGCGGGAGTTGGGGCGACGGGGAGTTTTGACCCCGAGTTTGGGGCCGGACCCGTCCTTCGATCTTCATCTGTGACGGCACCCAACCGGGCAGCGCCACGATCAGAGTGTGGAAGCAAGCGAGACAGATTTGTTGGTGAGCAACGAGTGCGGGAACGGGAGGATGGTCGGAATCCCACTTTCTGCCCGGGTGTTGTTCGTTTTCTATGCCGTGCCCGGTGAATGCGGCTCATTATCTGACAGTTTGACACAGATTGTTTTCGGGTTCTGCTCTCGGTCTTGCCGCTGTGCACTTTATGCAGCGCTTGATATTGTCTCGGCTTTTGACGCTGTCCCGCATTATAGATACGTGACTTTGACTGCCGTCCCAAACATGATTCCTTCATATTCATCAGGTGACGCGGCATGACAGACAAAACAAATTCTTGTCACATGCCGCTGACGTCCATTGCCAGCTACAGAAGGGCCGGCTCTCTCTTGTTTCTTGTTTCGAGACGAGGTATCGATTGTGCGTGATTTGCAGGATAGTCAGCGGTCGACACCCCTTCCACAGTCTTGGAGACCTGGTAACCAGGTATCCCAGACGATCTGGTTCGCAACATGAATGAGATTGATTACCATGTCTGTTGGTGTAGTTCGATCATTGCAGTTCGACGAGCGAGCAAGTTTAGATCATCCGCATATTCGTCACTGTCACTGCCAATGTGCTGTGGTCGAGACGCGTAACGAGAATCGCACGTTCTCGATGGAAATCCCACGCGGAGTTTGACAGCTGCTATTTATGCGCCGGGAAGCGTCCCCGTCAAAACCACTGCGGGGAGCCCAAATTTCCGTCTAGACCCCGTCAGCGTTACAAGATTGCCTTGAAACATACCGACTCTGCCAAGAAAGTTAAACCGTGCAATACAGGATGCTTCCTGTCCCGAACTCACAACAACACCAAACGAGGCGCTCACCAGCGCGCTGCAGCTGCGTCCGGCGCATTTCATTCCATTCCGTTCCTAGAAAGACCTCCGTGCACCATTGTTTATCCGCGCATGTTCCACAGAACGAGCGCCATGCCAAGTCCTTGTCCGCACAAATTGAGCGCTTTTCGAAGCCTTTGTTCACAAAGTATCAGCTGCCAACGACTGTGCGATCAGTCTTCTCCCAAGTGTGTAGTTAGGGCTTGAAAGTAAATGCTTCCATCCACGCCTAGATCGTGCAAGTGATAGCCCTGCAAATCCGCGTGAATGCTCGTTCACCTCATTAGCAAATCTGCTGAGCAGCTTCAGCTTCAGACCTGCCACCGCAGCTCCTGATCGGACCATTGTAGTCCTGCTCGGTAGTCGAAACGCATGAGCACTTGGCCGACGGACCACGTCTTGCCAAGCAAAAGCGGGACACCAACATGCCGCCCTCCTCTCAACAACCCTGCATCGCACTCCAAGCTCGGACAGGTTCTCCCTGATCACGATTCAAGGTATAAAATCTGCCACATTGTTGTCCATCTTCAACCCTTTCGCTTGTTGACACCTCACCAACCTTTCTTCAGCTCCTCTCCACGTGAAGTCTTCTCCATTTTGCCTCATCACCATGGCGAAAATCACTCCATTCATCCTTGCCGTACTGAGCTTGGTTTTCAGCCAGTCTCTGTTCGTCTTGGCGGTGCCCAGCCCTCAGCCTGGAGCTACCAACTTCAACACGATCACCCCCGTCACCCCCACCACCTCTGGAGACTATGCTTTGCTCGGATGCTACCACGACAATGAACCTCGGATCGGCTTCCGAATCCTTGCGGATGCTAGGTTCATTCTCTATGGCCAAAACACCGCTGATAAATGCCGAACATCCTGCTCGGGCTACAGGTATTTTGGCACAGAGTTCGGCTGGGAGTGCTGGTGTGCAAACAGCCTGAACCAGGCCGCTGTCAAAGCTCCAGACTCAGAGTGCAATCAACCATGCGAAGGCGATCCCACTCAAACTTGTGGCAGAGGTCAACGAATCAGCGTGTACGAGCGCAAGATCGTTGGAAAGTTGCCTGACTTTGCTTCTGCGGTCGGATGCTACAAATCTGACTACTTGCCTTCGCTTTACTATGCGGCTTACAAGGACGCCGCTGACAACACCCCGCTCAAGTGCTTCAACGCTTGCAAGGCCAAAGGATTCCAGTTTTCGGGTGTGCAAAATGGTGGGAGCTGCTTCTGCGACAATAACCTTAACCTGGCCAATGCCCAGGGTGCCAACGCCACCGGCTGCACCACGCCTTGCACCGGCGAGAACCGTCTGACTTGTGGTGGTAGCTACAGAGTCCAGGTCGCCAAAGATACTAGCTACGTCCAGGGCTCTACCTTCCCTGGTTTCACTAGCACCTCCTGAGACTAAGAGGTACGGGAAGACCGTCAGATACTTGCCAAGCACGATCGACACAGCAGAGTGAGAGCGCACGAGCCAGCAAGGCTCTCTTCCTCCGCGTCATTTGCAGTCAATTTGTTCGCACGCACTGCTTAGATCTGATCTTCGCCTCTTTGCCCGCTCACGGTCATCTCTGCGCTTGCTCGACAGGTCACAACCAAGCGAGCAGGCACTTTGCACTTTGTATCTTCTCCTCTGAACGCCCGCGTATGCGCTTAGGGCCCCGAATGCTAGGCTCACCTTTGACTGAGGTCTCAAACCTTTTCAATTTGCGTTCTCGCTCGTGAAGGTCTGTTCAGTGGCCCGTTCCAGCCCGTCTGAGTAGCCACCGATTTTCCCGAAGTCTGGCAAGTCCAACAAGATACACTGGAATGGGAAAGACTGGAGTGGCGTCTACAGCCACAGAAGGCGCCAATACCATCAAATAATCGATTGACCACCTCATACTGTCGGTGGTGCAACAGGCGAATGACGTCTCTGAAAAAATGTTTAGCGACAACGAACGTCATGAATGCGTTGTTCTTTGACTGATACGAGAACACTGCGCAATGTTTCCACATTTGTTCGACGTTTGCTTCTTGGACTTTGCACCTCTTCCTCTGGTTCAACTTTCGACATTGCTTGTCGTTCCGTGCGGAAAAAGTGCCCTATCAAACAAGCTTAAGGTCACTCCATCTTTGCGACCACGGACCGGGCAGAAACGCCCCAGTTTGCTAATCGCGCCCGGTCGGGTGCGAGTAAGAAAGTAGGCTGTATATTGC